>CM077242.1:23967500-24145000 GCA_039654775.1 Spinibarbus caldwelli
CAGGGGATAATCGCTGTATTTGGGGTAAAAAAGACAGAATTATGTATTGTGCCAAGAAGGTTTCACTGTCTGTTCGTTAACACAGGCACGAACTGATTGACAGCTGTCTTTAGCGGAGGCTTTACCGATTACCTCCATTGATCAAAGCATTCGGCACAGTTGTCTGTGAGTGACGTCACCACCCAAAACAACCACAGTCACTAACCAGGTTTCCATCCAAGGATTTTTTTGCGAAAAAATATTTAGCGCTTTAAAATATTTACAATATAGCTGATGGAAATGCCAATTATCGATTAAATTTCTCATGTGTCGACAAAATCTTTTTCCGTTTAACTTTAGCACATAAATTCCATATCGATACTTCAAATGTCGCAAAAATTTGTTTGGAAACACTTTTTGTCGAGAAAAGGGGCTTTAACGCAAATAAATGTGGTGTCACATGACAGAATTAGCCTATAGGCAGCATCCATGGTCATGGTATTGCTCACGTTAAAGCACCGTTTCCCTGTAGTTCAAAAGCGCATAAAATCATATTCATATTATTAAATTGTATCTAAAATTATTTTATACATGGTAAGAAAAAGACGAGTTACCTCTCAAACATACTTATCTTAATTTGGTGTTAGTAGGCTAGCCTCCGTTTACATTATTATTATTATTAATATTTTTTATTATTTTTTTTTTACAGTGCACTGTTCAGTTTAAATAGCCTGTTTAAATAGCCTTTCAGCTTGACCACCATACCCCCGTGATATTACGCCAAGCACATTTTGTTTTACATATTGGAACGTGAAGTACAAAAGTTTAAATTAATTCGTTTTGGCTTGTTAGCTTCTTATATTTTTATTCTTGTTTTGTTCTGAGTTCTTTCTACCGTTAAATTTAAATGATTTGTTGTGGAGTGAGGGAAAATAAAATATTTTTTTCATGTTTCTTCAATATTTTTGGCTGACTGTATTTTATTATGACAATGAACAGGCTGCGTTGTTGAGTCAGTAGGCTATGATTAACTGCGCGCGTGAGGCGCCGGCACGATCACTTGTTTTTTTTTGTTTTTTTTTTCCTTGTAAAAGTGGGAACAACTTGCACTAGCCTACTCCTTCATTTGTGGTCATATGCGAGTAAGACATTATTCAAAACTATTCAAAATATTTCTTTTATTTGTGTACATTCATAATAAAAAACAAAACGTACTGTTGTGAAATAAAGGAAACAAACTGCAGCTTTCTCAAGAGCGCATCACAAAAATGAACCAAAATTCTGCATATATAGGCTGCTAATTGTTGCAGTTTTTTTTTCTTTCGTTTTGTTTATTCATTAATTATTTAGGAAAATATATTTTGCATATGGGCCTATTTCTTTTATATATAATAGCTTATGTTTTTCTCAGTTGGCAGAAGCGCTGCAGGTGCATGACGTGCATGTGAATCCACACGTTCATGTTGTTTATGCTGCTTTTTGTGTGTGTAAAATGAATCCCTGGAAAACAAATTTAGGTATTTTTAATGGGTCAAGCCATCTATCAATTTATAATCATATAATCATAATCTTATCGGTTAACGGTTAATACGGCTTAACGACCGTCGGTTAAGAGAAATAAAATAACCGGAATGAACATTCCTATTTCCTATAAACGTTAATCAGAAAAATAATAATAAAATAACTGCAACTGTTTATGATCATTGCTTGATTATCAACAGTGGCCCATCTATCTAGTCTATAAAAGTAAAAAAATAAATAAATAAATAAAAAAAAACGACACTTAATAAAAATTATTTTATTTAGGCCTATACAATTTAATATAGGCCTACGCTTTTTTGTTTCAAATGGATGAAGAACAGGCTACTAGCCTAGCCTATAATTTACGCAATAGGATAAATTATGTATGGAAACAGCTCAAGGGCAACATTTTTTTGCGATACACCAAAACTTATGCGACAATTCGTTTTTTTAGGGATGACGTCATGACGCACACCATTTTATCGGTAAAAGGCCAGTTGGATGGAAACAGGCTGTAGACAGCAAATTTCGCAAGGTTTTTTTTAACGCATATCTCTTTGTCGATAACAAAACAGCGCAAAATCTGGATGGAAACTTGATTACTGTGCGTTTGCGAAAATGCAAAGGTAATGCAAAATTTGCAATTGCATTTGGATTATGTCACAATTTATGCATCCACATATGGAAAACGCAATTGAAAATACAATTTGCAATTCTATTTGAAAATAGCCCGGAAAATCCTTCCATACCTATACTTATGAATGGGAGAAAGTGCAACGTGCAATATGGCGGGATAGTCCCGCCTTCTAAATGAAAGAGCCAATTGTTGATTGGTAAAGTCATTGCGTCACTGCAGCGGCCCTTAGGAGCTCCGGTTCCCATAGAAACCTGGGGCTGGACCAGCAGCTGCGCATGCGCAGTCATAAGCGCGTTGGAGCTACGCATGCGCATTGGCTGGTCTAGCCTGAAAAATAAGCTTTTTAGTCTAGAAGCGTCTAGTCTAGAAGCGGTAGCATTAACACTACTACACCGGTCGCGAACGGCGCGAAACATTGCGTCAGAGTACATGGATCCCGTTATAATCGGTCGTTCAGTAACTGAGTGCAAGCGCTACAGTAAACGGATGCCGCGTTCTATTTCTAAAAACGCGCTTGCGCTACAGACAAGATGACAAATGGATACAGAAAGTGCGCTTTGATGCATCCAGTGTAGAGCCGGTGTTCTGTCAATTTGTGCTAGCCTGTCAGATTTTGCTACCTCCCATCAAAACAGTGTCAAATTATGATTTATTAATGTCTACACCTACCACAACCCTACCTATACAGTAATGCAGATACATTAAATATTGTTGTTCAGCGTGAGAAAAAGGACCAAATATTGATATGCGCAATAAGCCCTGGTAGGAAAATCTGACGGGTAGGATAAAATGTCAGGACATCGGCGTGATGCGGCAGACCATTTTGTTTTGCAAGTTTCAGCTCATACATCTTTGGTGTAAACTCACCGTAACCAAACACCCCCCAAGAACAGCTCAGCGCCCCCCTTTCAAAAATATTGCTTCCAGCGTCCCCCGAACGCCCCGTTGAGAAACACTAATGTGTACTGGTGTATGTGTGCCATTTTAGGCTTGACGTTCAACCATAAGTAATTATTTTCCACAATAGATGCCAACAACTTTTTTTGTTTTTTAATAAATTCAACTACTACTACGTCAATGAAAAAGATGTCCCAAGATAACCCACCTAGACCACCCTGACTCCAAGTCTATGTCAGAAATGTTCTTTGCATATTTTGAGTAAAAAAGTTTTTGGAGGGCAGGGTTTTGGTGAGAAAGCATGTGGTTGAAGCAACAGGGGT
The DNA here is from genome assembly GCA_039654775.1 of Spinibarbus caldwelli. Classification (NCBI taxonomy): domain Eukaryota; kingdom Metazoa; phylum Chordata; class Actinopteri; order Cypriniformes; family Cyprinidae; genus Spinibarbus; species Spinibarbus caldwelli. The sequence goes on from CM077242.1 coordinate 23,970,858, forward strand.
CTTCTATAATAGCTGCCACCTCTGAAGTAAAGTGAGTGATGAAATCAAGTGATGCCAGAATGGACAGATTTGTATCATAGTTCACCGTTATTCCTGTTTATTTCATGTATTCTGTTACACAGACTCAGGTTACAATCTTGTTTAGTTAAGAAAAAAAATCATCCATATAATGTACAGCAAAAACTTTTATTTAATGATTTCAAGAAAAACAAAAATCAGATGTGCAGTATAAGCAAACCCATGAATCAAAGTCAAGCTCACAATACAACAAAACTGCTCAATAAGGACAATAAAGCTCAAAAGTTCTTAATACATCAGCAGCAAGTCAATGAAAGAGCTATATTAAAACCATTGTTGTAAATCAAATATAACTGAGGAGAAAGTGGGACAAAATAAGACTGGGGCTAAACAGGAGGCCAACTGTGATCGATTTTATCAAGAGGAACGGGAAGTAGCAAGGTTCCAAGGTGGCAGCTGCGGTTTCACTTGTCATTTCTTTAAATGGCATCTATATCAAGGTCGTCATCCTCTTCTGCTTTCTCAGGCTGAACGGTCTCCACCTTCAGCTCTCGGGCAGAGGAGGAGTACACAACCTACAGACCAAAAACAAATGAGAAAGATGAAGAATCAGAATATCACACAAGCCAGCACAACAGTCTCTGAAAAACACTCTAATTCTAGCCCAGAGAAGACTAATGTAATTACACTAATTACAGTCCCAGGGCTCCTGCGACAGTTAAAATATAAAGCTGTTTCTCTAATTAACTACTACATTACCCTGTGTGTGGCTTGTGTTAGATTTAGAGTTTGTCCATGCAATATTTATTAAAAAAAAAAAAAAAGAAAAAAAAACGGGTGTATTATATATTCTCCCCACAAGCTTTTCCAACTTTAAAAAGGTGCAAGAAATTACCTCAACATTTTCATCTTCTTCTTCCTCCTCTTCTGCTTCACTCCCCTCACTCTCCTCCTCTGCCTCCTTCAGCCATTTGACAAAGGGAGCTGCCTTGGCATGGATCTCCTTGGCCAGCTCCTTGGAAACATACTTCTTGGATACCTTGAAACACAGGAAAAGATATTTTTCAAGATTTGTAGTTCATAGTTCATGACCTCAAAGTCATAAAATGCTCTATTACAGTGGTTCTCAACCACATTCCTGGAGGACCCCCAACACTGCACATTTTGCATGTCTCCTTTGTCTGACACACCCGTTTCAAGTCTGTGAGTCTCTACTAATGAGCAGGTGACCTGAATCAGGTGTGTTTGATTAAGGACACATGCAAAATGTGCAGGGTTGGGGGTCCTCCAGGAATGTGGTTGAGAACCACTGCTCTATTAATCTAAATGATGAGTTGGTTGTACCTTCTCTGCCCACATGAGGATGACATCCTCCTCCAGGAGGTCAGCATCATAGAAGTCTTTGAGAATGATGGCCACTCGTGGCAGCAGCTGACTTTGATGAAGCTTCACCAGACACTCAAAGCCTCCCAGCAGATACTTCTGAGCTTTTTTATCATTGTGGCAGAACTAAAGGAAAAGGAAAATTTGGCACTTTGATTTATGAACCAAAAGCACTTTATTTGTTATCTTTTGCAGAGCTAGTAGATCATTTAAATGGATTCAACTTCATTTATCTAAGCAGTGGCTGAAAAGTGGTAGATATCAAAGCTGCTCATTTAAAAGAGTGATTTATAGTCAAGACTATATTTAGCATGGCTTTACACTAGCATCATAGCTTGTCAGCAAGTCTCTCTGTCCTGCTATAAATACTCATCTATCACTAGGCCCAGATGGAAACTTTGTATTTTTGATACCGATTTTGGGGCAAAATCTGCCAAATTCTGGGTGTAAAATTTATTAAATGGAGCTGAGAGTACTATACTTGGCTCAAGGCACAATCAAATTAACCAAAATATTTAATAAATTAACACAAGTGATTAACAACAGCAGAATATCTCATAGTTCTGTACATGCAGATCCTGTGTGGGCCGGTCTATCACATTTAAAATTAAAACTGGCGTTTTTACATTTTTACGTACCCGCAGGAAGTGACGTTTGTATTTCTTGATCTGGTCTCTGATGTTCTCATCAAAAAGCAGTTCACTCAAGATAAGTGGGCCCATGGCTCTCACATCCAGCCTTTCTGCTTCAGCCAGAATCTCCTTATCAGCAGAGTCTATTGCTCCACTCTCTTTCTTTTGCTGGTCAGAAAAAACAGAGACGCTCTTCAGTTGTTTGAATTCTAGTGGCATTGATAGAACCTTGGTTATTTATAACTATGTTAATTTAAATTAATACACCGGTACAAAAGGTAAACTACCATTCAAAATTTGGGGGTCAATATTTTTTTGTAATTCATAATTTAATTAATTTATTTTAAAGAAAGCGGCATTTTATTTAACTTAAACTGATCAAAGGTGACAAATACATAATTTAACAAAAGATTGTCAAATAAATGTCCTTTTCAAGCTTTCTATTCATCAAAACATGTATATATATAAAAAAAAAAAGCTTCTCAGCTGTTTTCAACATAGATAAATATTTGTTAAGCAGCAAATCATCATATTAGAATGATTTCTGGATGATCATGTGATACTGAAGACTGGGTTAATAACTGCTAAAAAGTCAAATTTGCATCAAAGGAATAAATAACATTTTAAGTGTTCTTTTAAATTTTAATATTTCACAATATCACTGTTTTCACTGTATTTTTGATGCATGCAGCCTTGTTGAGTACAGAAACTTCTTTGACCAACCCCAAACTTTTGAATGGTAGTGTAACTCCACCAGATACAAAGATGTCATTAGAAAATGTTTTTACACAGGAAACAGATAACAAATGACATTATTTACTTTGACAAAGTTGTAGAACAAGTTGACCCTCTCCTCCAGAGTTTTCTCCAGGTCCTCACTGAGGGTCAGGTTCTTAGCATGGTCACTGATCTCCTCCATACGCCGACGCTGGGCCTCCTCTGTGGTTTCCTCTGCCCAGTCATCATCGTCTTCCTCACCATCCTACACATCAACATACACTTTAATATACTGGTTACAAATTCTATTAATCATATGCATAGTTATTCACAGGTATCTCTTACCACAGCATCTGGTGCATCTATGTCATTATGGTTCCCAGCCTCACCACTTCCCGAGCCATTCTCCTTATCCTTCTTTCTGTTTTTCTTCTCTTTCTCCTTCTTCTCTTTCACACAACTACTGTCAGTCTCTGCATTTCCAACAAACACGAGGCATAAATCTAATGCTAAATATAGTGAACAATAGTAGTGCATGCATTTTAACAGCATTTGAACACGACTCACCAGGTGGGTTTTTGAGGATGAATGTGCACAGTTTGTGCCGAGTGTCCAGCATTCCCCGATTACCACAAGCCTTGCAAGCGCTTCCGATGGTCTGCTTCTTTGGGTTAATATGCTGAGAGACAAAGAAACTAACTCAACAACAGATACTATGAGGAACATTTCTGAAAATGAAACAACCTCTGAATTGTCAAAGGTTTCGATTTTCACTTTTAAAAAACCAGACATTTATAGACTTTGTGCTCTGAATTGTGAGCACTAGAACCGGTGTTGGTATTGTTAAACTAATACTAAAAATCAGTTTTTGTGAAATGGGAAAACAAATAAATAAATATTAGAGGGAAAAACTTGAAATAAATTAGAGGTGTTGCTTTGGCACTATCTAAAATAAAATTAAGTACAATTACTAAAACTAAAAATAAAAATGATAAAAAAAAAAAAATACTATAAAAGTATATAAATAATATTACAATAACACTGAAGTAGACCAATGCTTTCACAACTATGGCTATTTTGTCATCACTTTTGTAGGCGTTATGGAGGGCAAAGGACAAAATCGAATGTACTAAACATCACATGCCAACTGGCCTTGTACTTGCACCAAAAAACAAAAACATGTTTAAATACCCTTCAGAAGGTTCTCTAAACATTATCTAACCAACAGCAAAACAGAGTAAATAGAATCTTTTATTTTTAACCATGAGTTTATCCAGCAAGCAACCCTAATTGTCAGCTTACCAGGTCAGTTTCAGGATTGTCACACTCGGAGCACAGCACAAACTTGCGGATGAATCCATCCAGCATGTCCTGCAGTTTGTTGGCTTCATGGGATCCGTTTACGATGTAGCGGTCATTCTTTGCATCAAACTGAGTCTGTGCCCCCAACTCACAGCCAAAATACTTAGTTGGATCTGAGGAAATAGCAAAGGGAAGAGTACATACATTACTGTTCCATAGCAAAACACCACTGAAAGAATAACAGTTGTGATATAACCAATTATAAAACACAAACTTACAGGTTGGAGGCCTATTCAGTGCCTTTGCAACATCAACCATGTTGACAATGACCGTCTTGATTCCATTCCCTTTGCCTTCCACCTGTAATGGAGAGTGGGAAAACAATTTTTTAAATATTCTCCAAATCACTATCAGATTGTTACTGCACACAGCAGTAAGTGAATGCTATTATGTGCAGAAATAACTATTTGTTTAATGTATGTACATATATATATATATATATATATATATATATATATATATATATATATATATATATATAGCATTTGGAGCTAAAACAGTCTCTCTAGTACCTTGGCAATCAAACGGGGCATCTTGTAGCGGTAGAACTGGTCCGACACATTGCGGTTGACATTGACAGACATTTTGAGTGATCTGAAGCACTATCAGCAAGATAAAAAGATCTTGAATGGGATTTTTTGGGTATCTTCTGTCTGGAGAAGAGGGGATGACATAAACAACTGCAAGTGTGCTCGGTCTCTGACATGAAAAAGATCTTGCCACAGTGGCTGCAAACTCCTCGCTCGTGGACTAGGTTTCCTCCGCTCGCGTTCCAACAGCTGCGCAACAGCTCTGAAAAGCAAAGAGGAATACACTGTATTATACATCAATTCCTCTTGATTTGATCATTTATTGGCGTTCCACTCGGTGACACATTTGGATTGGATTCGTTCTAAACTATTTTTGTTGGTAGAAAAAATATACAAACTAACTGGCCAATTTGTCTCTATAGCCAAATCACAGTTGTGCTGATATGTAGTACAACAGCATGACTTTTATCTGTAAAGCATAGTATTAATAATGTAGGCCATTCAGGGCTTGTATCAAGACCAAACTAATGTTTTGTGGCCATTTTTATGACTATTCATTTTCATTTATATTTAAAGGAATAACACCTAAAGAATTTAAAAATACATATGGTAAAAAACAAAAAAAAAAAAACTCAATTTATTGTGAAGTAATCCATTTGAACTTTATTTGTTCAATAATAATTTGAACAAAAATATTAACATTTACTATTAATCTCTTAAAAACTGTCTCCATTAATGTTTCTTGTCTCATCACATTCAATAATCAATTAAATGAATCACACAAATGATAGCCTATATTACTGATTTCAAACAGCGAAATGACAAAAAAACAAACAAAAAAAAAAACAAACCGTCATATTAGTTTTCAAATATTGAATGTTTAGCTAATTACTTTGATTTGATGGGTCATTTCAATCATTTTGACACTGACAAGCACTGTTGCACCTCCTATGGAAGCCCGTTTCCACCAGTGAATAAAAAAAAATAAAAAAGGTAATTGCGACTTTTTATCTTGCAATTGCGAGTTTAGTCAGAATTGTGAGATATAAACTCGCAATTCTGAGAACATATCAGCCCCCCCATATAAATTGCGAGTTTATATCTCGCAATTCTGACTTCATAACTCGCCATTGCGAGTTTTTATCTCACAATTCTGACTTCATAACTCGCCATTGCGAGTTTATATCTCGCAATTCTGACTTCATAACTCGCCATTGCGAGTTTATATCTCGCAATTCTGACTTCATAACTCGCCACTGCGAGTTTTTATCTCGCAATTCTGACTTCATAACTCGCCATTGCGAGTTTATATCTCGCAATTCTGACTTCATAACTCGCCATTGCGAGTTTTTATCTCGCAATTCTGACTTCATAACTCGCCATTGTGAGTTTTTATCTCGCAATTCTGACTTCATAACTCGCCACTGCGAGTTTATATCTCGCAATTCTGACTTCATAACTCGCCATTGCGAGTTTATATCTCGCAATTCTGACTTCATAACTCGCCATTGCGAGTTTATATCTCGCAATTCTGACTTCATAACTCGCCATTGCGAGTTTATATCTCGCAACTCTGACTTCATAACTCGCCACTGCGAGTTTTTATCTCGCAATTCTGACTTTATAACTCGCCACTGCGAGTTTATATCTCGCAATTCTGTGAAAAAAAGTCACAGAATTGTGAGATAAAAAGTCACACTAACCTTTTTTAAATTTTTTACTCAGTGGCGGAAATGGGCTTTCATACACCACTGAGGTACACCAGCCTAAAAGTTTAACTTTTTGTCATGCTAACAACAAGCGGTGCATAATGAAGTGCAGCATCAAGAATATTAAATATTGGGGCAAATTTGGCCATATCTGATTACTGTGGGGACTTGTTCCTCTGAATATCTACTGTGGTGATGGCACTGGCTTGTATGATCCACAATATACTTAAGATTTAAAAAATGCAATAAATAGTTTTTAATATTCTCTCTGCCATCTGTTATTAAAGGCAAACAAACGTCTGGTCGTGAATTAAAAAAAAAAAACAATCATGTAGCAGAGGCCTTGACCCTAGTTACCCACGTCACTGACTGCGTCAGCAGGTACAAGTATGACTCCAGCATCTGAACACGTGCTGAGGGATAGATATATTTAAGAGCCGTGAGCTACGTGACAGAACAATATTTCCAATACCAAACACGATCACGTGGTATTTAGCGCGTGTCTATTGGCTGCTCGAATTGAAAGTACATCACTCGAGTTGGAATTGTAAACGTTCAGAAACCACGTAACCGCATTTAAAGGTGCTTTATTATTGGTTTAGAAACTATATCTATGTAAGCTACAGCGCGATATCGAGTCACCCGTGTTGCACTCAAGGTCGATATACACATGGTTACCTGTTTGAACTCAACCCACTCCGCTATTTTTACACCGAAATAAACGCATCGAATACCGACGACAGCGCGTACATTACCCTAAATGATTAAAACACAGCCCAACCATAAGTATACAAACCTTTAAGACTGGTAAAGTTGTGTGGTGCAGAGTGCGTCACGGTTAGCGCGCGGCGGAGTGCGCAAAAGCAGCGCGACGCCATTTTGTTCCCCTCCGTCAAGCTAGTTCACACCCATTAGCTAGTTATAAAAGCCTCCAAAACACTCGTTTCCGAGACTTGGCTACCCAAAACGCATTACCAAATGTGTAATAGATACCGACAAATCAGTTTATGCAAATGACCAATCGGATACTCACCGTTTCCGTAAAATAAAGACATAAACACAACGCTAGTCGTCCACGGACGCAGTGAAGGGTTGACAGCGGAGAGCCTGGAGATGTTGGGTCGTGATCCAAGAGTGTAACACGACACAACGGTAAAGACAGATTAGACCCGGGAAGTCGAGGGATATCAGATCTCCGGAGAGAAGCTGGATTAGAAAAAGAGAGATAGATTTGTTAAATGTAACTTGGCTATGATACTTATTAAGCTAAGCAGAGATTCGCCATGATAAGAAAACAGACGGTTTTCTAAAAAACTGTCTTGGCATCTGCTAGACTCAAACACTACAGATATGTCTGAGACGCGATAATTTGCCAGCAGGTAACGTTAGTGTTTTAATATTGGTTCAAGTCACGTCTTACCTTCCAGACGCTTCTTTGCTCCACGCAAAGGCAGAATGAGTTGAGAGCGCTGAAGATGGGCGTGTCCCTCGCGAGGAATCCATATAGCCCCGCCCACCGCGGCCATTCATTGGCTAAAACCACTTCCTGGATTCCATTTCGTAACGTTGACTTGCTCCTTTTAGCGTCAATCATCGCTGTGTACCACATAATCACTATTTATTTCGGTTTACGTTCTTCTAAAGCAACTCATACTGCGAGAGTTAAGAGGTTACATAAGTTACAGAGTTACAGGTTACATAAGTTAGCCTAGTTCAGGCATGAGCAAAATGCAGTGTCCACTAAAAGACAATTTTGAATAAAGGTAATGCAGGGAGTTAAAGTTATAACATTTAGGTTACTGTGACCCAAATAGTCTTTACAAAATCTTTTTTTTTTTTCTATGTTGAGGTAGAATTAGAATTAATGTTGTCACCACATGCAACTTAAATGAAAAAACACCCTTAAAGTATGACTGGTGGCATGTAAGGTTCCATTTGTCAACTATTTAATGCATGAACAAACATAATTAATGTGAACAATGCGAACAAAACTAACAATAAGCAATACATTTGTTACGGTATGTTATTTTTGTTAATGTAAGTTAATAAAAATACAGCTGTTCATTGTTAGTCCATGTTAGCTCAGGCCCATTAAATAACATTAACATACACATACACTTTTGATTTTAATAATGTAGCCAGCAGTGTTGGTTACTTTGGAAATGTAATAGGTTACAGATTACAAGTTACCCTATTTAAAATGTAATAAGTAGTGTAACTTTTCAATTACTTTATGTAACTGATTACATTTGATTACTTTTTTTAAATTTCTAATGTTTTCAACTGTTAATCATTTTCAAACATGTAAACCAGGCCGGGTTAACCTTAAAGTTGTACTCAACACTGATTACTTTCAGACTTTAGAAATCCTTCATCACTTGAATTAAGATTATAATATTTTAATTTTAAAGGAGACATTGGATGCAAAATATCTTCATTTGCATATAAATATGTTTTAGCAGTGTGTGGGGGAACAGTTAATCTTAAAAAATAAAGCATATATACATAAACCCATATAGAAAATAAAAGAGTTATCAAATAAGCATATTATAAACGCCTGAAACATTGGTGTTTCATATTTTAGAGTAGTCACTGCAATTAAAAAAAAATAAAAAACATAAATTAAATCTGTATGTGGGAGTGTGTGTGAAAAAATTCAGATGTAACCCCATTTGTAATTCTTAAAATTTACATAAGTAACTAATTTAATTACACATTTTTTTCTCAGAAACTGTAACTGATTACAATTACTTTTATTTTGTAATTAAATTACGTAGTTCTGTCACATGTAACTATTACTTCCCAACACTGGTAGCCAGTTAGTATATGGTGGAATCAGCATTAAATAAGATTAATAAAATGCTTTAGAAATTAGAAGAAATATTTGTCATTGTTAGTTCATGTTATCTAATGTAGTTAACTACTGTTAACAAATGAAAGCTTACACGTGTTACTCATAGAGCTGGGTAGTAACAGATTACATGTAATCTGGATTACATAATCAGATTGATTCCAAAAATTAAGTACTTGTAAATAGATTAAATTACATTTTAAAATACTCATAGACAGATTACAGTTATTTTTGTATTGATTACATGATTACATATTATTCACACAATAGCAATAAATTATTCATAACATATTGATTCTTCCTAATTCCTCTTTTTTATCTGTTAAAGATTCCTTTCTAAAATAGCCTACAGTTTTAATACACTCAGAAAGTCCACCAGTTCTATTGGCATTCACACAAAGACCAGTCATTAGTTAGGTAGGTACACAGCATTTTACCACTGGGTTTACAAAAATCATGTCAGGTTTAAGAAGTGTTTCAACATTGCATAAACTACTAAAGGCTTTTGTCTCTCAAACACATTAAAATGCACAAATTCATGTTATTTCTTATTTACATGTAATGCAGGCATTCCCAAACTTTTTTGTCATCTGAACCTCTTTCACCTAATATATTTACTTGAAGTAGCCCTTAGATTTTTATTTTGTTTTTTAATAATTATGCATCACATTTGCATGTTCACGGTTCTCTGATATTGGTTAATGGTGACATGACATGCAGGTAAACAAATAAAACCATTAATTTTTTTAGTAAGTGTTTTATTTTAATTTATGTTATTTTAAAATGATTTATTTATTTTAATTTTACATAATAAAGATTTAATTGATTATTAGCTTTTCATTAAACTCACAACCCCCTGCAGTTTCTTTACGAACCCAGTTTGGGAAATCTTGATTTAATGTAATGTTTAATGCACTTCTTAAACATTAATGTAATTATACAATAAATTAAACAATAACATAATTCCCCAATAAATATTGGGGAATATAAATCACTTTCATAGAGTTATTGTTTTGATAATGCATGGGTTTCACTGTTTTTTTATTATAATTCCTATAGTTTATTAATATTTATTTATTTTATAATCTATATCCATGGCAACTGTCACAAACAGAGTAGGGAACAAGAGGTGAGTGAAATAACAAGATGATTTTATTGACAGGTAGAATGCTGATCGTGAGGAGAGAATGGCAGGTGAGTATCTTGGTGATAGGAACAGTTCAATGGGTCTTTGCTGTCAACTGATGTGAGTATCTTTGCAGGATCGATGGAGAGCGGGAACCAGGAACGGGATTCTTAGACGGAGTGTCGCAGGAGGATCGTAGGAGAGCTGAAAGGTAAATGCACACTGGGTCTGGTGTCAATTCGGGGTAGTGAACGGTAGTCCGGACAATGAGTGTCTGAGTGAAGAGTGTATTTGTAGGAGTGATGATTAGTGGCTGCAGGTGTGGGTGATCAGTAGACAGGTGACTGTGATCTGGTGATTGTTGTGGCCGGTGACTGAGGTGACAGTGGCTGTGAATCCCTGACACTACCACCTCCCCCAGGGGCGGCTCCTGATGCCCTCGTGTGGCGACGGGGGCGACCACGGCCTCTGGGTGCGGGACGATCAGGGTGGATACGATGAAATTCCTCCAGTAGCATGGGATCAAGGATGTCGTCCCGGGCCACCCAGGAATGCTCTTCTGGACCATAGCCTTCCCAGTCGACTAGGTATTCGAGCCGGCCGCCCCGTCGCCGGCTGGTCCAGGATCTCTGGAGGAGGAGGCTCGTCTGGCTGGTGGGGTTCTGGAGTGGAAGGAGAGAAGGGTTTGAGGAGGGAAACATGGAACGTGGGGTGAATGCGATACCTGGGTGGTAATTAGAGCTGGTAGGTAACCTCATTGATCTGCCTCTGGATCATAAACAGACCAATGTAGCGGGGACTCAGCTTACGGCAGGGCAGGCGGAGACGCAGATCCCGGGTGGACAGTCATACCTGGTCTCCTGGCTGGTACTTGGGAGTCGGGGCACGCCGGGCATCTGCGAAGCTCTTGTGTCTCCGCACTACCTGTTGGAGGTGGATGTGAGCCGAGTCCCACACTCTCTCACTCGCTCGGAACCAGTAGTCTACAGCTGGAACCTCCGAGGGCTCTCCCGTCCAGGGGAAGAGCGGGGCCTGGTAGCCGAGTACGCACTGAAAGGGCGTGAGGCCGGTGGTGTTCTGTCGGAGGGAGTTCTGTGCATACACGGCCCATGGGAGCAAACGGCTCCAGCTGTACCGATCTTCCTGGCAGTATGCCCATAGGTAACGTCCGAGCTCCTGGATCTTCCGCTCAGCCTGGCCGTTCGTCTGTGGATGGTAACCAGAGGACAAGCTCACCGTGACCCCTAGCAGACGGAAGAAGGCCTTCCACACATGGGAGATGAATTGCGGGCCCCGGTCAGACACAATATCCTCGGGTATCCCTAAGTTCCTGAAGACTTGGGTGAACAGCTGTTCGCCGGTTTCAAGGGCAGTTGGTAATCCACGGAGAGGAATAAATTTGCTGGCTTTTGAGAAGCGATCCAATGCCACTAAGATGCATGTGTGACCCTCTGACTCTGGTAAGTCATTCATGAAATCTATTCCCATGTGTGACCAGGGCCGGCGAGGAATGGGTAAGGGCACGAGCTTGCCCACCGGTAGGTGACAAGGAGTCGATGACATGGCACAGACTGAGTAACTGCAGACGTACCTGATGACATCACAGGACATATGTGAATTCCTGACAGTAACAAGGATCATGGTTTTACTGTGACTTTGATCTTATTAATAGTTTAACTTTTTAATCGTTCTAATGAATTTTAATTGAAGTCAAATGTTCAAAAATTCAATTAGAGCTTGATGAAATATATATATATATGTTATAATAGCAGTCAATCGTAACCAAAATGGTTTGGGTAACAACATTCTTCAAAATTTCTTTGACAGAGAATTTAATAGCAGTAAATTTACTTTATGGCATCCTAGCTCAAAAACAGTGCTTTACTGTCAAGTGCGCATTTCTATGTGACAAAAATCGCACAGTCAATAATATCTATCATTATTAATTAATTTATTAATTAATTTACTGCAAAGCCCAAACCCCACCAAAAACATTCAGGGGTTAAACTCGTGGGCTGCATAGGCTGGATTTGTCCAGGGTGAAATTTTAGCCCCAGTCCAGCCCTGTTCCACAGTATTTGCTAAACTTTCCGTAAATTATCAGTCGATATAGTATTATTCTTTTCTGTTAATAAATGTTATATAAGCTATTTGTCATTGTACTGTTTTATTGTTGTTGTGCTTTTCGTTAAGAATCTTTGAATCTTTAGAGAGTAAAAGGTGTAAAGATGTAACAGCAACAGGCAATATCTTTTCTTGTAAAACATGACACCAAGAACAAGAATTCGAAAGCAAAAGTGAAAGCGTTCAATTACCAATACCAATTCCAGTACCACGCAGATGTGAAAGACTGATCTCCAGTTATCTGAAGCATTCGGTTCCAGAGATTGCTGCTAAAGGTGGCAAATAGTTTTTCACCTGGATGATAGGTGTAGATAAAATAAAATTAAATTAAATTAAATAATAAAAACTGTATGCATTTACTCAGGTTGCCTTTATTTTATGTTGCATTTTGCTTTAAAATTTAAAACTATATAGCATGACATATCCTACACAAAAATCAGGATGCAGCAAAGACATTTTCACAACACTGTTATTGTGGCATTTTTATTTCATGAGAAATTTCTTAAACTTGCTGCAACTACTTCCGATACATGAACCACAGTATATCCTGTGCATATATGAACCACAACCCTGTGCATATATGAGAACAACAGCATCACGGTTGAATTTTCACATTTACTATAGTGCACTGGTACAACAGCTATTTTTTCATAGATCTAAATCAAACAGACTGCAGAGTATAAAATGTCAAAAAAGTTCAAAAAGTTCAAGTTCTGGAGGAAGAAAAAAACAGACAAGAATAAAGATGAGCAGTATCGTCTGGTTAAAGACATACCAACGCAGCACACAGAGACCACAGATGGTAAGACAATATGTTATCATTTTGGTAGCACTTTACAGTAAGGTCTCATTTGTAAACGTTAATGTTAGTTAACATGAACTAACAATGAACAATACATTTGAAGAATATTTATGAATCTTTGTTAACATTAGTTAATAACAAAGTATTACAATTCATTGTTAGTTCATGTTAGCTCAGGTCCATGAAATAATATTAACACATACAACTTTTGTTGTTAGTTTAACTGTAGTTGATAATGTTAACAAATGGAACCTTAAGAGTAAAGTGGTACTGTTATGTTTCAATAATTGGTTAACTTTAAAGTAAGACATTTTTGGGGGTAATATTGAAGTTCGAAGAAAAATATATATTTTTTCACAATTGAGTTTAAAATTTCAAAAGTAATTCATGGACATGCATTCAGCAGGAGAACAGGAAAGCACAGTCGACTCTGCGATGCCATCTACATCTAGTTCAGGTGCTGAAGTGAGTGGCGAGACAGGGCTTAATATTCTCAGAACAATTCTGAGTGAACAATTAAACCCAGCTGCAATGCCGAAAATCAGCGTCTCTCAAGAATGGCATGATAAGTACCTTCAGGAAATAGATCAGTTTGTGGAAAACCACTTTCCCACACTGCCAGCAGAGAGACCACAAGAATCTCAGTTAGAGCAGATACAGGACTTTCTAAAGAGAACACAGAGCATGATATTTGATAAGGTGCTTCGATTAACACCTGCTCTGAAAGATGCTGGGCTGCTAGATCATCTGAAGGACAGTTACAGCCGTCACATCTTTGCCAACCTGGACCTGCTCCTAAACAGAGATCTGTCTGTAAAAGAGATTTTCTGCCTTCTACTGTGGGGAAAAGATTTGTTCTTCAGGTATGTACTGCACATTTGTTGTAAATGTAAAATTCTTAAACATACAACACAAAAACAAGTTAGCCTAAGTTTGAAATGAACATTACCGTTCAAAAGTTTGGGATCATTGTTTTTGAAGATGATGAAGAGCAAGGATGCACTAAATTGGCCAAAAATAAACTAAAGACATTAATTCTATTTCAAATAAATACTGTTCTTTCTAACTTTGCTGTTTATCAAAGAATCACAGTTTTCTCAAAAATATTAAGCAGCTTTCATTTGTTAAATTTGATGATAATAAGAAATGTTTCTTGAGCAGCAAATCTGCATAATTACAATGATTTCTGAAGGATCATGTGACACTGAAGACTGGAATAATTAAAATAAACTATATATATGGTGACATTTTTATAATATATTAAAATGAACAATTTTTCAAAATAAATGTTTCATTTCTGGTCAAATAAGTGCAGCCTTGGAGAGCAAGGCTTTTCATAAATATTAAAAATCTTACAGTCATTCTTGAGAAGTGCGACAAAACCGAAAAAATAAAACCTTGCACTCAGACAAATGAAACTACATTTATGTATCGTATATGTACTAAGCTACAGAGCTATGCTTTGATACAACCTCCCAACTTTTCTCTTTTTTTTAAACAAAATGTGCTTTTTACCTTGGACTGTGTAATATAATTTCAACTTTATCTTTAACAGCATTCAAGATGTTTTTAACGTTTCAAAACACATTCTCATGTTAGCAACAGATTACACTTTAACATGTGACCAACAATTCCTCAACAAATATAAAATATCATAATGAAATATTATCAAAATATTCCTCTGACGGAGTTGACACATCTGACGGTGCTGACGAAAACCTGAATTTGTAGTCATTTTAACTATCAAATACACTGAACCAATCAATTACTGTATTAAAAATGATTAAAACAAACACAACAAACAGTGAGTATGTTATTGTTTATAAAGCTTTTATTAAAGAGTCACATTTAAGTATTTTGATATATTATTGGAACACAAAATCTGACGGTGGTGACATCTGACGGTGTTGACAAATTTGGTATTTCTTTCACGAAACAAATGGAGTTCATGTAGTAGCCATTTAGTTTTTTTCTGTTGATGCTAGATGCTACTAGAACCTGCTTCAGGAGAATAAAATGATCTAAATATTTCAAATAATTTCCTCAGAAATTGGAAGATGGTGTTGACATATCATGGTTGTGACCAGGAAATATTAACATTAGGATTTAAAATATTTTAAAACTATAAAACTTGCCAGAGCTTGTCTGACATTGATGTACTCTGCAGAGGAGGACTGTGGCAAGGGGGTCGTTTAGAGTGACAGCTGCCCCTGATATTCCCTGATTTTATTACATTTTAATGAATGTCTGAGTCTGACGGTGTTGACAAAAAGTGGGGACACAACTTTGAAACCTTATGAAACATGCATGTGTCACTGAAAAACAACCTTGCTTTGATATGAGATATTATTAAGTGTTACTTTTGATAAAACAAGGTCTTTTTCATCATTAAAACACAATTTTGTCCATGTGAATGATTGAACCCTTCTCTGTGGACTCACTGTTTTAGATATAGTGAGAAGACAATAAGTGCCATAGATTTCACATAATAATGATAAAATTAAATTGAAGGGGATAATTGTGTTTACATTCTATTATTAATCCCCATAACATTTACAATTGAAAATAGTTTTATATATATATTTTTTAAACCTGATAGCAGTTACAATTGCTGGACATGTTTTGTCCCATGTCTCAAGAATGACTGCTTATCAAACTCAAAATTTTTAACAGTAGCCTATATGTGCTCATTTCTGTTTCAGTTCAGAATCAAAACTGACAGTGTACGATCCTCTGCTGTTGACGGGAGGGTTTGAGAGAGCAAAGCAGAAACTATTGCAAAAACTTCAGGTAAGACTTCACAGTATCCCCTTTAATTTTAACACAAGAGTAGTTTGTTATCTTGAATGTGCCTATGTAATCACTTCCAGTTATTTTAACTGTACAAAAACAGTCCGCTATGCTGCTTTATATTGCTAACTGCTATTTCTTGTCATATCATTAAGTATTTGCAAGTAATATAGCAATCATAAACACATCGGTTGTAGAGCACATACCATTTACGGCACTTTGTTATTGTTCTAGATGGCAGAAAATGCCTGGCACATTCACAGAAAATAGTTTAATTCCGCGTTGCGGAAGTTAAGGGGATGTTCTTCATTGCTTTTACGGAGTGTCTAGTTACACTAAGCGTAAATAGCCCACCTTGTTGGCAGAAGCTATTTACACTAACTCCACCCACCAACGTATGACTGGGCTAGTCAACATTACAAAAGAAGAGTGCCGGTCATCAGCTCCAGTGATGCAGATGGTAAAGCGTGTGTCGTGTTGCTTTTGATGTGATCGACTCGAGTTCGAATCCTCCTTTTGGTGAACTTTTTCTCTCCCTTTTCAAATTTCAGATCACATCAGAAAAGCCTTTGTTTTTAATAAAAATTAAGGAAATAATCAAAATGTTGAAATAAAGTATCGGGTAGACTTAGGGTAGGTGTAGGGAGGGCTTTTGTCCCAATAAGGTTGCATCCATTTAATAATTTGAATTAAAATTAAAATTTACACTCAATAAGTTATTATTGCATACTGTTTTATAATGTTTTACAATACTGAGGTGAAGATAATTGCCACTATTTGCAATAAGAAGTATAAGTAGCAGAAAATCTTGCTATTTTAACAGTGTAAATAATCTATAGCTATTTGCACTTAGTGTAAATAGCATATCACTAAAACATACTGCTGTTTTCATTTAGTGTAAATAGAATCAATTGCTATTTGGACTTAGTGTAAATAGCATCCATCACTATTTACACTTAATGCAAATAGCCGCTGCCTTTATTTTAATTCTTTGGCTCTCATTATACTGACTTGCGGTAATGTATGAAAGGACACAAAACAAGATATGCTAACACCTGTATCTCTGCCCCACTTTAACTGCCACAGAATGACATCTCCACGAATCTACAGAATATTCTGCGCCATGATGAGCAACATGGACATAATGAGGACTCAATGAATGAAGAAACCTTCATCAGTGTACACATAGATGTCATTAAGGTAACTCCTAGAGAGAGAGAGAGAAGGTGAAGCAAGACTTAGACTATTTTTATTTTCTCATATAAAAAGGTATCACAAGGGATTTGAATATGATATACTGCAAACTTATTTTATGTTTTGTTTTCACAGTACCTGAATGGTGCTATTTTAGAAGCTGAAAAGTATGGTCTGACTTTGAGGCACGCGGTACAAATACTCTGCAATGGAGAGCTGTGTGGTTTTGTTCAGAAGTAGGTTTCTCTATCTTGTATTACACCTTTAAAGTTCACACACTAAAGCGATTCTCATTTAATGAGTATCCAGTTATTATCTTTTTAGTTTATGGTTGTTGGAGTGGGGATGTTTATAATCCTGTACTTAATAGCTATAAACATGTGTTTTCTTAGGTATGAGGACGCTGAGAATGAACGTCTAACAAAAGTAAAGTTTACAGAGAAAAACTCTGTGTATCTTTTTCGGATAATCAACACCTGTATGCAACTCAGGTATTTACTAATGATGTTTAAGTAATGAACTAATACATGGCTCAGAAACTGGAACAGTATGTAATTAGAAGGATAGTTCACCCAAAAAAATGAAAATTCTGTCAATAATTACTCTCATGTTGTTCCAAACCCGTAAGACCTTTGTTCATCTTTGAAACACAAATTAAGATATTTTTGATGAAATCCGAGAGCTTTCTGACCCCCCGTAGACAGCAATGCAGCTGACACGTTCAAGGCCCAGAAAGGTAGTAAGGACCAAAATAGTCCATGTGATATCAGTGGTTCAACCGTAATATTATAAAGCTGCGAGAATACTTTTCGTGCACAAAGAAAACAAAAAAAAGAAAGATGTTATTTAACAATTTCTTCTGTTTCGCTTTCGCATCAGTCTCAGCCATGCGTTCACGAGAGAACCACGATGCATACATGTGCATTCCTTCATTTTTGGGTTAACTAACTAACTAATCTGCACTAATTGAAGAATAGGTGAAGACATATTTGTCACCCTTGATTTATTCAAAGTGGTAGTATACTTGTGGGGATATTAAGATAAAGTGACTAATATTTGGCTTCCAGTTTTGGCTAAAATATTGCATCAACCATGAGAGACAAACCCTATGTCATCGTTAAAACTAGAGTCATTATATCTTGTGAGTTTATTATTTTAAAAAGATTTGTTCTAAGTAATTTTTTTTTTTGAGTGAACCTTTTAATGCACTTTTATTTGCCTGTTCCCTATATTGGCTTTTTATTACAGTTAACCTTTAACTGCCCCTTTTCTGCAGTTTTATCATAAAACCAGTATTATTTATTTTAACTATAGATGCTATGCTGCACAAATCACTTCAGATACGAACAACAGTGATGTCTACTCAAGCACTATATGCATGCTACAGAGACTGGAAGATAATGCTTCATCCATTGTACAAAAGATCATGAACTCCTTAGCACAGGTATGTTTTGACATCTGTGGTTATGATAATCTGTTCAGAAGAAAATCTACTTTTGTGCAATCGAAATTAAGTATTTGAGTCGACAGAATTGTGAAATCCATAAGATGTTATTTGGATTATTTTGGCTCTATTTTTTCTCTCTGGGCTACTGATAAACAACAAGGAGACTGAAAACTCCTAACACATTTTTTATAAAAACTTACAGACCTGTTTCTATTTAAATGTTCATTTGTAGGCCAATTTAGAAATTTATTTCAAGAAAAGGAATGGGCATATTGATATCTTGATGGAGGCAATCCAAGGGCAGTGTGCATCTCTGCCTGAGACCGCCTCAGAGATCAAAACGGTACGCACAGTCTGACCTTAAAACCAATCAAAAAGATTCAAGCTCCATATCTAACCCTCAATCTCTAACAATCTCTAAATTCCTGACAGATCATTGTGAAAATAGCTTACGACAGTGTTTCCAAAGTCTACCTGGAATGCCTGATGAAGACAAAGTTCAGAAACCTAGAGAACTGTTGGGGAAATGCTGAGGAAAAGATAAAAGAGGATGTTCAATATTTTCACCAAACATTCTCTGAACTGGTGAAAAAAATAACTCTTTATTTCTCAAATAACTCTTGTTTTTAAGGGCTGATTTCCTGATGCACATGACCTTTGGAAATAAGGATCAAACATTATTCAGCATAATTGTTCCACATACAGTACAGAATGGGTAAAAAGCTCATTGTTTGAGTAAAGTGATTTTTGCTTGCAGAATGGCATTGCCCAGCAGAACCAGCTCCTTCAGAGAATGACTGAAGTTTTACATTGCAGTGATGTAGAAGCACTGAAGATTACCTGTTGTGATTTGTTCAGAGATTTCCCTCAGGAGAGGTAAACTTAGATCACAACTAACACTTCACTTCAAATGCAAACATGTATTTACAGTTGTTTAAAATTGTGTGAGTATTCAAACAGAGAATGAGTGATTTTGCTTTCATCAGACAGTGCGGTGAAGTCTTCTTCTGAATGTTTTGCAGTGAGCAGTATGTTCCTGGTCTGTTGCGCTGGAAGGGGATGTTATCAGAGCGACAGGTCAGGGAAGTGCTGGATGTGAGTCGGGAATTTGGCCTGTATCCAAGTCCTACACGTGTCACCTGTTGTCCTCTGAAAGGACTTTTTTGTTGTAAATAGCTTGCATCCTATATAGTCACATGAAAACAAATAAGACTGTCTTTAATAATGGGAACTGCAGAAGCACAGTTGTGGTTAGCTGCTTCTGAACCCAATAGAAATGCAAGCCTATCAACATCATTGACTTGATGAGAAATGGGCCAAAAGTCAACTGATCCACATTTACCTGAACCGTTAAGATAAAGGTTATTTTAAGCAAAGATATTTGCTCTATGATCATTTTGCTTACAAAATAAGTAAAAATATACAAATATTTTGTGTTATTTGTTTAATTGTTTAATCCTCTTTTTTTTAGTTCAGTTGGTAAAAGAGATGAAGAATGTTCTCCAAACATTGTGATATTTCTGCCTTCTAGCATTAAGATCTGATGTTTATTCTTTAACAAGGTGCTAAATCTTTTCTTTCACATCTGTTTACACTGAATGCAGGCATCAAAGCTGCAGAGCTACTCCAGTGATTATATTTTCCCAGTCTCTCTGAAATAATAAAATACTTTTTTTAAAATGTGTCCAAGCATAAATTCATGCAGCCTACAGTACTTATGTTCACAATGGTACTTTCTCCTCCTGATATTATGATGCGGTTTTGGTGATCCGATCAAGTGAAAATAAAGGTATAAAGCCTGTAAGCCTGAAATTTGAAATAATAGTCAGAACAATTCAAATTTTTTTAAGTGGAACTGTTTATTGAAATTTTTTTATACCTACTTACATAAAATGCATATAAATCAGTTGTCACTCTATATCTCCAAATAATGTCTTAATAAGATGATATTTAAATACTTTATGGAATTTGTGTTGTGCATTAGCCTTAGGTGTTCATCTTGAAATATTACTAACAATATAAAAAGTAATCCTTATGTCTACTTCATAAAAATCAGTAAAGATTTCATTACAAAAAGCCATGTGAACCATGACCTGAAGGTGGACGTTTATACTAAAAGACGTCTCATTTATACTAAAAGACGTTTTACTCACAAAAAGGTATAAACTATCAATCAGGGCCCATATTCACAAAACATCTTGAGGCTAAAAGTAGCTCATAACTCGCCGATTTAGGAGAAAATCTTTAAAATAATGGGCGTGCCAATCCTAAATTTAGGACTCCTAAATTTTTGCTCTAAGAGTATTTCACAAAGCGTTTTAGCACTAAAACTAGCTCCTAAATCTGTGAAAGGTTAGGAGTAGTGAAGAGGACTCAGTCACTAAAAAGACCAAACGACAAACTATTCCTAAAAAGGCTGTTGCCGGCAATCTGCCTCGGAACGTGAACATTTTAGAAACATTTGATGATAATGTGCTTTTAAAAAGTATCGCCTTTGGTTTTGGAGGTTATGCCAACTCCAAATTTTCCTTTGATTATATCCTTGCTTTCATTAACCATTTGGGCAAGAAATAACAGCTGTTCTTGCATCCAGTTTTCTTTTTTGTTTGCACGTCTTACTATCAGCCATGATTATTCTACTCTGTTAATTAAAAGTCTGTTTATATGCATATTCACTATTTTTTTTTTTTTTTTACGAGAAGCATACAGGCTGACAATTAGCTAAACATATACATATATTATATTGTTTAATTAGTGACACTTAGCCTGTCATGAATCTGGTCCATGGACCTCCATTTGTTCGCCACCAGAGGTCACCCTTCCATCACATTGACTCTCACACCACACACTACCCCGGACTTCATTTCCCAGCAGCCATTTCCCTAATCACACGCTCACACCTGATACCCATCTCGCAATCACACACGCTACTTAAACCTTGGATTTCCTCTCTGTCTCTGCCGAGTATTGTACGCAAATATCCTAGTGATAGCTACCCTACGAAGCCCTCTGAGTTGTCTTAGTCTTGCCTGTTTTCCCGTGTTTTGATTTCTGCCCGTGTTTCCTGGATTAACCCTTGCCTTGCCGTTCGGACTCTGTTTGCCCCTCGTTTGGATTATTGCTGTTTACCTGGATTTACTCTCTCTGCCTTGCCGTTTGGATATTGTTCGCCGATCGAAGACCCACGCTTGTTCTAGGACTACTCTGTGTCTTGCCTGTGTTTATACCTGTTTGCCATCGTCTGACCCTGCCTGTGTTTTGACCATGTTTCAAAATAAAGCCTTGCACATGGATCCGCACGTCTCTCGTCTCGTCAGCCCCGTAACAGAATACTCGGCCACACAAGGATCCAGCGGCTTTCAGGAACAGGACTGGTCAGGTATGGACACTTCAACTGTTACACTTCAAGCAAGGTACCCGATCCCTTGAGGAGTGTATAGAAGAATTTTTAATTTTAGCAAATGACTCTGAGTTGCCGGACTGTTTTTTTTAATTGATTTATTTTGTGACGGCATTAAACAACCGCTCAGATCAAAACTTCTCCGAGAGGGTCCGCGTTCATCATTAGCACAGTTTATGGACTTTGCTTTGCTGTCTGTGGGCTCTGTGTTCACTGTGGGTGTCGCGGAGGAACACGACACCGCACTCACTCATGTCAGGGCGGCCGCAGCAGAGTCTGTTCACAAAATGGCGGCCGTAGCAGAGCCCGTTCACAAAACGGCGGCCACCACGACGTTCCGTCATGTCACAACCGTCATTCCTGAGCCAAGTCACATCACAGCTGCTCATCCCGAGACGCGTCACGTCACTGCTGCTCATCCCGAGACGCGTCACGTCACTGCTGCTCATCCCGAGACGCGTCACGTCACTGCTGCTCATCCCGAGACGCGTCACGTCACTGCTGCTCATCCCGAGACGCGTCACGTCACTGCTGCTCATCCCGAGACGCGTCACGTCACTGCTGATCTGCCAGAGTCCCGTCACGTCTCAGCTGATCTGCCAGAGTCTCGTCACGCCTCCACTGATCTACCAGAATCTCTTCGCATCTCAGTGGATCTTCCAGAGCCTCTCCATGTCTCCGCTGACCTTTCGGAGTCCCTTCACGACATCACTGACCCTCCAGAACCACGTTACGTCACCGCTGATCATCCAGAGTCTTGTGACATCCTGTCCACCACACCCAGATATTCAAGGTCAGTGCTCCGATTTCCCAGGTTGATGTCTAGTGTGAGTGATGCACCGCTGGTGTCTGAAGCGCTTCCCATGATGGGGATCGTTTTATGTTGCATTTGGGCTGCATATACCACCACAGAACTGCCCCAGGCGATGGCACCCGCTGCAGCTTCTCCAGAGGAGGTGGCACTTGCTGCAGAACCTCCTGAAGCAGCGGTGCTCGCTTTAGACCCTTTTATGGTGGTGGCGCCCAGCAAAGAACTCTCTCTCGTATCCTATGGTACCACTGTAGAACCTCCAGAGGTGGCGGCAACTGCTGCAGAACCTCCAGAGGCGTCAGTGGTATCCGTCTGCGAATCCTCGTCTAGCCCTGTCACGGCTATGAGGGCCGTCTGTGAGCTCTCGTACTGCCCTGAAACGGCTATGAAGGCTGTCCCTGAACTCTCATCCTGTCCTGTCACGGCTATGGAGGCCGTCTGCGTATCCTCGTCCTGTCACAGCCAGAAGGGCTGTCCCTGAACTCTCGTCCTGCCCTATCACAGCCACGTAGCCCACTAATGAACTGTTAGCCCGGGAAAACATCAGTGAACTTCTTATGTTCCCTGCCTCAGTCCTTGAGGCCATATATGCTCTGCCTGTCTCTTGTGTCTCAGTTTTCCCTAGGTCCCAGTCTCTGCTGTGGGTTCCTGATCCGTCGTGCTGTTCTCCTGCTCCGCCGTGAGAGAGGAGTAGTGCACTTTGTGTCAAAAATTTGATTTATTGCCCCTCATAAAATCCCACCCCCCACACTGGACACCTGTTTGGACACCTGTTTGTACACCCCCATCCATCTAAACGGGTCCATCTGTTTTTATCCAGTCCAGCGATCCGAAGGAATTTATGACTGTTTTTGGAAATGTGTTTTTGTGCGTGGGGATGTACAAACTGTTAAAACTATGTGCTTTAAACTTTAAATTGTGAAACGGTGTTAAATGGGGTAAAGGGAAGTTTTTATTAAAGTTTTTTTTTTTTTTTTTTTTTTTTTTTTTTTTCACACACACGTCAAGAAAAAAACATCTGTAAACGATCTTGTATCTTATATCTGATACAATATAATAATGTAAAGTAAATGTCTCGAATGAATACGCAATATTTATTAAATCAACCAAATTCGCAGAAATATTGACTTATATGAACAAAGATTATGCTAACGATCCAAAGCGTATAACGCCATAAGCGTAGGCCCTAACAATTACAATTAGGTGGGAAAATAAGATAAGGGAGGCGAAACTGCGGTAAACAAATTCAAACAGAAAGAGCGAACAAATCATAGAAAGATAAAAACACAACAATTTTCACACTGCTACAACTAAGTCTCAAGCTAATTTTTTTGGTCTGGTTTCAGAGTCGGACTACTACAGTGGAAAACTTTGTGATTTATACGGTGCGTGTCTTCAAGTAATGAGGTGTTAAACCTGTGAAA
Organism: Spinibarbus caldwelli; assembly: GCA_039654775.1. Classification (NCBI taxonomy): domain Eukaryota; kingdom Metazoa; phylum Chordata; class Actinopteri; order Cypriniformes; family Cyprinidae; genus Spinibarbus; species Spinibarbus caldwelli. Next base: position 23,995,178 of record CM077242.1, read on the forward strand.
CAGTAACAAACAATATTCAACATAAACTAAAATCCAAAACTCTAATGTAACCGTGAGCTTGTTTCACATTGTGTAGATTATCTCAGTGATAATCTCAGTTCACTTGCATTTTCAGGCTAACAGCTGAAATGCGGACTTATGCTAAACCTATTTTCGGTCCTTTAGGTTTGGTGAAATATATGTTATAAAATTCAACAACAGGCATGACAACTTTGTAAACACTCAACAACTAATATTTAAGCTAAATACGTGTTTAGATATTTAGAAGGAAAAAAAGATATACTACAATATTTCAAGGGACTGTGCTGTTGAATACAGTAACTTCATGCCGTATTGTTTTAATAAATGTGGATCAATTATAAAGACAATCATGACGAAGCACAGCCGCTGTTGTGCGTGTTTCCCCAGGATCAAACCTTTTGGTCAGATGAATACCTAAAACATGTGTCTGTGTGCTGGAGCAGATCATCTAAAATGGTCAAAAACGTGCACCTTTCAATGAATTAACTACGTGACATCTGTGATTTATTTATTAAAGACACGTTTAGAGACGCGTGCAAAGAAAATAGTGTTTCCACACTATCTTCAACTAGTAATGCGCAACTTTGCATGTTCTAAATGAAATAGATGTACAAGTAACATCTATCGTGTCTCGTGGCAGCTTTGTAGACAGACCAGAAAAGGCTCTACAGTACATCGCAATCTCGGTTTAAACAATCTCTTGTAGGAGGACTATCCTCTTATTATCTTATGTATTTGTTCATGTTTTCCAGCAAACGCTCGCGACATGATTGACCAGATTCTGAGAATAGTCTTCATCTAAAAAACATTGAAAAAGTATAGCGCGGGATCAGCTAGTGGGGTAGGCCATCAAAATCATCAGTAAAACTTTAACAATATATTTAGAAGAGAGGATTTCAGTATTAGGTATTTGTTATACTGATACATATTTCGTGTATAAACTATTATATCCTGTATAAACTTTTCAAAGGGGGTGTGGTATAATTTTATGGTTCTTAATTGTCGTCACATTACCTACACTTTAATCTCAAGTGGAAATGTTGAAAGAAATGAGTACGACAAATAAAATGCGCGCATCGTCATCAGCTATCCGAACGAGAGCTCTAGATGTAGCGGCGTAAGAAAAAAGCAATTTAAAACAACATTTACAAAAATATACCCACATGATCATGAGTGGGTTTTCTGTATTCATATGATAATTTTCTTAGCGACTCGGACTCTTGAGTTACATAGGGTGCACAAAATAAATAAATACATAAAATCCTTAATATTTTGTGTCTGTAGCCTTTTCAAGACTGTGTACAACCTCAAACTTTACTGAATGTGTAGCTTTGAGCACGATGGTTAGATATGTTTCAGTCGTAAGTGTAAAACCGCACGCCTTAATTTTCGTGTCGATACTTAATGGGGTCTCACATCAAATAGATGGATAATTGTCCTAAAAAAGAAATACCGTCTTTAGTCAAACACTCTCAATAAATTTTTCTTAATTTTCATTTATTTCTATAAACAATGAATGCTGATGGCTCTCAGAGAGAAGGCCTCACCTACAGTACAGTGATAGTAATGACATATACAGTCCAACAAACAAAATGTGAGCCTCGTCGTCCGTAATCCTGATCGTCTGACTTAGTAAAATGTCAGTCACGATAGATCGAGAGGAGGATTTCTGTGTTCTGTATGCGTTATAGAAATTTTTCTTAAATGTATACACTTTTGCGTTTCGTAATTCAATGATTTTTAGTCAATTCGCTTTGCGCAAAGATAATTCCTATGTAAAGATTATGTTTGAATTCTTTCTATAACCTTTACAAAGCGTGGAACATCATAGTTCTCAAAATATCGTTTGCATTACATCTAACAAATATGACAGAAGTGGAGAAACAAAAATGTTTACCGCATGCACACATTGTAGATGCTTACGTACGCCAGAGATGTCGCTTTATTTGAGTCACAGAAGATGGCGATAGTGTTTAATGTGGTTGTGTTGAAAAAGCTTCTGTGGACAAACTTAAATGAATGTTCAGCTTTCAGTGCAATAGTTTGATTTGTTTCAGTTGTAATAGTTTTAAGGATAAAACAGCATGACTTAATATTCGTGTTGACGCTTCATGTGTTCTCGCATCATGGACAGACACAAAGTTGCACTAAAATAAATATCTCAAAGAGAAAAGACTGTTACTTAATTTCTTGATTTTGATTTATTCCTATCATGATGACAGCTCACAAAGAGGTGTCTTCACCTAAAAGCATACGCAGTCCAACAAACAAATTGTGAACTGTCATCTGAAATCTTGATAATATGACTAAAACTAGTGGTGTAAGAAAAATGTCATTTACAAAAGATTGTTATTCTTAGATGTGACACATCCCTAACAAATCTGTTGGCATGCAAAAATACTCAAATGTTTTAGCACGGCTGTTTACACAGATAGTATGAGAACTGTATATTGCATCACTTACCGTATAAAATTCATTACCAGTTTATTAGGGTCAAAAAGAAATGACGATAATAGTTGAAACATCCTTGTACATCTCTTTCATCCAGAAAACACAGACGCTAGTGCTTTAATCTTTTAGTAAACCATTTCAAATGCCATGATACCTACAAAAGTCAAATAGTCAAAATGTACGAGTTTTGTGTTCTAGGTGAGAAATTTAGACCGATAAAGGTCTCATGAACATTAGAAAACAACATGTATTCCCTCTGGCTGTTAAACACCTCGGGTAAATAATTTGAAACGCGGGTCTGTCAAATGAGAAAAGTTCAGTCATACATTTCAAAAACTTTTCTGAAGTAAAAAATTATGTGTTTGTCACAAACACGTCCAAAGAGTTATCTACTCATGTGAGAAAAGCACTTGGGCGCGTTATCATCAGGCTATTTTAAAGAAATTAAAGAATAAAACTAAAGTTTAATTTAAAGACAATAGACAGCATGACTTGCTTTAGTGACACACAATGTGTTTTAAAACTTTTTAGTCATGTTTAAACTGTAGGTGTAATTATTTTACTGAAGTTTTAAGTGAAATGTATATTTCTTCTTTTACAGTACACATACTATCTACAGGTTAGATTAAAATGAAAACATTTCTTAAATAACAACAAAAAGTAAAAACAACATATACGATTTTGCTCATATTTAAAATTTAGCATACTCAGATTTGTGCGTGTGTGTGCGGATCAGGGGACAAAGATGGCAATTTTCAAAATCCTTGTCCTTGTGGGGATATTTTATTTATTTATTTATTTTTAGTCCCAATGAGGAAACAAGCTTATAAATCATACAGAATGAAGTTTTTGTAAATCTTAAAACGCACAAAGTTTTCTGTAAGGGGGTAGGTTTAGGTGTAAAGTTGGTGTAGGTTGACGAAAAATACAGTTTGTACGGTATAAAAACCATTGTGTGTGTGTGTGTGTGTGTGTGTGTGTACCTGCTTTTCTATTCAGGTGGGGAATTAAACCTGAATACACACAGACTCATGGGGACTCGTGTCACGGTGGGGACCTAAATTGAGGTCCCCACGGGTAAAAAAAGCTTATAAATCACACAGAATGAAGTTTTTTGAAAATCTAAAAATGCAAAAAGTCTCCTGTGAGGGCTAAGTTTAGGTGTAGGGCAATAGAATATACGGTCTGTACAGTAGAAAAACCATTACGCCTATGGAAGTCCCAACAAGGATAGCGAAACAAGTGTGTGTGCGCGCGTGTGTGTGGGGTTCAGGTACACCCTACGTTATGGTGTCAAACTTTTATTTATTTATTTTTTATTTTTTTGTCCCTATGAGGAAACTTTCTTTTTTCATTTACAACTTAATTGGCGCGGTGTTAGCGGGTGTGATCTACGTCAGAACCTGTCTGGTCTTTATTACACACCTCTGTGTGTAGACACGCTTTTTCCTTATCTACGCGTGTTTGAACGCGACGGGGGTTTTAACGCCGTAAAATCAAAGCTCGGGATATCTGTTTATTGATCTCGCGTGATGGTAACCATCTGTTCAAATGGACGTTTGAAGTAGGTCTGATATAATTCTTATGTCGGAAAAGATCATGGGATCTATTTGTATTATTCGTATTACGTATAGACCGGCAGCATAATATGTTTTAAATGCGGCAATGATCAAAGATCGGATAAAGAAATAACTAAATTAACTAAATTAACTCAAATTAAACACCATTTTCCTACATCATAGACCCTCTTATTAAACAATCATCTTTGGGTCCTCTATTTAAGTTAACTTATTAATATTAACAAATTTGTTGTTATCGAATCTTTGTTTATCTCTTCACATCGTGAACATCAGTTTGAACTCGCATTCGAACAGATTATAAATTCGTTATAAATACTGTCAACTTTACCTAATTTTAACTTCGCCAGATGTGTCATATAAAAGTTTCAAAAGGCCGCGCACCCTTTGACCGGTCAGTGGACGTTTAGTCTAAACTTTTGACAGAGTTCACACACGCACGTGCGCGTCATAAAACGATTAACGCTGATGCCCCTTTGATCCTTTGAACATCTTAGAAAGATGAATTTACCTAACACCCTAACCAAGTTTACGATGCCGGATCCCCTCAAAACTCATTAGATTGCAAATGAGTCGCGCTTAGATGTTTTTACGACACCCCCCCCCTCTTGATCTAATATGGTCGCGTCAGTAATCAATCGTACGTTCAGACACACGGCGTCATCCTCATTTCGCAGCGCTGCGTGAGACTAAATATTTACATATCATAAGATATTATAAAAAAGTTTAGGCGTCTAATTACGACTGAAAATCTAAAGACCCCGCCAAAACATTTGCTTTCATATCAGTTTCCGTCTATATACGCGCGTATGCTTTCAAACTGTTATACCTACCGCGAGTTTTAAGATTGACAAAAATAGAAGAGTAAATAAATGAATTACTAAATTAAGTGTGAATAACTGAACTAAAGTAAATAAAATAAAATAAGCAACATTTTCCTGTGACTTAGAGGCGAATGTTTAGAAAAACTAGGCTAACCTAATTTTTAAAGGGAAAAAAAAAGTCTGGGTTGTATAGCACGCTAGAAGTCTTAAACTTCAAAGACCCATGAAAGGAATTATACTACTAAAATAAAATAAAACAAGACAAACAACATTTTTCCTACGGCTTAGGAGATGTTTGTTTAAAAGGAAAAACTAGACTAACCTATTTTTAAAGTGAAAAGTTTTAGGCTGAATGGTTTCATTAATTAAGAAATTTAAAAGATTTATTAAAAATAACGTTCGTTCTAATGTTAAAACATTACTTTGTTTAATTGTTTTAAATCTTTGCGTCGGTCTCTCCTCTGGCGTTAGGGGTGGTGATGTAGGTGTGGTCTGACCTCAGCGCTCCTGAGCTCATTCTGAGTTTGACACGGTCCTGTGAGGATGTAGCAGCGTAAGATAGTCTACTCTTTTTGTTTATTTATTTATTTTAGATCACAGCTATTTTTTTCCCTGCTTTTCTAACTTGTAACAAACGCTAGCTTTTAAATTGTAATCTTACAAGATTTTGACGAGTAGCTTACTTAACGGTTTGATATTTTTCTTTTACACCACGACAAGATAGGCCTACGCGGTTCTTTTTCTTTTGTTTAGCTAGCTTTTAAAGTGTAATGTTACAAGATTTTGACAAGTATCTTATTGCTTAACGTTCGCTTCATGCTTTTTTTTTCTTTTACACCGCGGTAAGAGAAGTCGGCTCTATTTTCTTTAATTTTCCCTGCTTTTCTTTTCTAACTTGTAACAAACGCTAGCTTTTAAATTGTAATCTTACAAGATTTTGACAAGTATCTTATTGCTTAACGAACGCTCCTGATACATTTTTGTTTTAGAAGATGGTAAGATAAGTCAACTCTATATTATTTAACTTGTAATGTTATGCTATTGTTTTAACTAACGTGTCAGATGCTTTGTTTGTTTTAGATGAACGAACACGTTCACTTCTGCTTCTTTTTATTTAACTTGTAACAAACTCTAACTAGTGTAAATTGTTTTAACAATGCTAGCTCGTCTTGACTTGTTTTACAGATGTTTTTTTCTTGACGTGTGTGTGAAAAAAAAAAAACTTTAATAAAAACTTCCCTTTACCCCATTTAACACCGTTTCACAATTTAAAGTTTAAAGCACATAGTTTTAACAGTTTGTACATCCCCACGCACAAAAACACATTTCCAAAAACAGTCATAAATTCCTTCGGATCGCTGGACTGGATAAAAACAGATGGACCCGTTTAGATGGATGGGGGTGTACAAACAGGTGTCCAAACAGGTGTCCAGTGTGGGGGGTGGGATTTTATGAGGGGCAATAAATCAAATTTTTGACACAAAGTGCACTACTCCTCTCTCTGCCGTGGAGGTCTTCTGCCCCGTCTGCTCCGCCGTGGAGGTGGTCTACAATTCCGGTCTGGTGGTCATCTGCTCTGCCGTGGTGGTCTCCTGCTCCGTCTGCGCCGCCCTGGAGGGCTTCAGCCTCGTCTGCGCCGCCCTGGAGGGATTCAGCCTAGTCTGCGCCGCCCTGGTGGGCTCCAGTCCCGCCTGCTCTGCCTTGGTGCCCTGTTCTGCCTCGGTCCTCGACCTCTCCACTCCCAAGTGGACCTGGCCCTCCGTCCCTCCCTCTGTTCCGCCTCCGCTCCACCACCCTCTTGGATCGTGTAATGTTTGGAGCGTCTGGAAGCCGCTCCTTGGGGGGGAGACATTCTGTGTCATGAATCTGGTCCATGGACCTCCATTTGTTCGCCACCAGAGGTCACCCTTCCATCACATTGACTCTCACACCACACACTACCCCGGACTTCATTTCCCAGCAGCCATTTCCCTAATCACATGCTCACACCTGATACCCATCTCGCAATCACACGCTACTTAAGCCATGGACTTCCTCAGTCAGATGGCCGAGTATTGTACGCAAATATCCTAGTGATGGCTACCCTACGAAGCCCTCTGAGTTGTCTTAGTCTTGCCTGTTTCCCCGTGTTTTGATTTCTGCCCGTGTTTCCTGGATTAACCCTTACCTTGCCGATCGGACTCTGTTTGCCCCTCGTTTGGATTATTGCTGTTTACCTGGATTTACTCTCTCTGCCTTGCCCTTTGGATATTGTTCGCCGATCGAAGACCCACGCTTGTTCTAGGACTACTCTGTGTCTTGCCTGTGTTATACCTGTTTGCCATCGTCTGACCCTGCCTGTGTTTTGACCATGTTTCAAAATAAAGCCTTGCACATAGATCCGCACGTCTCTCGTCTCGTCAGCCCCGTAACATAGCCTGCATTTTAAAAGCTTTATTTGAATGTGGTAACATATTGCACACTACAATATTTCTATGAATAAATCTCTGACAGAGACTATCAGCCAATCACTGTGTGCATAGTTAGTTAGCATGCTGATATCATCCATAGCAACGAGGTAAACCCACCCTTACTCTTAGTTTAAGACTTCTCTCTATTCCTTAGTAAATGTTTGTCTCAGCAACTTTGTGAATAGGTTTTAAGAGAAAACTCTTAGCTAAACTTTTACTGCCATTTAGGAGAACTCTTAGTGGCAAGATAAAATGTTTTGTGAATACGGGCCCTGATGGTGGAAGGCATGTAGTAGATTGTGAACAACAGGTTTTTAGGCAAAGTTTTGATTATATTGATTTAGAGGCCTATGAAATTTGTGTATAGGATTTAAGCATATAATATAAGATGAAAGCACTGCCACTGGCACTTCTCAGGGCTGTTTTTGACTTTCATTTTCCCTTTCCCTGTTATAAATCTGTTACTTCTTGCCACTATACATGGCCATTTGTACAATATTATGATATTAGTTTGTAAAACAATATAGTAAAATGTGCTTTTCCTAAAATAATTGTATGGCACACCCAAAGGCTAGGCTTCATTTTCGTTTTCGTTTTCTCTTAAATGCTGTCAGAGCCTTCACACCTTAAACAACCAGTTGGTAAACTGCAAACCCATTGGCTGGAATGTTTATTCATGAGGTAAACTTCCATTAGTATACCTGCTTTTCCTGCAAGCTCATTATTTACTCTGATGTATTCTGTGGGACAAGGAAGCTTTTTATTTGTTTCAGTCAAGAGTGTAAGCGAACGAAAATGGCAAGCTTTTTGATAAGACGGAAAACAAAGAATGGGAAAGACAAACCTTTAATGAAAAAAGTAGAGCACAGAGATGGTAAGAGGTCTCTTGTTATTTTTCTATAAACATTGATCTCATTCATTTATGAAAGTAAGTGTCTTTGCTCTTGTTGGAAAAGCCAACATCTTTCCATCGGTATACAATGCAAGCATATTGTTTAAAGTATTTCAACATTTTGTTTGCTGCCATGGTTTGGTGAATTACATTAGTTGTTTAGTAATTTATTAAAATTACATTAGAATCAAATTTTCGCATACAATGTCTTGAATACACATTTTTAAAGTACTTTATAGAAGAGGAAAAAGACTACTTAAAGTAGTCATGTGCACCAAACAATATGCAGCAAAAAAAGTCCCTCATTATATTATAAAATATCAGAGAATTTGACTTTTTATGATAAAAGGTTTGTTCAATATGTACAATTCCCCAAAACACTGGGAATGAATAATTCAAGATTTTTGAAATAATGTTTAATGTTGAAGATGTGTACATTCACATCTATCAAAGTGCCACCCCACCCCAGCTTTTTTTTTCATTAATCATGCACACTCTTATTTGTCAGTTAACCTTTTAACAGGGGAACAGACATCTGAATGCAGTTCACAGCAGGCTGGAGTTCCTGATCTCATTGTTTTAGATGTTGAAGCACATAACAAAAGAGTGCTTCATACTCTCAAAATAATTTTGAGTGACAAGTCAACCCCTGAGGACTTTGACGCTGCAGTTGAGGTGTTGAAAACATTGAGCAAGCTGGATAACAACTACTCTCAAGACTGGCTTTGTGAGTACCTTCAGGACATAGATGAGTTTGTGGAGAGACACTTTCCCAAGCTGCCAGCAGAGGGACAACGAGGATCTCAGTTAGAGCAGATACAGGACTTTCTAAAGAGCACACAGAGCACGATATGCAATGAGATGTGTCGATTAACACCTGCACTGAAAGATGCTGGGCTGCTAGATCATCTGAAGGACAGTTACAGCCGTAACCTCTTTACCAACCTGAACCTGCTCCTAAACAGAGATCTGTCTGTAAAAGAGATCTTCTGCCTTCTACTGTGGGGAAAAGATGTTTTCTTCAGGTATAAAAATGATTGTTGTTTACTTTTCTGTAAATGTACTTGTAATAAACAAATGAAGCATGAACTATTGACAAATTAATTTATGTTACAGCTCAGACTCACAGCAATTCTTCAGCGTGTATGACCCTCTGCTGTTGACGGGATGGTTTCAGAGAGCAACGGAGAAACTGCTGCCAAAACTAAAGGTCATGATATGCTCCATCTGTATTTGTTAAAAGTATTATCTTGTAATAGGCTAAAAAAAGAGCACCCAAAATTAGCAAAACATTTAGGAAGGACATAAAACATGTGTCTCTGTCCCACTTTAACTGTCACAGGATGACATCTCCAAGACTCTACAGAACATCCTGAACTATGATGAGCAACTTGGAAATAATGGAGACTCAATGGATGCAGAAACTTTCATCAGAGTTCATTTAGATGTCACTCAGGTAAAGAAAACAATGTGCAATGCTCATTTTTTCTTGGTTGTAAAAAGAGGATTTTTAATGGTTTTTAAAATATGATGTATTGCACACTTATTTTATGTTTTTCTGTCTTTACAGTGTCTGAATGCTGTTATTCGGAGTTATAAGGAATTTAGTCACACGCTGATGTGTACGACACAAACACTCTGCCTTAAAGAGCTTCATCATTTTGTTCAGGAGTAAGTGTCTAAAATGTCTTCACATTATCTATCTATTTCTTGTTATGTAATTTATTTATTCTTTTCTTCATAAAAATATACTAAAATGTTATGAACATTAAAATTAACTTTTAACTAATTTTCTATATATTTTTTCTAGGTATGTGTACATAGAGAAAAAACGCCTGGAAAATCAGCAACACCTGAAGAAAAATTCTGTGCATCTGCTTCGGCTCATCAGCACCTGTAGACAACTCAGGTGACTTCTATTTTTAATGATTAATATAGTTATATATTTATAACACCTGTCAGTGTATAATTAACTGGCATTTCCCTGTGCATAATGTTCTGATTTATCCTGCATTAGGTTCATACACAGGCAACCACAAAACTAAAACTATAGTTTTGTCATAAAAACAGCTTTATGCATATATTTATTTTGCTGTAGATTTTTTGCTCCTCAACTCAACAATCCGGACATGAACAACAGTGACGACCTCTCAAACATCATCCACATATTAAAGAAGATGGAGGATCACGTTCTGTCTATTGTACAGATGATGATGAAACACGTAGCACAGGTAACATCATTTCATCATAAACAGTTTATGTACACAAGGAAAGTTGAGGGATTTCCCAAAATCCAAAAAGGGAATGTCTCAGTCATCAATAGAGGTTAATATTTGTTAGCTTACATGCCTGTCTATCTGCGTTTCCCGATAACGCTGTCTCTTAGCATGCTATGAAGACTCTAAATATATGCCTTAACTAAAGGTGTACCTGTTTGAGGTGTGTTCCCCCGAACTATACCTTAGGAGGCTGATTAAGGTATACCTTCTTATACGTGCGACGTTACCAGGTACTGTCCATGGCCGTAGTGCTGAATTGGTTGATATCGATGGCTTGAGAATCGATTATTCACTCTATGCACTGGCTGCTTCAGTGCGTTATGTGAGAAAGTGGTGTACTTTATAAAAGAAGTGTTGATTTTAAATAAAGACACCGAACTCTTTGTTGTTAGAACGCAACAAACTTCAGGGAAGAAAACCAAGAAAGAAAAATATATAAAATAAAATATATTCCACCACACCACATAAAATACAAGTGGAAAAAAACTACATAGGACACTGCTTAATAATTTAACAGCTTTTAACAAAAGAAAAAACATTCTGGTGAGAGTGCTTTCCAACAAGCACTTCAGAAATGGTTGAAATTTCATTTATCAGGACTCATGGGATCTTATAAAAAATAATCCAAATTGCAAACTAAATCTAACCTTGGATATTTTATATAATTTCGAAATGAGAACCGGCAACCTCATGTCCAAACGTATCATGCGTATCATTAACTAACTATATCTTCACTGGCCTTTTTAAGGGTCAGTTATATTATCAAAATATATTTTCCACAGTGTCTTAATTTACTCTACAACCAAGGTTGATTGCCCAGCAGCTGCATCACTTCATTGGAATAAATCACCAATTTCTGTTATTGGATGACCTACCTACGGAATAAAAACGCAACACGCGAAACATATAATCAACAGCTTCTATGGCAGAGAAATTTTTTTTTTATTATTAAAAAATAGTATTTTTTTTATTTTTATTTATTTTTTTAGAATTGCAGCTTTTGACAATTTTAGTGCACATAGCCTACACTAAATGGTTCCGCGGACGGTGCCGTCTTTGATTTAGCAAAACCTTATAGGCTAATAAACTAGCTAACGATCATTAGTCTAACGACAGTTTAATTATTTGCATGAAAACACTTCAGTTAGCCTAACTGTGCACTGGGTGTATTAAAACTTATATTATATTCGTATAGACTGAGATGTGATGAACTGTGAACTGTAAACAGCGAAGGTATAGCTAAGAGTGGTCCGGACCAACCTTACGAAAGTATGACTTACAGAAGGTATACTTAACTAAGAACGTTTCGGGAAACACGTATTAACGAAAAGGTACAGCTTAAGGTATAGCTTAAGAACGACGTAGCGTTAAGAAGGTTTTGGGAAACGCAGCCCAGGTTTTTCAACAATGAAGTGGTAACCCTTTGTAATAAGGTACAGTTTGTTTACTTTAATGCAGTTAGTGCATTATGAACTAACAATGAACAATACCTGGAGTGTTAATTGTGGAAAAATGGTTGTTTATTGTTCATGATACCTAAAGCATTGTGTTTATGCACTCTAGAGGGCAGGATTTTGGGGTTGCGTTCATTTGTTTTTTTGCTATAGACCAAATTCAGGAAAAACATGAAAATAACTATAGTTTCTATGTAATATGAACTATGTACATTTCTAGGACTTTTTAAGACATTATTTCAAAGAAGGCAAGCAAATTCAAGGACTAACAGAGGCAATCAAAAAGCGATGTGCATCTCTGCCTCAGACTGATGAGGGAAAAGAGATTAAGAAGGTTGGTTCTGTGTTCAAATACCCAGTCTAACTCAAATTTTCAAAATAAATAAAAAAAACATAACTTTTTACACTTACTCTCTGCTCCTCTGCCCCATTTTCTTTCTGATAGATCTTTGTGAATGTATCCTATGACTGCGTTTCATGCATGTATCTGGATTGCCTGATGAAGAGCAAGTTCAGACAGTTAGAGAGAAGATGGGGAAATGTTGGAGATAGGATGAGAGAGGATGCTCTCAATTTTCACAGCACATTCACTGAACTGGTAAAAAAACTCTATAACATTTAATTAAATTACACTCTTTAAAAGGTTACAAATGGGGATGTCCACACCGAGGCCATAGAAGAACCACTTTCAATTAACAAGTTTTAAAAGCACAATTTTTTTCTAAGTGTGAAGAACTATTATGTATCTGTTTTACAGAATGGCAGTGATGATCAGAGGAACCATCTCCTTAAACTCAGTGAAGTTTTGCGTTGCAGCGATGTAGAAGCACTGAAGATTACCTGTTGTGATTTGTTCAGAAATTTCCCTCAGGAGAGGTAAATTTATAACACTTAAAATAGTATATACTTTGTACACGTATTACAGGCCTGGAAATACTTGTTATAGTAGTATTTATGAGAGTATTCATGTTTATAAGAGTGATTTTGTTTTCATCAGTGAAGTCTTCTTCTGAATGTTTTGCAGTGAGCAGTATGTTCCTGGTCTGTTGCGCTGGAAGGGGATGTTATCAGAGCGACAGGTCAGGGAAGTGCTGGATGTGAGCCAGGACCTCGGCCTCGAACTAAAGCCTAGACGTGTCACCTGTCAGCCTCTGAAGGGACTTTTTTGTTTTCTTTGATATGAATAACACCATCAGCCAGAATTGTAAAAATCTTTGTTTACAAGTTTAATTCGATGACATAACTGTTTTGTGTCATTCATTTATGAATGTTATACTGGTACATTAATATTTTCATCCGATATTACAATATTTGCTTTTACCTGATGACCTTTTGATGTTACTTGAAAATAGGAAATAATGTTTCTATCAGACCACTGGAGAAAAATTAATTACCCGTTTACTTTTTTACATTTTTACCCTTTTAATCTTTTCTATGATAATATCATTTTCACAGAGTTATTCTTTTTGACTTCTACCATTTACATTGTTACAAAAGAGGACTGTAACAACATGTCCAGCTATGAAACTAAATTATTGTTATATTATATAATAGTTCAGTCAGGACCACTCTGTTTGATAAAGATTACTGTAGAGGTCCTGAACATTATTTTGGTGACTGGCTTTACTCTCAAGTGTTCAGATTCTGAGATGTTCTCACTGAGGTGTGAAATCCCTGAAGCCTAATGCAATTTGCAGATCTAAAATTCCATCCAGAAGTGATACAAGTCTGTAAATGAGACTGGACAAGATTAAACGATTAGCTGATAGATGATTTGTGTGGACAAGATGCTAAGTGAAAGGAGGAGGGTAAGCGCATGTCTGTGCGACAGACCAAAGCAAGTGTGAGTTTGGATGAAATTATATATCTTATTTAATTGTAGTGGGAGGAGTTACAATCAACTGAGCGTCAGCTGCTGCTGGCTGTCACGCCATGATCTGCCTGAACTACTTTTGAGCTCCATTCCTCACTCAAACTACATTTGTATATTTTTTGTAATTTCTTTCATTCTCATTTGAAGACAGTTGTCTTTTGTGTGAAGAGATTTTGGTGTACACAGATCATAATCCCTTGGTGTTCTTGACCCACGTCTAACCCTAATCAACCTTTAATGTGTTGGTCTTTAATTATGCAGGAATATAATCTTGATATCCGGCACAAGAAAAGAACTGACAAACATCATTGCCAATGCCCTGTGCAGAATTCATTCCTTTGACAATTAAAAATGTTTGTTTTTTTTTTTTTTTTTTTTATGATTAGTGATTCATTACTTTATCTTATAACCAGTGGGTGGCATTGTGTATCTTTACCTCATTTGTTTCTTTCCTTTGTTTCTCTGATTGTACTCCATTATTGAGGGAAATGGGAGAAGTGAGTGTTACCTTCTGAGTCTGTTTGATTCAGCTGTTTTTTTGGTTCACAAGTTTAATGATTCATTTATTTTTGTGGGGTTCGTAGGGAAGTGGGTGCCATTTGTTTCGAATTGGTCTTTTTCTCCTGTTTATTTTAGTTAGGGAGTTAAAATCCCCTTTCTCAAATCAGGCTGTTCTGAGATTCCGGTCAGAATAACATAGTTCTGTACAGGCCGCGCCCACGATAGTAGATTAACAAGACCGTCTTACCTTAGACCCGTCCTGAGCGACGCCATTGTGTTGACTCCAGTGCAGGGGAAGACAAGAATGTGTCAGATTAAGCGATTGAGGCGTTTTGTTGTTGGATGTAACAATGAATAAAGCAGTCACCATTTACTCCTGACATCTGAGCGGCTGAAGACGCAGAGGATTAACGTTACTGTAACTGTCAAAAACATGTTTTCACAGACTTGTTCATTAATATGTTTCTGTTATAAATTCATATCTATTTAAGTTCATTTATTGTTTAAAAATACTTGACTAAAATGTATGAATGTGATATTCAAGGTAATAAGTACAGAATGAGCTCTCTTGAAATGTTTAAAGTTAAGGGTTCTTTAAAAAAGAGTTACTATTGAAGCTTAACAGGTCACATGTTGAGCACGGGACCATTGCATTATGGGATGAACTAACATGGAAGCAGAGAAACGCTAATGATACAGAGCCTGAAAAAGAGTTCCTTTATCTGCATGGCCTAAGAGGGCGCACACGGTAATTCATCTTTAAATATGTTGTATTTTGTGTATAATGTTGTTTTATATCAGTTTATGTAAACAATGTTATGTGTAAGTAGCGATGTCACTGGATTCAGATTTGTCCCACATGTTCACTTGCATTTCAGCTGACACTTGAATGAGAGACTCAGTGCGTTCACACCAGACGCGACTTGCGCGAATAAATCGCGTTATTCGCGCGTAGTTGGACGCTTGAACATTTTGAGTTTACTTGCTTCATTCGCGCGTGAAATTCACTTCACAACAGAAGGAGGGGCTTATATAGCTCAAATTGAGTAAAGAGCGTTTTTTACAACGATTGTCCGACCTCCTCACTCACTTTCTTCCAAGCAAGATCCTTTTTATTCCTGTTTCTATAAAAGTATGAAGATGTATCGTACAGCTTCGGGTATCCACATACAGGGAGGATGATTTTGTCCTCCATTGTTGTTTCGGATTTCTGCCTCCGCTCGCTACGTCGTAATCACGTCACTACTAGAGCAAGCTCCTGATTGGTTAACGCGGCGCGAATTTTCGCCAAAGTTCAGATTTTTCAACTATAACCATTCAAGCTGCTCATTAGATCAGCAAAGAATCACTGCAAAAAGAGCAGAGTGTGTTGCACAGTTGGCTGCGAAGCTAGAACTTAAAAGACTGGAGAATCAGAGAGATCTTCAGGTAATAGCTGCAAAGCTCAAGGTATACTCTGAAGCTGACTCAGGTGAGTCCTGTAATGATAGTATAGCAGCAAGCAGTGAGATAGCCAATTGTCCTTTAGTATCTCCTAAGGAAAAAGAACAAGCATGTAAGAATGATAACAAGGAACAAAGAGACCATAGTAATGGTGAAGCATCAATTGTACAAGCCTTACATGACGCAATGGTTCTCAGCAGACTTCCTGCACCTGAGCCCTCAGTTTTCACAGGGGACCCACTTAAGTTTAGAGTAGAGAACAAGTTTCAAGGCATTAATAGAATGGCGATGTACAAATCCAGATGATAAGTTGTTCTACCTACAAAAATATGTTAGCGGTGAAGCACAGTCTGTATTGGAAGGAAGCTTCAACAGAAAGGACGAGGAAGCCTATGATCAAGCATGGGAAGCACTGAATTCTCGGTATGGCCATCCATTTGTAATCCAGCATGCGTTCAGAGAAAAACTGAATAACTGGCCAAAGATTGGCTCAAGATAGTCCGTTAAACTGAGACAATTCAGTGATTTTCTGACAACCTGTAGCAATGCCATGCTATACATCAAAGGGCTTCAGGTGTTAAACGACTGTGAGGAGAATCAGAAAATGCTACAAAAACTCCCTGACTGGATGATGTCTCGTTTGAATCGGCATGTAACAATGCAGCTGAGACAATTGGAGGAATACCCTAGTTTTAAAGAGTTTGCTGATTTCGTGGCGCAGGAAGCAGAAATAGCATGCAATTGTAATCTCTTTTCATGCCCTGAAGCTTTCTGAAGAAAAGCCATCTAGAGAAGTTAAGTGTTCAAAGGCTAATGCATTCATCACTAATGTGAAAGCATCAAATAAATCAAGAATAGTGTCAAAGACATACAGCGTTGGAGTAAGCAACTCAGTGGATTCAAACAGATCCAATAAAGTCAACACTGTGCCTTCAGTTTCAAACCCGGTCACTTGCAGGTGTGGTGGGGAAAGCCACTCCATCCACAAACGCCAAACGTTTGCCAGTAAGTCTGAGGAGGACAAAAGAAAGTTCATATTAGACAATAACCTATGCTTTGGCTGTCTTAGGAAAGAACACAACTCAAAGGATTGCAGGAGTAAAGCTACTTGTAGTATATACAAGAAACATCATCCAACAGCACTTCATGAAGACCACCCTTCTTCTGCAGCAGTCACGTTTTCTCATGCTGTGCAAGCAGAACAAAACAGTTACTTTCGTTTTGAAGGGAATGCACCGATCCACGATCTGCATAAATGCGTCTATGTTCGCGCGAATCATTTGTGATCCAGCTTCATCTGAAGAAGTGAGTATAAAGGGTTTTTTTAATGAATCTTGGCAAATCGCCTTTCCTAATAATGTGCTAGTTAGCCAGTTTTGCGGCTAAAGTAAACAGTACTGCTCCTCACTCCATGGAAGAGAGGGGCGGCCAGAGCTCATTAGCATTTAAAGCAACATGGACTAGAATGGCTTGCTGAAAACAGAGCTGATTTTGACATGGTAAAAAAGGTGTTTTTTACACTACCATTGAGAAATTTTAACCAAAGTATGTTATAGACTTTTCATTAAGACCCTCAAGAATCATATCAACTTGTGGAAAATGGGCATCTGATGACCCCTTTAAATCTTAGTCCTTGTCTTGCATATCCTTGTCTAAGTTTTGCCCATTGGTTCTTTTACTTATTCACTTTCATTTCGTAGTAGCAGAGACTTTTCTGGTTTCTTTCTTTACTACTTCTCCAATTATTTCTAGTCATCCTGTACTCTAGGTTTTTATTTTGTTTGGCATTTTCTTATTTTAGTTTAACATTTTGTTACCTTTTTTGTTGCTTTGATGTTCTTTTTTTACTTGTTTTTTTTTTTTTTCTTCTGCCTGTCTTCAGTGTCTTGTTTTCCTGTTGAATCTTGTTCTGGTGTATTGTGAGTGTTCCCTGTCCCAGACCTGCCCTGCCACCTGTTATTCCCTGCCTGCTGGTTCCCTCTGCCTGGCTACACTGGTTCAGAGTCGGTGTTTCTCTGTGACAGATCTCTGCTTTATAACTTGCCTGGCCCTGCCACTTCCTCTGCAGCTCTCCAACCTGCAGTCATCTGAGGCTGGTTCCAGCGGTCGTCCAAGGCAGTCCTGTCTCTGTTCTCTGTATCCTCTGTTGTTAAACTGCTCACTTGCCCTCTTGTGCCCTTTTAATAAACCCTGTAACTTGCCATTCTGCGTTTGGGTCCTCCCTCACTGATCCTGACAGAAACTAACTGCAGGTCCCCAGTTTGGGAAGTCTTGATTTAATGTAATGTTTAATGCGCTTCATGTTGTTAATTACGATGAACGGAATATATATATATTGTTGATATCATACAAGCTTATCCTACTGAAATCAGTGTGATAAATGAGTTAGGTCAAAAGTAATCAAAAAGTAATGTTATCTAAAATATGTTCTGTAATGGATTGCATTACTAACTTTAGGTTTTGTCATGTAATTTGGATTCAGTGGATTGTCTGTTTGATTGTCTGTTTAATGTTGTACATCTTTATTAATGTATTTATTTTGTAGCATTTTAATCAAGATTTTGATAATATAAAATCTAAATCGTTTTAAGATCGATTGGAACCACCCTCAAAGTTTGCTGAGGCCCCCTAGTGGACCCCAGCACCCTGGTTGAAAGAGGTTTGTTACTATAGGTGAGTAAGTGACAGAATTTGAATTTTTCAGGTAAACTACACTGTAACCGATTTTTGTAATTTGAACAGTATATTACTGTAATATGTACAGTAAGATACTGTAAAATGTATATACAGTATTTTACTGTAAACTGCAAAGGATTGTGGGAAAATATATGGTCACTACAGTAAACTACTGTAAATTTACAGTAGTGAACTTGCCCGCGAAAAACTGACCAATGGCAAGGGAGATTTATTTTGTTCGCTGTTTGGTGGAAGCAGCGGTAAAAGGACAAAAGAGACACGTTGCACTGTTAACTGGACAAAAAGGTTAGTATATTATTTATGTTTTATGCAAAACTGAGATATTTTAAGATGTTTTAACTTGTCAACAGCAAACTAACATTATTCATTGTTTCGTTTTTCATGTCGGGAGTTGGGGCCTTTTTTTCTGACTGACGGTCATAACGGTGATAAAACATCGACTGGTGAGTAAATTAAGGTCACCTATATTAGTCAAAATAAACTTTATTAAACCGAGAAACACGTTTGTAGGTTCTGCTGCCCTTTAATGCAAATTAGTTAATCTGGAGAGTTATTACTTAACCTTAACAACGAACTAACGTGAAATAACGTTACTGAGGTAAAGTGCCTAACGTTAGGCAACACCACTGTTTCAATGGAGATTTTAAACAGTTTTTCAAGTACTTTTTGTCTTTGTTCTTTTCAAGTTTCTAGTCTGGATGTCGTCTGCAACGTCGGAGGTGTATTTTGGTGCCTCTTCTTGTGAATGCCATCGATGATAACATCAACTGGTAAGTTAATACTGTCAGTTAGCCGAAGTTAACGAACACAGAGAAGCATAATATCTTTTGTACACTGCCTCTTTATCTCAAGTGTAATAGAAACCTGTGTACCAATGTTGTATGTAACTTTAGAGACGGTCCTTATTTAGTGAGAGACGTAACATAAAACCGTGAGCTAACATGAAATACTGAGGAAAACTGAGTTAAGAAATACCACTGTAAAGTACATCTTTTGTATTTTATTTTCAAATTAGCCACGGGCTGCTGATCTCCACTAACTCACAGAACCAGTTTACTTCTGAAAGAGAGGAACGGGCTAGCAATATATTAATATAGTAAGTTTTGCTAATAAATATTAAAAATGTGGTAACACTTTATAATAAGGTTCATTAGTTAACATAAACGTTAGTTAAAAACATTAATGAACTACTTCTACAGCATTTATTAATCTTAGTTAATGTTAATTTCAGCATTTACTAATGCATTATTAAAATCACAAGTTGTGTTTGTTAACATTAGTTGATGCACTGTGAACTAACACGAATAAACAACTGTATTTTCATTAACATTAACAAAGATTAATAAATAGTGTAATAAATGCATTGTTCATTGTTTGTTCATGTTGGTTAATACATTAGCTAATGTTAACAAATGACACCTTATTGTAAAGTGTTACCAAAAATGTTTATTTTATTAAAAATGTTTTTATTACTGTACGGAAGTGTTTTTTTTTTTTGATCATAAACTATAGTAACACTAAAAGGGTGCTGTGACTCTGTCTGTTACAGGAGATTTCTCCAAGCTAAAACAGGATCTTGACTATGAGGGCCGAATCATCATACAGCCAGCTGTCCATTTTACAGAAAAGCAGAATTAGGTAACCCAAAATACATTTTGTTTTACATTGCATTTACATTCATGCATTTGGCAGATGCTTTTATGCAAAGCAAGTTATATTGTATTTAAAGTAGGGGAGCACGGGGCACAACCTAACACTGTTTGACTTTCTTAGTTTGTGTAAATCCACGTTGGGTTCAGAGTATAATTTTTTTTTATACACTTTAATTTCACACTTGTCTAGTACAAATATGTTGCGTTGTTTCATAATTAAAGTGTATATGTTTTTCGTTATTTATCTCAAAAGAATGGAAGTGAAATGTGACAACGTCCCGTAGGTGAGGTACATTGTAACATGTGAGGGGCACGTTGTAATATAACCATGTGACAGCTTAAAATATTAAGCTATATACACAACAGTGTTTCATTACTGATTGGTAATTTTAGTCTCATTTTTAAAAGTATCATTCTATTATTTTTTTTTCTATCATTACATATTTTTGTGTTCAAAACTTTTTGTTTATATTTAAAACATTAATTTCATAATATTATTTATGCAATTTGTAAGTGCAAATTATAATTAATTATACTTGTTGCTTTAAAAAAAAAATTAAGCCACTTAGCCAATGTAACTTTTCAGCATAGCCTGTTTTATTTGACTTGTATCCCATGTATTCTGATACATAAATTAATGTCTCTGGGCTAAGCCCTGGATATCCACTCACCCTAGAACCGCCCCTGGAATCAAACCCATTAATTCAGCATTCTAGCACTTTGCTCTACTGATTGAGAATGCATTGTAAAAAATGGAGCTTTAATAATTTGAATGTGATGGATTATCAATTAATTATGTACCTTCCCTTGTAGGTGCGTTCAGATGTAGTATATAAGGTTTTATTAACATCAAAGTGCATACAGCACCAAGTTTGACAGTTGAGGCAAATTCTGTAAACACTGCTTTGAAAAATAATGCTTTTTTTTTTTCTTGTGCTTGCAGGTTCGTTCAGACGGTCAATCTTTGTGGCACCAAATGCATTGAAAGTTGTCACAGATCAGCTGGAATTCTGGAAAGAGGGTGCAAAGAAAAAGGATCTGCCTGAATCCCATCCAGCTGTTTCTCATCTGAGAGCTTGTCAACTTTGACTGTCAAAATTACTGAAATTTAACACAACACCACAAACTCATTTTTACGGTATTATTTGATTTTATTAACACTACCAATCAAAAGTTTTTGAACAGTAAGATTTTTAATGTTTTTAAAGAAGCCTCTTCTGCTCACCAAGCCTGCATTTATTTGTTCCAAAGTGCAGCAAAAACAGTACAATTTTGAAATATTTTTACTATTTAAAAATAAATGTTTTCTATTTGTATATATTTTAAAATGTAATTTATTCCTGTCATCAAAGCTGAATTTTTAACATCATTACTCCAGTCTTCAGTGTCACATGATCCTTTAGAAATTATTCTAATATTCGGATTTGCTGCTCAAAAAAAAAATATTATTATTATTATTATTATTATGTTGAAACCAGCAGAGTAATTTTTTCAGGTTTCCTTGATGAATAGAAAGTTCAGAAGAACAGCATTGATCTAAAATAGAAATATTTTGTAACATTATAAATGTCTTTACCTTCACTTTTGATCAATTTAAACCATCCTTGTTAAATAAAAGTAGTCATTTCTATAACCCCCCCCCCCCCCCCCCCCCAAAAAATACTGAATCCAAGCTTTTGAATGGTTTAGTGTATAATGTAACAAAATCTTTTTATTTCAGATAAATGTTGATCTTTCGATCTTTCTATTCATCAAATAATCCTGAAAAAATGTACTCAACTGTTTTAAATATTTATGATGATGATGATAATAATAATAATAATAATAATAATAATAATAATAAATGTTTATCAGCATATTAGAATGATTTCTGAAGGATCATGTGACACTTAAGACTGGAGTAATGATGCTGAAAATTTAGCTTTGAACACAGGAATAAATTACATTTTAAAATATATTGAAATAGAAAGTTGTTATTTTAAATAGTAAAAATATTTCACAGTATTACTGCTTTTGCTGTATTTTGGATCAAATAAATGCAGGCTTGGTGAGCATAAGAGAATTCTTTAAAAACATCACAAATCTTACCGTTCAAAAACTTTTGACTGTTAGTGTACTTACTTGTTTTTGCTTTTCAGTATGTGTATGTTTTGCCTTGATACAAAGTGCCCAGGGGACTGTGGTGATGCCCTTTTTTCAGCTAGTTCATCCTAGAGATCAAGACTTGTAATTTGTACTTTTAAAAAGAAAATGTTCAACAATTAAAAAGAATATTATCAGAACTAATTCTCATGAGTTATTGTGATTTTTTTTTTTTATGGGATGGTAAAAATCATGGAATACAGTGCTGTACCACAATTTGATAGTTTTTTATAGGTAAAAAATGTTTAAAATACATGAAAATAAACACTACAGCACTGATACTGTAAATGAAAATACAGTAATTATACTGTAAATGAAAATACGGTAATACTGTAAATGAAAATACAGTAATACTGTAAATATAAATACAGTAATAATACTGTAAATGAAAATATGGTAATAATACTGTAAATGAAAATACAGTAACAATACTGTAAATGAAAATACAGTAAAGCCATTAATATACTGTAAATGCAATTACAGTAATAATACTGTAACCATTTTTACAGTAACTTACTGGCATCCAGCTGCCAGTAAGTTACTGTAAAATTTACAGCAGTCTTTTTACAGTGTATATGTGGAAATGTGGACATTTCATGCTGTATTAAGCCACTGTTAATCCTGCATTATATGCAATACAATAGTCATAAATTAAATATAAAAAGAAAGCTGGTCTCTCTTACCTTACTACAATCCTAACACATCCTGTCTGTAAAATGAAGCAACTAGATTATGCAGCAAGACAATGATTCAAAGCATACGAGTAAGCTCCCCAGCCTCGCTCCAACAAAACAAAAATTAATACATTTTGGCCTTCTCAAAGCCCTCACTCAAACCCAACTAAGATATGGCAGAATCTTTAACATGCAGTTATATGCTCAAAAAATTCCAGTACCACACTGCTGTGAAAGACTCCGGTTATCTGAAGCTTTTGGTTGCAGATATTGCTGCTAAAGGTGGCAATGAGTTTTTCTCATGGATGACAGGTGTCGATAACTTCTATTCTTTTTAATTTTTTTTATTTGTTTTATTTAAAAATAAAATAAAATAAAAACTGAATACATTTACTCAGGTTGCCTTTGTTTTATGTTGTATTTTGCTCGAAAATCTAAAACTCTTTAGTATGACGTACACAAAAACAAAAGAAATCAGGATGCAGCAAATACATTTTCAGTGCTATTCGTGTGAAATTTATCATTTCATACGAGACACTTCTTAAACCTGCTGCAAATGCTTCCGATACTTCAAATGAACCACAAACATATCCTGTGCATATTAGAACGAGCATCACAGTTGAATTTTCACATTTACAGTAGTGCACCTGTACAGCACGTGACTTTTTCATAGATATAAATCAACCAGATTGCAGAATCCAAAAGCCCTTTACAGTAACTTTACACTTATAAAAATGTTCAACTTTAAAAACTTAAAGTTTTGGAGCAAGACAGTGGTTTTCAAACCTGTCATACAAGCACCCCTGGCCTGCACATTTTGTGCGTCTCCCTTATCAGACACACTCAATTCAGGTCTTGCAGTCTCTACTACAGGGTGTATACTAGGCACACGTAGATGATCCGTGATCTGTACGGATCAGTCCCCACGGTTCGGCACGCAGGTTATTCGCGGATTAACTGTTAAGTTTAACCATCATAGAGTGAAATTTTATCATTTGCACGTGCTTTGTCTTGCCAATTTACACATTCAAGCAATTTCAGACCATTCAGATGGAGAAGTCGAATCAGGACTTGCCCACCGTTTTCTGTGCTCAGCCGCTGCTGCACACACTGAAGCGTGCGCACGCAGAGAGAGAGAGAGAGAGAGAGTGAGAGAGAGAGAGAGAGAGAGAGGGGCGATTCAGATACCGCGTTCCAGACAACGCCTCAACGGATGGATACATACACACACAGTTATGTTAAAATACCTGTTTTGGCAGTGGTGGACGAAGTACACAAATCAAGTACTTGAGTAAAAGTAAAGATATGTATTATAAAATATTACTCCAGTAAAAGTACTACTTTTTCAATTTTACTCGAGTGAAAGTACAAAAGTACTCGATTTTTTTTGTACTTAAGTAAAAAAGTACTGATATATAGATTTATTTTGCAATTTTATATAGACTACTTGATTTAATTTAATATTTTTTATAATCCTACTGCTCAAAATACCTGGGATTAGGAAAATATAATTATATTTTCATAATGATTTTTTTTCTTCACAAACCTTGTCTGTGGTGTAAATGGGGGCCAAATGCCCCCAGAGGGCATCACTTCCCACTTTGATAATTACTGTAGTTACCATGTTCTGAACATCACATCCTTGCTTTTTCCCTCAGATGTAATCTATCTAGGTGGTTGAATAAAAATATTTGGACTTTATATCTAAAAATGTCCTCAACTTAGCACCAGCAAGCTTTTTAGCTAGACAATTAGCATCAGCTAACAATATTTACTTATTTTCAGTATGGTTATGATTATGAATAAACATTCATATCTGTCTACTCGGCTAGTTGATCTAAACAATATAACAATGTATACTGTTGATAATCAATATAAAAATAGACATCACATAGGACTAAATGCGTAGCATTTTAATAAAACTGCTAATGTTACAGCAGCGCGGAATAAGAAGGTGCATGAGTTATTTTATTTAATCGGTGTTATTTTAATGTTTCGTTTTTTGACCTAAAACATAGAGACACTGAGATTGATCTGTCTGCATTCAAGCATTTCAGTGGGATTAAATAGATGGGCCTTTACAGCAGATTTAGTTCACAAACAACTGACAGTTTTGACCTAAATATGATTGGTACAATAATTAATCCTAAAATTCGACATTAGTAACTTACTTTTCACAGCATCATCTCCCGGTTCTTACTTGTGAGTTCAGTTGACTGGAGACTCGCTCTAAACGGATCATTTGAATCAGTGAGTCGTCGACTCGAGAACAGCTGCAATCGAATTATTCCAATTCGTGAATGAATCGTTTGTTGCGATTTGCGAACCGATTTAACAGGTTCATTGAAAAGAATCAGTTTGTTCATTAATCAGACACCGCTCATGCGTCTCGGAGCACGTTATATATTATAAGGAGTAACGATATGTTTTATGAAATGTAGTGAAGTAAAAAGTACGATCTTATGCTTTTGAATATAGTTAAGTAAAACTAAAAGTTACTCAAAATAAAACTACTCCAGTAAAGTACAAATACTTGAAAAATGTACTTAAGTACAGTAACGAAGTAAAGCTACTTCGTTTCTGACCACCACTGTGTTTTGGCAAGTATTCTGGTAAACGCAGTCGGTTATGTCTTAAGTTAACGTATACAGCTGAGAAAGAAACTGGATGTGTGTCAGTATGAGGTCCGTGCATTTAGTCTTAAAGAGACAGCAGCCTATAATACCTGCTTCTGTCTGCTAATCATCTGTATTTAACTTATGCAGTAAGCATTGTGTTGTTTTACACTTAATTTTTTACATTTCTGCACCTGAATACTACTTCTGTCTTTTATAATTTTATGTTGTAGGCTGTTCATCTATGCTTGTAATTTGTGTAATTGTTCTTGTTTTATTACTGACTTTAGTAGTTAAGCTAGCAGTTTCTGCTGGGTATAGAAGTACTTAAAGTAAGCTTTTAGTACTTTATGAAAAGCAAACTTTTTTTTTTTTTTTTTGCTGATCCGAAAAATGATCCGAACCGTGAGTTTTGTGATCCATTGCACCACCAGTGTATATACAGGAATCATGGAGTTAAATGTAATACCTTTTAAGAGATTTTTTAAGACTCTTTCCATAAAATTTAAGACCTCATCGACCTCAGTTTTAACCGTTACACTTTAACTTACATTTACTGTATATTGATTGTACGATAGCTGGGGTTGGGTATCATTTGAATTTTATCAATTCCGATTCCGCTTATTGATTCTGATTCTTTTTGATTCCCAGTTTTGATTCCAATGTGATGCAAATGCAAAACATTTAGTTGCAGCTGAATACCTTGAACAAAAATCAGCAGGCTACATAAAAACTTGACTCATTTAAGAGCTTTTTTTTTTTGTGCAAAATAGATTTTTATTATTATTATTTTTTTTTTAAATGGAGGTTGTGGTTCTCACGATTCTGAAGAGAAAAAAAACAGACAACTAAACAAAAAATTATGAACGTATGATTCAATGACTCACTCAAGATTTACTTGTTTCATTACTGAATGAATCAGCGTTTTTGAATGAATCTCTTGAATGATTCAAAGACATTTGAACTGCCCCTTTTCGCCACCTTCTGGCGCAACAATGTAATCGCCAAATCTTTATTTGAAGTGTCAAATTACTTACAAACTTTACTCTGTGATCGCTACCGTACAGATCAGAGTTTATATCCAAACTAAACTTTTATCCCAGTACATCTGTGATTATTTGAATGTTTGTAACACAGAAACAATGATACTTTGTAGTTGAAAAGACTGTTTGTGAAGCTATGACAGCTGCTTTAAATTTAAAATGGATTATGTGAGAAACCTTTTTTTCCTGTTATAATGGGAAGATCTGCGAGCGCATAGAACTCTAACTACAGTAAACACTTCTGATCTGATTCTGATCGCTTTCCGACACACAGAGCAGTACTCTAAAACATGCATTTCCTCATTAGTCAACGATGTTGTTTAACAGCCGGCCGGGCGTGAAGGAACCTGCGCTGTCACGCAGCAGTCAGTGAGCGCGGTAACAGATGACATCGAATATAGCGGGATTCCATTCATAAACTACACAGAATCCATATTTGCCTACGCAATGATTCAACTTTAGCATACAACCTCTTTGGACAGATATACATAATGAAAAGATGATGCAAAATGTAATACCTCGGGAAATGGCATTTAAGACTTTTTAATACTTTTTAAGGGCCTTAATGATTTATCAACTTTTAATACTTTTTAAGACCCCGCGGACACCCTGTACTAACGAGCTGATGAGTTGAAGCAGGTGTGTCTGACAAGGGCAGGGGTGCTTGCAGGACAGGTTTGAAAACCACTGGAGTAAGAAAAAAAACACCCAGGAACAAAGATGAACAGGATTGTCTAATGAAAGGCATGCCAACACATGAAACAGAAACCTCAGATGGTAAGACATTATTTTTTCTTTGTCATTTTGGAAACACTTTATAGTAAGGTCTCATTTGTAAATGTTAATGCATCACCTAACAATGAACAACACGTTTGTATAATATTTATGAATCTTTGATAACAGTCAATAAGTTAATAACAACATGTATTACACTTCTTTGTTAGTTCATGTTAGCTCAGGTCCATTAACAGATACAACGTTTGCTACAACTTTTTATACAACTTACTTTTAATTATTTATCAGCAAATGCTGAAACTAAGATTAATAAATGCTTTAGAAGTATTTTTATTGTTTGTCAACTAATATAGTTGAGTTGAAAATTTCAGAAGTTATTCATGCATTCAGCAGGAGAACAGGAAAGCACAGTCGACTCTGCGATGCCATCTACATCTAGTTCAGGTGTTGAAGTGAGTGGCGAGACAGGGCTTAATATTCTCAGAACAATTCTGAGTGAACAATTAAACCCAGCTGCAATGCCGAAAATCAGCGTCTCTCAAGAATGGCATGATAAGTACCTTCAGGAAATAGATCAGTTTGTGGAAAACCACTTTCCCACACTGCCAGCAGAGAGACCACAAGAATCTCAGTTAGAGCAGATACAGGACTTTCTAAAGAGCACACAGAGCACGATATGCAATGAGATGTGTCGATTAACACCTGCACTGAAAGATGCTGGACTGCTAGATCATCTGAAGGACAGTTACAGCCGTCACATCTTTGCCAACCTGGACCTGCTCCTAAACGGAGATCTGTCTGTAAAAGAGATTTTCTACCTTCTACTGTGGGGAAAAGATTTGTTCTTCAGGTATGCACTGCAAATTTTTTGTAGGCTAAATGTAATATTTGTATACATACAACAAACTAACAAGTTAATTTTGAAATGAACACTACCACTACTTTTGAAGAAGAATGATGATGAATGACACACTAAATTGGCCAAAAATAAACTAAAGACATTAATTCTAAAATCAAATAAATGCTGTTCTTTCTAGCTTTCTGTTTATCAAAGAATCACAGTTTTCTCAAAAATATTAAGCAGCATAACATTTATTAACTATGACAACAATAAGAAATGTTTCTTTAGCAGTAAATCAGCATATTAGAATAATTTCTGAAGGATCACATGACACTGAGGACTGGAGTAAGTTTTAAAATATAGACAAATGGTTCAAAATATAGGCCAGACTGTTTTGGTTTTGGTCAAACAAGTGCAGTCTTGGTGAGAATTAGAGACTTTTTTTCATAAACATTAAAAATCTTACTAACCTCTTGAACAGTAGTGTATTTGCTCATTTCTGTTTCAGTCCAGACCCAAAACTGACATTGTACGATCCTCTGCTGTTGACGAGAGGGTTTGAGAAGGCAAAACAGAAACTGCTGCAGCTACTTAAGGTAAAACTTCACAGTATCCATCTTATTTTTATCGTAAAAGCAGGCTGTAACTTGAATTCCCCTACTGAAAAAAAATCAAAACAAAACAATAGATACCATTATAAAATTTGTAATGGTTTTACTGATTATAATGGGACTTGTATTGGTTTTAATGGAAACTGTAATGGACCCTGTGGGTCTGTAACGTGGCGTCAGCAGAGTGAGGATCCATTTGCAGCTTTATTATAAACGTGGTCGTACAGGAAGTGTCAATCACCAGCAAACCCAACAATATAGGCAAGGCAAATCGCAAATCGCAAGTCACTTCAATGCTGCGGTGACGTCACCGTATGGGAATGCTATTCCATCACGCCTGACGTACCTGGGATAGCTGGGATCCGAGGAAAGCATCTGCTCAAGCGGAAAGAACCCGGGAGCCAGGGGCCGTCCTCACATCCAGGCTGTAAAATTTGACGAAAGTGCTCGGTGAGGACCATCCTGCCGCAGCACATAAATCATCCATAGAAGATCCACTAAGGAAGGCTTGTGACGAAGCCACCGTCCTCGTGGAATGTGCTCAGATTCCTAAAGGCGAAGCAAGCCCGTGCGCCTCAGACTAAGGATATAGCCTCAACCAGCCAATGGGACATGCGTTACTTACCTGGCAGGGGAGACACCATGATCAAGAAGGCGGTTCACCCAGGGCGCAGTTTATTGCTCGATGTTTGCAGTCCTTAACATTTGTTCTGGTTTAAGACATATAACAGAACAACATGTCGGCCTCTTTGGTGCAAAGGAATACAGTCCGGTTTGAGCTTCTGGAAGGATTGGAGATGGATCATCTGAATTTTAGCAGGAAAATCTTACAGACTGTACTTGGATTCCAACCCTTGCAACTGGATTATATCTTCGCTTTGAAGTGTTTTTCATCACCTTTTCTGCTTATGAGCTTTGTGTGGAAAGATTCAATTCCAAGAAAACTGTGACTCCCTGTCTTCAGAAAATTCAGTTGACTCCTTTGTCTGAAAGAGACGTTAGAACTGTAATTGTTCTGATATATTCTGAAAGGATCAAAGTAGAAGATATTGCTACTTGGTTGTCTATGCATTGCACTGTTTTGAATACCTCTTTGATGAGAGATGAGGATGGGATAAAAACTGGAGCATCTAAATTTCAAGTGTGTTTGAGGAAAGACGCTGAGGGTAATTACCACCACTTTCCCTCATTAATCCAATTAGGCTCAATTAGGGGCTATGTTTTCTATAATGGACAACCAAAAGAATGCAGAAAATGTGGCTCCTTAGATCACATAGCTGCCAACTGTGAACTGGAAATTTGTAGACATTGTAAAAGCAAAGAACATGGCTCCAAAGATTGTCAGTTACCAAAGAAATGCAGCCTTTGTGGAGCAAAGTTGTTTTGTCCCCATGCCTATTCTAATAAAATAAAACATCAGAATCTTGGAGAAACTGAAAATTTAGTGGACTTTGAAGACTTGGCGAGTACTACTGGAGATCTTGTTTCTACTGGGAATCAGCAGCTTTTCGTCCAAGATGATATGGTTCCTTTGGAAATGTCTAGTATATGTTTAGTATAAATGCATTCGTCACACCAAATGGTGTTCCCATACGGTGACGTCACCGCAGCATTGAAGTGACCTATGAAAGGGAACCTGTCTTGTCCGGCGCTGTCCCAGCCAACATTTTTATGTGGGGCCCATATGGGTATGAACTGGGCTGAAAAATGGGCCCCATATAGGATTGTCCGCGGGTTCCATAATGGCCCCATGTCAATTGCCCACATGGATTTCATATAGGATTGCACTTGTCACAAGGTGGGACCCAACTGGGTAACATGCACAAGACTCATCTCGGTCCCAGCTTTATGCATGGCTTGGAGCGCTTAAGTTTAAATACTGAATGTAAAATAATAAAATAATATGTTAAAACGTGTGCTCTTATCATTCTGTGGACAAAATCCCGTGAACTTCGCCCCGAATGGGAGCTTTATATGCACATGTGCGCTCATCTGTTTTCAATGCAGGTTAACCGCGACGCTTCTTGTCATCTTCCCACAATGACAGGTCCTTTACAGCAAAATGACGGTCACTGCGACACTCTAAAGTAATGAAACCATGGCGCTATGTACTTTTTAAAAACCATTTTTATAGGTTTCATGTTATATTGTTGGCTCGGAAAATATGTAAATGCACATGCCCAGTAGCCGCAGCTGTATCCCTTCTAGCCTTAACCACAAATCAGACAGAGGAGCAGATTAACTTCGGTGGACCTAAACTTAAAATGCTGTGTTCCGCGGTTGAAATAAAACACTTTCTGTTTATTTCGTGCTTTAAGTAAATATGAAAAGACGATCGGTTCATGTGTTTGAACTGAGGCAATACAGTGATCTGTCACGACACACTGAAGAGCCACAAAACGGTATTTATTGTTTGAATTTATTTAAAAATGACTCGGTTTAAAAGCTGAGGGTCCTGAGACCTTGTTTCATATCAGAAGTAACCTGGTCTGTCTTGTCTGTCGGTGTGTTGTCAGTTTCATCTTTGCTCTGCGATGTATTTTTCACTGCGTGAAAGGGGTGGGCGGATCGATCCTAATATCGATAGTATCGATACCAAGGTTGGTATCGGTATCAGATCGATACTAGCCTGATTAGATCGATACTTTAGGTTAATTTTCTCTCCTCTACACTTAATATATTGCTTAATACATTCGACAAAGAATAGACATGTCTGTGTGTTTATATACCGCTCTTTTTGTATGCAAACATTACTGATCCTCCCCTGCTTTAGTGATTTGTTGTTATGTCATTACATGACTCAGCAGCTCCAAGCGCAAGCGGATATTATTGGTTACATCGAGAGATGGAACGGTAGAAATTCACTACTGTGGCAACAGCACCAAACTTATTCACCTTTTTCAATGTGAAAGTAAGCTTTTTTCATAGACTGAATGTGCGAGACTTCCTCATTAGGCACGGTAGGGAAATCATGAGGAAAAATAAACGGTGCAATAAACGGTAAAATTGTTTGTGCTATCCACCATGTGTGGTTATAATTAAGACAATACATTAAAATAATATGGTAAGAAACACCGGTTTGCAATACCAAGCAAGCAGCAAAACGAGCTGTTTTGTACAGTTAAAAATTGCTGGAAGTGGATGGGACTGGAAGCCAGACCCATTAAATTTACCGAATTTGGCCTTTTTATACAGTATTACTGTCTTCAACCAGTAAGCCACGTTATTTTTTTTTTCTTTATAAAGGTTTTCTATCAGAGGAAAACACTTAACACGCGTGCACTTTGCGTTCATATCCTGGGCTGCTTGCCTGCATATAGTTTGCATCATCAGTATACTGAGTTGACCTTTCAATATTACTTTCTTAATGCGTTAGGCCACGTTAAGTTTTTTTTTTTTTTTTCTTTATAACTCTCTTCTAGGCTATGGGAGGAAAATGCTCAACACGAAACTTTACGCATTGCTTTCATATTCTGGGCTCCTCTCCTTGCAAACTCCTTTCAGAAAGGCAAATAATATCCACATAGCTTTAAGGTGAATGTAATATTTTAGTCATATGAACATAAGTTATTGTTAATTTTCAAAGTGTAACTGGTCAATAAATGTATGTTATTAAAAAAATACATTTGTTATTAAAAAAGAAAAAGTATCGGTATCGGTATCAGTATCGGCAATACTGGCCCTGTATTTACTTGGTATCGGATCGATACCAAAATTTGCAGTAACGCAAATTTTGCTGCGTGAGAGCGTGTGTAGTGTGAGAGCAGCACTGTTTGTCGGTCATGGCAACAGTAACTAAGGGTGGGCGGGTTTTGCGAATGGTCAATTTAAAGTTAAAGACTATACGCGGTGACTCAGGACGCATGTTCCAAATACTGCTGCACAGAATCGTTTCTAGGCATAGGCGAGCTAGGCGGTCACCTAGGGCGCCACCAGCTGAAGGGGCGCCAATGAGTGCACGGACTGGCACTACATTTTAGCAGGGTTGTGATAAAGAGTCACCCTGAAATGTATCTGACGATGACTGTATGCCATTGGATCAGAGCGCTGTCAATTGCTGCCTGATTGTTGCATGCTTGCATTTGGAGCGCACTCATCAACACCATTAGATCAATGGGCTCTGTCAGTGCTTTGGCAAGGTAATGCTATTTTAATATATATATTTTTTTTTTTGCCATGCAATAAAGCTAAGTTCAAAGGCCAATTTAAAATATTGGTACAGTAAATAAAGTGCACAAAATCAGTATTTTGTTTAGGCAGTATTTGTGGCAGCTGATAAATTATGTTGCGAGATTTGTCCAAAAGGTGTGCGTTTTTGCCCAATGCATTGTTAAAGGATCAGCGTGTCAAGCAATATTCCCATACAAACTTTAACAGACAATTAAAAAATATTGGTATAGTAAAATTCGCTAATTCACGAGATCAGTACATCCTTTATTAAACCGCTTTGTCGAGTTTAATGCATCCTTACGGAGGTGTCGAAATGCTGAATCAATTCATTCACTTCTAACACAGCACTTAATGGGAGCAGCGTCACACACATAGAGGGCAGAGCGTCACTTTATTTAAAGGGGAAGCTCACGCGTTAATGAGTAGCAAAGGATTAAGTAGCTCCATTGATTACTTTTATGCCACTGATCAGGCTTTTATATGTAGTTTGGTGTAACAAGGGGTTTTATAGGTTTGACTGAAATAACATATAACAATAGGGATTTCGCCTAGGGCATCAAATTGGCTAGAAACGTCCCTGCTGCTGCACCACAGAGTGCCACTTACATAGTTTACCATAAAATCCACATTATATTTGTCCCAAATTATTGTTAATGTTCATAATGACTTTATCCTAGGCTGGAATGATTGTGTATCTTTCAGCACGTTTGTTTTTCTGTCTGTATCTAATAATAGCCATAGGGCACGCTGATAACTCTTATATTCCCTATATGGGTTTATGTATATGCTTTATTTTTTTTAAGATTAAATGTTTTTTTTTCTTTCTAAGGCATTGTTAGATTCCAGTGTTTCCTGTCATAGCTATGCAAAGATTTGATTTCAAAAACAGTATCATAGCTATTAAACTATTTCTTGTTATGATTTTAAATCTGTATTTAACCTCAGAATGATTTTAAAGTAAGTCTGATTTTGTGGTGGCTGTGCTTCAAAGGGGACATCGGATGCCCATTTTCCACAAGTTGGCATGATTCTTTAAGGTCTTCTTGAAATGGTCTCAGTGGTCATGATAAACAACACCCTTTTTACCTTGTCAAAAACAGCTCTGTTCACAGCAACTCGTTTCGCTGCATATCTCTTTACATGCTAATGAGCTCTGCTCACCCCGCCCCTCACTTCTGTGGAAGAGCAAAGGCGATTCGCAAATAATCATAAAAAATATAAAATGTGAGACTTACTTCTTCTGGAGGTGCAGCTGGGTCATGAACAATGAGTACTGATCCATCCTTGAGTTTTAACTTTTTAACAAAACCTGTCTGGAGTAAAATGATTTGCGCAGCCAGACATAAACGAATTTAGTGAATGTGAAGTGAAGTGACGTGTGGCCAAGTATGGTGACGCATACTCGGAATTTGTGCTCTGCATTTAACCCATCCAAGTGCACACACACAGTAGTGAACACACACACTCTGTGAACACACACCTGGAGCAGTGGTCAGCCAATGCTGCGGTGCCCGGGGAGCAGTTGGGGGTTCGGTGCCTTGCTCAAGGGTCTCACCTCAGTCATGGTATTGAAGGTGGAAGAGAGCGCTGGTTATTTACTCCAAAATCAAAATGGCTTGATAATTGAGACTGTTTAGGTTTTTGGGGGATTTAAAAAAAAGGAGTGAATTTTTATCATTGTAGGGTGGTTGTGTCCACACACTGCCAAGACACGTTTATATGCAAATGGATGCCAAATATCTTCAATGTCTCCTTTAAAATTAAAATATTATAATCTTAATTCAAGAGATGAAGGATTTCGAAAGTCTGACAGTAATCATTGTTGAGTACTACTGTAAGGTTAACCCTGCCTGGTTTACATGTTTGAAAATGATTAACAGTTGAAAACATTAGAAATTTAGAAACGTAATCAAAAAGTAATCAGTTACATTACTTTAATAAAGTAGTTGAAAAGTTACACTACTTATTACACTTTAAGTAGGGTAACTTGTAATCTGTAACCTATTACATTTCCAAAGTAACCTTCCCAACACTGCTAGGGACAGTTTGGTAGTCGCTGGATATTGGTAGGGACACGTCCCTTGCGTCCCCCCTAATTCTATGCCACTCATTACACATTACACATATTGCAGTAATGAAAGGACCTAAAACAATGTGTAACATACATGTATCTCTGCCCCACTTAAACTGTCACAGGATGACATCTCCACGTACCTACAGAACATCCTGCGCTATGAGGAGGAGCATGGACATAATGGAGACTCAATGGATGAAGAAACTTTCATCAGAGTGCACGTAGATGCCACTCAGGTAGCTCTTATAGATAGAAAGTGAAGAAAGACATTTTTATTTACTCATATAAAAAGGTATCACAGGGCATTTGAATATGATATATTGCTAATCTATTTCATGTTTTGCTTCCACAGTGCCTGGATGGTACTATTTCAGAAGCTAAAAAGGTTGGTCTGACGTTGAAGCATGCGGTACAAAAACTCTGTAGTGGAGAGCTGCATGATTTTGTTCAGAAGTAGGTTTCTCCTCATGTTATCTCATATTACACCTTCACCCAAAGTTCACACAATTCTCATTTAATGAGTATTATGATCTCTTTAGGGAATGGTTGTTGGAGACAGGAGGTTTGTAATCCTAATGTAAATATATTTTTAGGTATGTGGATTCTGAGAAAAAACGTCTAAAAAAACTGAAGTATACAGAGAAAAACTCTGTGTATCTGTTTCGGATAATCAACACCTGTATGCAACTCAGGTATTTACTAATGATGATTAAGTGATAGAATTAATACATGTCTCAGAAACTGCAACAGTGTATATTTAAATCTGCACTAACTGAAGAATAAGTGAAGACATATTTGTCACCCTTGATTTAATAAAATTGGCAGTATAATTGTGGGTACATTAAGATAAAGTGACTAATATTTGGCTTATTTGGCTAAAATATTGTGTCAACCATGAGTGACAAACATTAAGTAAAATAAAATAGCTTTTCTAGGTCACTAACTAGAGTCATTATATCTTGTGAGTGTATTATATAAAAATATGTGCTAAGTAGTATATATATTTTTAACTTTTTAGTGCACTTTTAATTGGCTGTTTGTCATTATATTGGCTTTTCACTACATTAACCTTTAACTGTCCCTTTGCTGCAGTTTAATAATAAAACCAGTGTTATTTATTTTAACTATAGATGCTATGCTACACGAATCACTTCAGATATGAACAACAGTGATGTCTACTCAAGCACTATATGCATGCTACAGAAACTGGAAGATAATGCTTCATCCATTGTACAACAGATCCTGAAATACTTTGCACAGGTAGCCTATGTTTTTTTGTTTGTTTGTACATATGTGTTTATGATCATCTGTTCAGAAGAAAAGTCTACTGAAAATAAGTATTTGAGTCCACAGAATTGTGAAATGCATAAGATCTTATTAGTATTATATTGGCAGCATCCATCCATTCATATCAGACTATCTCTCTGGGCTACTGATAAACAACAAGGATACTGAAACCTTTCCTAACACATTTTATATCAAACTTACAGTCCTGTTCTTCTTTAAATGTTCATTTGTAGGCCAAATTAGAAAGTCATTTCAAGAAAAGGAATGGGCATATTGATATCTTGATGGAGGCAATCCAAGGGCAATGTGCATCTCTGCCTGAGACCGCCTCAGAGATCAAAACGGTACACACAGTGTGACCTTAAAACCAATCAAAAAGATTCAAGCTCCATATCTAACCCTCAGTCTCTAACAATCTCTTAATTCCTGACAGATCATTGTGAAAATAGCGTACGACAATGTTTCCAAAGTGTACCTGGAATGCCTGATGAAGACGAATTTCAGAAAGCTAGAGAAGTGTTGGGGAAATGCAGAGGAAAAGATAAAAAAAGATGTTCAACGTTTTCATGAAACATTCTCTGAACTGGTGAAAAAAGAACTCTTTTATTTCTCATGCATTTTATTTTCCTGATGCAATTGACCCTTGGAAATAAGGATCAAACAATATTTAGCAAAATTGTTCCACACACGGTACAGAATGGGTTGGGTGTTATCTAATAGTTTAAGGCTCATATTGGTCCACATCTCTTGTCACTATTAATGACTATGGTGGTTATGGCCACCATAGTCATTAAAGTAAAATAAAAAGTAATTTTAATCTTTGACTTTTGACATAAGAAAACAATGTGTTTTTTTTTTTATTAAATAAAAATCTCATTGTTTGAGTAAAGTGATTTTTGCCTGCAGAATGGCATTGTTGCCCAGCAGAACCAGCTCCTTCAGAGAATGACTGAAGTTTTACATTGCAGTGATGTAGAAGCACTGAAGATTACCTGTTGTGATTTGTTCAGAGACTTCCCTCAGGAGAGGTAAACTCAGATCACAATTAACACTTCACTACAGATGCAAACATGTATTTACAGTTGTTTAAAAGTAGCTGTTTTTATTGTGTGAGTATTCAGATGCAGTCTGTCTTCAGACAGTCTTCTTCTCAATGTTTTGCAGTAAGCGGTATGTACCTGGTCTACTGTGCTGGAAGGGGGTGTTATTAAAGCAACAGGTGAGGGAAGTGTTGGATATGATCCGGGAACTTGGCCTGTATCCAAATGGTACACATGTCTCCTGATCCACATTTACCAGAACTATTACTGATGCTGAAGACAAAGGATAGCTTATATTGTCAGACAGATATATTTGTGCTATGATCATTTTGCTTACAAAATAAATGAAAATATACAAAGATCTTGTGTTATTTGTTTAATCCTCTTTTATGTAGTTCAGCTGGTAAAAGAAAGACCTGGAGATGAAGAATGTTCTCCAAACATCATGCTATTTCTGCCTTGTAGCATTCAGATCTGATGTTTATTCTTTAACAAGGTCCTAAATCTTTTCTTTCACATCTGTTTACACTGAATGCAGGCATCAAAGCTGCAGAGCTACTCCAGTGACTATATTTTCCCAGTCTGTCTGAAATAATAAAATATTTTTAAAATGTGTCCCAACATACATGTAGCCTACTTATGTTCACATTGGTACTTTTCTTCCTGATATTAAGATGCATTTTTTGTGATCCGATCAAAGCCAAAAGACAGGTGGAGGTGGAAACGGTTAACGCTGTAAAGCCTACAATAATAGTCAGAAAAATTTAATTTTTTTTGAAGTTGAACTGTTTATTGAAACTTTATATACTTACATAAAATGCATATACATCAATTGTTACTCTATCTCCCAATAATATTCTTAATAAGATGGTATTTAAATGCTTAGTTTATGATCAAAGCTCTGTAGTTTTTCTTGTGGGGCAAAGCATTATACAATTTAAAGGGTTACTCCACCCCAAAATGAAAATTTTGTCATTAATCACTTACCCCCATGTCGATCCAAACCTGTAAAAGCTTTGTTCATCTTCGGAACACAATTTAAGATATTTTAGATGAAAACCAGGAGGCTTGTGACTGTCCCATTGTCTAGTCGAGGCCTAGAAAAGTATGAAAAACATCATCAAGATAGTCCATCTGCCATCAGTGGTTCAATCTGAATTTTATGAAGCGACGAGAATACTTTTTGTACGCAAAGAAAATAAAAAATAATGACTTTATTCAACAATTCGTCTCCTCGCTGTCTCTCTGTGTCAGCGTAGCGCCATTTTGAGTATTATCCACTGAACGCAAACTGCGTACGCTCTTCTGTATCACCCACAACACAAGGATACGTATTCCACGTGTATTTTGTATTTGAACGAAAATACAAGACAAGTCTTGGTTTGTAATGTAGAGTATGGATCCATTTGCAGCTTTATCAACACAAACTCAGAGTAGAACAGGCAATGGTCAATCAACAGTGTCAGGGATATCAGAGGTAATCCAGTAGAGTAAACAGTTAACAGGCTTAGAGTCGGGGCAGGCACCAAACAAGGCACAGAGAGAGTAATCCAAAAGCACAAGATCACACAGGCAGGTAGCAGAGAATCACGAGAGATAATACAGTCCAAGATCATAAACGGGAACAAACGCTCAGTAATGTCAGCCACAGCAAAACAGGACTTTGCGAAGGGTGAGAGTCCGGAAGCAGTTTAAATATGCGGGCTAAGTGGCATCACCTGTGCAAGTGAACAGTCCTACGCACGGGGTTGTGGGAAAT
The DNA here is from genome assembly GCA_039654775.1 of Spinibarbus caldwelli. Taxonomy (NCBI): domain Eukaryota; kingdom Metazoa; phylum Chordata; class Actinopteri; order Cypriniformes; family Cyprinidae; genus Spinibarbus; species Spinibarbus caldwelli. The sequence continues at coordinate 24,034,283 of CM077242.1, forward strand.
GAAGTCCGAGTGCACTAATACTCAGAGTGCCCTCCGGTGGCGATCGGAGGGAGCCACAGAGGCTTGATTCATGACACGATTAGCCTAACGTAGTAAGATTTCATTACAAAAAGACATGTGAACCACTACCTGAAGGTGGACGTTTCTACAATTACTTGCTAAAAAAGGTGTAAACTATCAATCATGTAGTAGATTGTGTATATATGTTTTGATTATATTGATTTAGAAGCCTTTGGAATTTGTGTATCAAAAATGATACAGTAGGCTTTAGTATTTAAGCACTGCACGGTAATCTACTGGTTTGTCAACATGCCATAACTTCATAGTGATATGAAATAGATGGGTTCCACAATATTGTCACACAATCTACAGTACCATGTTTGTTTGTCAGTTCAATTTAAGAATATGGGACTACCACTGGCACTTCTAAGGGCTATTTTTCACTTTCATATTTGTATGGCACACCCAAGGGCTAGGCTTCCCTTCAGTCTTCTCTTAAATAGCCTTCACATTGCCTTTAAGCAAACGATTGGTAAGCTGCAAACCATTGGCTGGAATGTTTATTCATGAGTTAAACTTCCATTAGTATACCTGCTTTTTTTTTCCGGAAATCTCATCATTTACTCTGATGTATTCTGCGGGACAAGCAAGGTTTTTATTTGTGTCAGTCAAGTGTGAATTTTAAGCAAACTAAAATGCTAGTGTGTTTGGGTGGAAAAAAGAAGGGGAACAAAGGGAATCCTTTAATGGAAAAATAGAGCAGACAGATAGTAAGGCTCTCTTGTTATTTTTCTATGATAGATATTAATCTCACATTCATGAAAGTAAGCATCTTTGCATTTATTGGAAAAGCCAATATCTTTCCATCGGTACACAATGCAAGCATATTGTTTAAAGGGGAGGTCTAATGCTATGCCATGCATTCTGACTTATTTACACAGTTAAAGAGTTGGATTCTCATGCTAAACATGGCCAAAGTTTCAAAAAATGAGTCGCAGCTATGACGGAGTAGTTCATTCATAACACCGCAGCAAGCCTGCACTGTGCGTTCTCTAAACTGTCCAGGTGCTGCACTGCTCTCGCAGTTTACTGCCAATTTCCCTGTCCTAACATCAAACAAACATTTAGAAAATCGATTTTTGAAATCGATTTGAACTGGTAGAAGACAATCGCGATTCATATATGAATAGATTTCCCCCATTTTTAAGCAATGTTTTGCTTTTTTTATAATTATTAAGCATTTATGTGCTTAAATTAAATGAAATAATACAATGAACACTTGGATTACTTAAAAAAATGACACAAACTTGTAAATCAAAACTTGATAATATAATATTAAAGAAAATTATGAAAGCTCTGCACATTTTGCATATTTCCCTTATTTAACACAACTGATTCAGACTCCGTGAACTGAACGGAGTATGTCAGATAAGGGATGTAGAGAGCAGGGATTCCTTTAGGACCAGTACTAAGAACCAGGAGATACACTTTCTCTTATACATATTTACCCTAAAATCTTGATGATTCACGTTTGTAAGTCACTTTACATAAAAGCATCTACGTGACTAAATGTTAAAGGGAGAGTTCACCCAAAAATAAAAATTCTGTCATTAATTGCTTACCCTCGTGTCGTTCCAAACCTGTAAGACCTTTGTTCATCTTCGGAACACAAATTAAGATATTTTTGATTAAATCCGAACGCAACTGAAATGTTCAAGGCCCAGAAAGGTAGTAAGGCCATCGTTAAAGTAATCCATGTGACATCAAAGGGTTCATTCTTAACGTATGAAGCTACGAGAATACTTTTTGTGCTCAAAGAAAACAAAAAAAAAACTTTATTGAACAATTTCTACTATTCCCTGCAAGTCTTCGATGCACGTTCACAAGAGTACCACGAAGCATGCATGTGGTGCTGCTGACGCAGGAGCCGGCGTTCTGATGTGGAACCTGGATGCGCTGCACTTTGTGTACAAGCAGAGGAATGCACGCGCATACATCGTAGTACTGTCGTGAACACATGTCGAAGAAGAGAAGAAATTGTTGAATAAAGTCATTATTTTTGTTTTCTTTGCACACAAAAAATGATTCTCGTAGCTTCATAAAGTTATGGTTGAACCACTGATGTCACATGGACTATTTTAATAATGTCCTTACTACCTTTCTGGGTCTTAGATGTGTCAGTTGCGTTGCTGTCTATGCAGGATCAGAAAGCTCTCGGATATAATCAAAAATATCTTAATTTGTGTTCTGAGGATGAACGAAGGTCTTACAGGGTTGGAACGACACGAGGGTAAGCAATTAATGACAGAATTTCCATTTTTGGGTGAACTATCCCTTTAATGTTGACCTAAAAAGTACCCACATATCACTGTTGTATATTGAACTCATTTCTACTGTAATTATAAAAAATTATAATTAATTAATGATTGTCTGATCTGTTTATCTTGAACCTTTTTGAATTACCTGTATTGGATATGGTATTTTGTGATTCACTGTATTATATTCTTCACAGATCACATTTTCATGTTGACCTTTTTTGTGTCTTAGCAAATCAAGCTGCTATAATAATAATAATAATAATAATAATAATAATAATAATAATAATAATAAATAGCGTCCAGTCCTGCCGCGACCTTACAGTGGATAAGCAGATGATAAGGTATAGAGAATGGGTGGATAATAATAGTGATTGATCACAATAGAGAATAATTTATGAATTAACGTACTGTGAAATCAATATCTAGCCTCTGTTTTACCATAAATATTTATCATTTAATATGGAACCTGCTGCAACTATTTCCGATACTTCAAATGAACCACAATCATATCCTGGGCATAAGAGAAGAACAAAATATAATGGTTGAGTTGAATTTCACCATTAAATGCACTTGTACCATACTATGGAATGCCAATCCTGCCATAATTATAAATAAATAAATAAATAAATAAATAAATGTACAAAGAAATGTAAAAAAGTGAATATTAATAAATAAATATATAAATAAATGTACAAATAAAAGTAAAAAAACAAAAATAAATAATTATTTATAATTTTATTTCCTTATTTATGATTTTTTTTTTAAAAATCCACATTTATTTATTTCCACTTTTATTTATTTTCACATTTATGTATTTATTTACGTATTTATTTATTTCCACATTTATTTATTTATACATTTCTTTGTCCGTAGGGTAATGAGGAGGGCGTGTTTTGCCTCAGGAATAGCAATCAAGCCAGAGTAGGCGAGGGGTAAGATTTGAGGCCACAGTGACACCTTGTGGTTCCCAAACGAAATGTTCCCTACATGACGCACCTGTTGGTAGTGTGTGATGAATGACTTAGATGGGCAATATGGCCAAAATCTTATATCAAGGGTCAGTGGCGTAACTACTGACAGTGCAGGCAGTGCAGCCGCACGAAGTGACTATGTTAATATAAATATAAATATGAATAATGCAATGTAAGTAGTGTCGAGATTCTTCATAGCAGTGAATAAATACATAAATTTGCATGTTTTACTAGTGTGCTTTGCTGGGTTCTAATCCACCCTCGTACAGTTTTTTTTTTCTCATTAAAACCAAAAGTGTTCATCAGTGATTGTGTATCAAGAACTGGGACAAGTTTGTGTGCATTTTGTTTTGTGCTTTTACCAGAACGAAGCGCTCGATCGTCTGTGTGAAGACTGCGCATTTTGCACTGATAACAGCGGCAACAAGCACTTGCCATGATTTCAAAAACAACACATTCCAGCGATAGATCGTCTGTTATTTAACACACACCAACCAATTTCTTATCGAATGGAGATGTTTCTTTCTTTTAGGTACATCCGTGCGGCACCGCGAGATGTTGTAAACAGTGGTGGGGTCGTGGGGACACGTCCCACCTGCAAATTACGCCTATTCAATAGGCTAGTACTTTGAGGAAACTATTAAAAATATTCCACAGAATGAATAGTCTTGTTTTATTTGTTGTATGTCATTTCCATATACATATGATAAATTGATAATTATTCGTTGAGTTTCGGTTCATCTTTGTCTCGCAGAGACAGCTGAAAGCACACCCTGTTTATTATTATTTTAATTTTTATTTTACAAAAGCACAAGATTTCGTTTTTATTGTGAGTGTACGCAAATAAAAGTAGACCATTTATAGTTTATAATGATGTCTTGCACTAATCTGTATGGCCAAAAATAAAGGAGTAGGCTATTTTAAGTTGTTTCCGCTGTCATGAGCAAAAAATCCATCAGAACGTGCCGGTGCGTTAGTAGGCCAGAGGGTTAAAGAAAGCATAGCCTATTTAGTTTCATAGGCCTATTTATGTTTAAATATTAGGCTCTATATATATATATATATATATATATATATATATATATATATATATATTTTTTTTTTTTTTTTTTTTTTTTTCCATCTATGTTGATTATGAAAAGTGAACAGCATGACCAAGATATAGGCTCATGAGATGCACAATATGTCGGGAGACATGGAGTGTGTCACACATGATTTTGACCACTTCATTGAGTTTTGGTTTTTAGAAAGCCCTTCTTTGAAGTGAATTTCGTTTTGTATAAGTTTTTATCTTAATTTTAATCAATGTTTCATCAACCAGTTGTCTGGATTTAATAAATAGGAAGAAAACCAAGAACGTCGGCTTTGGAATGGATTGTAACAAACGAACCCACCATGTTTCCGCGGCCTTTGAGTAAGGCTGAAACAATACATCGTTATTCTGTTTTTAATACATTTCTTGAATACATGTGATAATTAGGCCTACTTAATTAAGTGATAAGATATTGATTTTAGTGTGGTCTAAATTAAGTTGATTAGACACAAATTAGCTTATGGGTTCCCTTCTAGACAAGAGTGCTGTGTGTTTGTATGTACTTCATAACCGTGCAGCCCAGGGGGCCCGTCGTAATAGCCTGCACTGGGGCCCTCATTACTATGTTACGCCACAGTCACGGGTTAAGTCATTTAATATCACCCTAACTGTAAGTATACTGGCTGACATGGATACATATACTCTTTATTCTGGACATGGCCGTAAAACATCGTCCAGTCTGGATTTCTGAGATGTCTTGGGCTGGCAAACTTCAACAGTAACATCTTCAATAGATCTAATAACAGGCACTCTGAAATGGAAGCATTTGATATTTTCCATTAATAATCACATTTGGTGTGAATGGATGGGGCTAAAAAGAGCTTGCGTTTGATTCGGACACCAAGGGCTGCGTTTCCCAAAAAGCATCTAAGTTTAAGTTGATCGTAAAAACGATCGCACGAATCATCTTAGACTTGCAGACCGTAACCCAAAACCATCGTAACTTAAGTAGTACTTGCAAATCTTCATAGATCTACGAGTGGTCTGGAGTAATCGTAAATCCCTATACGTGCATCGTAAGAAGACAGAATTATGAAGTCACCTGCAGGACAATCGACAGATTACACCTTTAACTTTATTCAAGTGCAATGTGATTATAATTAAAGCTTTTGATTGTACTTTATTGTAGGTTATACTTTATTACTCGTTTTTTTTTTTTAAATGAATTTATAAATGAAAAGGGCAGAAAACAAAACAAAACAAACAAAAAAAAAATACACATCTAAATTAGATGACTGAAAAAAAAACGAATAAAATAAGTAATGTAGGAAATATGCTTCAAAGACATGGGAAAAATAGGGTTAAACTCAAAAAAATAGCTTTTTAGGCACTCTTTAATTTCCTGATGTAGTTGACCCTTGGAAATAAGGATCAAACATTATTCAGCATAATTGTTCCATGCACAGTACAGAATGGGTTGTGTGCTATCTAATAGTATAAGGCTCATATTGGTCCACAGCTACTCTTACATCTCTTGTTCCTCTCAATGACTGTGGTGGTTATGGCAAGTCATCTTAATCCTTGACTTTTGACGTAAAGGGATAGTTCACCCAAAAATGAAAATTCTATCATCATTTACTCACCCTCAAGTAGTTCCAAACCTGTATGAATTTCTTTGTTCTGCTGAACACAAAGGAAGATATTTTGAAGAAAGTTTGTAACCAGGCTGTTTTTGGGACACCATTGACTTCCATAATAGGAAAAAAAAAATACTATGGAAGTCAATGGTGCCCCAGAACAGCTCTGTTTCTCACATTCTTTGGGTAAGACATATGACCACAATATGAGAAATTTTAATTCACGATATCTAAAAATTAAATATAGGCTATATATATATATATTAAATATAGGCTATATATATATATATATATATATATATATATATATATATAAAATATAGGCTATATATACACACACACACACACACACACACACACACACACACACACATGTACATAGTTATTTTTTATATAAAAATAAAGAAGCAAATTACAAACCATAAGACAAATACAATAGATACAAATTAAATATTAAATAAACTCGTTTTTCTAATACAGTAGGTTTAACCTATACATTTATTCATTCTTTTGTTGTTTGATTAACATTAATGAGACAGACAGGTATTTAATTAGGCTGCTGTGCCTTTAAGACCGAATGAATGTAATATACTGACACATATCCGGTTTTCACGCACCTGTTTACGTTCACTTAAGCCATAACCGACTGTATTTACTTGAGATACTCTACACGATGGACATTTTGACAGCTGCGTGTGTATTTGACCATTAAGGCGCAAGGCTGATGGCAGAACTGGGATAGCGCGGGCGCGCGGCCGAGAGAGCGTCTCAGTATCATAGACTGTATAGGTCTGTATTCAGCCTTCACTCACTGATTGGATGGTAATTTTGTTCTACGACGAGCTTGGCTGCCTTTGATTAGGCTGTTCTCGCGTGACAGAACACTTCTACTACTCGCTGTGATCACCCAGTCGTAAAGACATTTTGAAATACGGGACAAAACATGATTTTTTTTTTTTTTTTTCAAAATAAGTCGGGACACTAAAAATAGAGCTGAAATACGGGACGTATTTAGAAGCGTCACCCTATTTAGAAGCCTTCAATATTTGTGTATGAAAATATGATACAGTAGGCTTCAGGGTTTAAGCAGCATTAAAGCACTTAAAGGTAATCTATTGGTTTGTCAGCATGCCATTACTTCATATTGATGGGAATAAATGGATTCTGTCCTACCACAGTACTGTGTGTTTGTGTCTCAGTTTAATAAAAGCACAAGCCATTGCCACTGGCACTTCTAAGGGCTGTTTTCACTTTCATTTTCCCTTTCCCTGTTATAAGATGTAACTTCTTACCACTGTACATGGCCTTTTGTAGAATATGATGATATTAGTTTGTAACACAGTATGGTGAATTTGTATGGCACACCCAAGGGCTTTCGCTTTCATTTTCTGTTTCATGGTGTCAAAGCTTTCACACACCCTTTAAGCTCAAAGTCCATGGAATGGGTGAGGTATGAGGAAAGTACCAAGCAACCAATATAAGCTGCAAAGCCATTGGCTGGATATTCTTCCATAAGGGGAATCTCCCACAAATGTACCTGATTTGAAAAAGGCACTGCACTCTCCATTTACTCTGATGTATTCTGTGGGACAAGCAAGCTTTTTGAGTCAGTCAAGTATGAAGTTTAAGGAAAAGAAAATGCCAAGCATGTTCAGGCGGAAAACAAAGAATGGGAATGAAGAGAAACCTTTAATGAAAAACATAGAGCAGACAGATGGTAAGACACTCTCTTGTTATTTTTCTATAATAGACATTTATGAAAGTAAGCATCTTTGTATTTGTCGAAAAGCCAAAGGAATGTTATCATAGGTATACAATGCATGCATATTGTTTAAAGTTTTACAGCAGTTTGTTTGGTGTCATGGTTTGATGAATCTGGGTTTAGTGGTTAACTGTTGAGTTTGTGGTGGTCTATTAATTTTTCAGTTTGCAAAACTTCTCAAAACACTATATTCATGAATGAATAATTGATGATTTGTAAAATAATGTTCAAGACGTGTGCATTCACATCTATGAAAGTGTAAGGAAGATGTGTTACTTTTTATTTGATTGTTACACCACGACATTTAATTTACGCTTTACTTTAAAATGTTGTCAAAACATGAAACCAAATGAATGCAAAAATTAAATTTCTATGAACTTAGAATGTACATTTTCTAAACCTTTATCATGCACACTTTAATTTGTCAGTTAACCTTTTAACAGGGGAACAGACATCTGAATGCAGTTCACAGCAGGCTGGAGTTCCTGATCTCATTGTTTTAGATGTTGAAGCACATAACAAAAGAGTGCTTCATACTCTCAAAATAATTTTGAGTGACCAATCAACCCCTGAGGACTTTGACGCTGCAGTTGAGGTGTTGAAAACATTGAGCAAACTGAATAACAACTACTCTCAAGACTGGCTTTGTGAGTACCTTCAGGACATAGATGAGTTTGTGGAGAGACACTTTCCCAAGCTGCCAGCAGAGGGACCACGAGGATCTCAGTTAGAGCAGATACAGGACTTTCTAAAGAGCACACAGAGCACGATATGCAATGAGATGTGTCGATTAACACCTGCACTGAAAGATGCTGGGCTGCTAGATCATCTGAAGGACAGTTACAGCCGTAACCTCTTTACCAACCTGGACCTGCTCCTAAACAGAGATCTGTCTGTAAAAGAGATCTTCTGCCTTCTACTGTGGGGAAAAGATGTTTTCTTCAGGTATAAAAATGATTGTTGTTTACTTTTCTGTAAATCTACTTGTAATAAACAAATGAAGCATGATCTGTTGACAAATTAATTTATGTTACAGCTCAGACTCACAGCAATTCTTCAGAGTGTACGACCCTCTGCTGTTGACGGGATGGTTTCAGAGAGCAACGGAGAAACTGCTGCCAAAACTAAAGGTCATGATATGCTCCATCTGTATTTGTTAAAAGTATTATCATTATAATAGGCTAAAAAGGGCACCCAAAATAGCAAAACATTTAGGAATGACATAAATCTCTCTCCCACTTTAATTGTCACAGGATGACATCTCCATGTACCTACAGAACATCCTGAACTATGATGAAGAACATGGACATAATGGAGACTCAATGGATGCAGAAACTTTCATCAGAGTTCATTTAGATGTCACTCAGGTAAAGAAAACAATGTGCAATGCTCATTTTTTCTTGGTATGAAAAAGAGGATTTTTAATGGTTTTAAAAATGATGTATTGTACACTTATTTTATGTTTTTCTGTCTTTACAGTGTCTGAATGCTGTTATTTGGAGTTATAAGGAATTTAGTCACACGCTGATGTGTACGACACAAACACTCTGCCTTAAAGAGCTTCATCATTTTGTTCAGGAGTAAGTGTCTAAAATGTCTTCACATTACCAAAGTTTTTATTGTTATGCCTATTTGTTTAGAATATTATGAACATTACTTTTACGTCAATTCCTATATTTTCTTTTTCTAGGTATGTGTATATAGAGAAAAAACGCCTGGAAAATCAGCAACACTTGAAGAAAAATTCTGTGCATCTGCTTCGGCTCATCAGCACCTGTAGACAACTCAGGTGACTTCTATTTTTAATGATTAATATAGTTATATATTTATAACACCTGTCAGTGTATAATTAACTGGCATTTCCCTGTGCATAATGTTCTGATTTATCCTGCATTAGGTTCATAGGTTCATTTTGTCATAAAAACAGCTTTATGCATATATTTTGCTGTAGATTTTATGCTCCTCAACTCAACAACCCGGACATGAACAACAGTGACGACCTCTCAAACATCATCCACATATTAAAGGAGATGGAGGATCACGTTCTGTCTATCATACAGAAGATGATGAAACACGTAGCACAGGTAACATCATTTCATCATAAACAGTTTATGTACAGAAGGAAAGTTGAAGGGATTTCCCAAAATCCAAAAAGGGAATGTCTCAGTCATCAATAGAGGTTAATATTTGTTAGCTTATACCTGCCTATCAGGTTTTTCAACAATGAAGTGGTAACCCTTTATAATAAGGTTCAGTTTGTTTATGTAGTAAATACAGTAGGTATTATGAACTAACAATGAACAGTACTTTTTTAAACCTAGAGTGATAATAATGGAAGAATTGTTGTTCATGATATGTAATAAAGTCACCATGACATAACAAAAAGACACATTGTGTTTATGCACTCTAGAGGGCAGGGTTGTGTCCATTTATTTTTGCAATAGACCTAAAATCCTGAAATTAACTGTGGTTTCTGTGTAAATGTTCATTTCTAGGCCTTTTTAAGACATTATTTCAAAAAAGGAGGTGAGCAAATTCAAATACTGACAGAGGCAATCCAACAGCAGTGTGCATCTCTGCCTCAGACTGTTGAGGGAAAAGAGATTCAGGAGGTTGGTTCTGTGCTCAAATTCCCAGTTAAAATCAGTTCTTCAAGAACAGAATTGTAGCTTTTCTTAACCTTTCACACGTATTCTCTGTTCCTCTGCCTCACTTTCTTTCTGACAGATCTTTGTGAATGTATCCTATGACTGCGTTTCACGTGTGTATCTGGATTGCCTGATGAAGAGCGAGTTCAGACGGCTAGAGAAGAGATGGGGAAATGTTGGAGAAAGGATAAGCAAGGACGTTCTCAGTTTGCACAACACATTCACTGAACTGGTAAAAAAAAATTAATTCTGGAACATTTAATAAAATTCTACTCATAAAAACAAAGGTTACAAAAGGGGATTTTCATACCGATGCCAGAAGAACCAGTTTTGGCTCCTCAAAGAACCGTTTGGTGAACAAGTTTTAAAAGAACCATTTTTTTTGTGTGTGTGTGAAGAACTTTTTAATAATATAAATAATCTTTTTCCACTATAAAGGACTTTGAAAGATTGCCAATAAATGCCAATAATTCCAATAAAGATTTATCTTTAAAAGTGCACATTTGAGGGCTATTTTCCTATGCATTTCGGCCTTTAAAAGTTCTTGTCTTAAAATTTAATTAACTAAATTTACATACAAACACATATATATGCACCTTCAAGTATGTTCCTTCATGGTTTCCATTTACAACTGTTACATGAATAAAAACAACATGGGTAGAGGGAACTGATTTCTACCATTGCTTATTAAAGTAAATTAAACTAAATTATCCATACAGTGTCTTTAAGATACTGAATAAAAATAACTTTGTCAGTGACAACCAGTTACCAAGAGTACGACTCAATGTATCCAATGTATCTGTTTTACAGAATGGCAGTGATGACCAGAGGAACCATCTCCTTAAAAAACTCAGTGAAGTTTTGCGTTGCAGCGATGTAGAAGCACTGAAGATTACCTGTTGTGATTTGTTCAGAAATTTCCCTCAGGACAGGTAAACTTATAGTATATAGTATATACTTTGTACACATGTATTACAGGCCTGGAAATACTTGTTATAGTAGTATTTATGAGAGTATTCATGTTTATAAGAGTGATTTTGTTTTCATCAGTGAAGTCTTCTTCTGAATGTTTTGCAGTGAACAGTATGTTCCTGGTCTGTTGCGCTGGAAGGTGATGTTATCAGAGCGACAGGTCAGGGAAGTGCTGGATGTGAGCCGGGTCCTCGGCCTCGAACTAAAGCCTAGACGCATCACCTGTCAGCCTCTGAAGAGACTTTGCTGTTGTCTTTGATATGAATAACAACATCAGCCAGAATTGTAAAACCATTGTTTACAAGTTTAATTCAATGGCATGACTGTTTTGTAACATTCCGTTATGCATGTTAGTTGCTTATACAGGTATATTTATATTTTTATCAGATACAGTATTTGTTTGTATGTAATTACCTTTTGATTTTACTTGAAAATCTGAACCTCTGGAGAAACATTAATTACCTTTTTGGTATGTCATTTCTATGACAGTATTCATTTTCAGAGTTATTCATTTTGACTGCTACCGTTTACATTGTTACAAAATTGGGTAACACTTTAAGGTGTCCTTATTACACGTTACATGTACTTACTATTATAATAACAACTATAACTATATAGTAAGTACATGTAATTAATTATTATTACTCACTACTTAAATGTATAATTACACTGTAACAAGGACACCTTAAAATAAAGTGTATCCCAAAATTGTAACAACATGTCCTATTGTGATCTTAAATTATTGTTGTATTATTAATATTTATATTGGTTGTATTTTTTTATTTTTTATTATTTAATAGAGTCTAGTGTTTCTTTTATGTACGATTATTTTATCATACAGTGGTACTGTAAAACAAGTAATTTTAGTGTATAACAAGTGGGTTTTTTTTTTTTTTTGTAACAGCATTACATTTGAAATACATTTGCATTGTGCGTCTCTATGGCTGATTGACAGTTATTTTTCAAGGATAGGAAGCAGGAGGTAAAAACATAAACACTACAGCTACATCCTGTGTTCCTGTAGAGGATACAGCTTGTCGGGAAATCTTCCTTAACAGACTCTTTCAGGAACTACACATGTATTGTGACAGCAGGTGGATTTCCGAAATGTGACTTGAACCTATCACACCGTATCCTGTTTGTAGACGTCTGTTACAAGCACTCCCATAATCCAGTAATCACCACACAAACAAACTATTAGGATGTGTGTACTGGAATTATTTGATGCTGATAACAAGACACAGTTACCATAAATTCTTTGACGTTTATTTTTCATAATCCACATTAAACTGGAGAGTAAAAAACAGACACATTTCAAAGAAGTAACACAAAAAGTAAAAATGGTGATTTGCAATTTTATTAACAAAGAATTTCAGTATGTACAAAATGATTGCAAACTGCCTGAGCAAGAGCAATTCTACAAAAGCAGGCAAATATACACAAGCAATGTTATCAAGCAAAATTCATTTGATCCTCACAATGGCAAAGAAGCTCCTGCTAAACTGGAGTGAGTCCTGCATATCACTGAACTGATTCTGGCTGCAAGTGACGCTCTTCAGGATCATCTTGAGGTCTGATGGAGAAAGATTTCCTTTGAGTCTCAGCCAAGCAGAAATATGACGCTCGCTGTAACAAGAACACAGATGTGAGAAAATTGCAGTGGTCGTTTTTTTTGCATAAATAATTGCACAGCAGAAAATACCACACCTGAGATCAGGGTAAAGCTTCATCAGAGTTACCAACTCTAACTTTATACTGTCTGGATCCTGTAGTTTCAGCAGACCCGCTAAATTGGGAAGAATGTCTTTCAACCAATCCAAATTTGATCCCTGTGATAATGAATTAATGAGGATTTGAAAATTAGACAATGCCTTGTTATAAAATGTAATCATAAAATTGGTTTCCTCAAGACATTATTTGTGTATTCTTTGCATATTAAAGTGGGGTAAAAAACAGTATTTGAACAAAACAGTGGTCTTTAAGTAGGACGTGTACTTACAGCTGAAGTGAAGTATGTTTGTATCCGTTCACTGTTTATGCAGAGTGATGATGCTGCCATCTGTTGCTGTGCTTTATTTGAAAGTTTGATCTTTTGCTTCATCATTTTCCGTACATATTCGGCTAAAAACTCCTTATGCATCCCACCCAGTAGCTCCTATTCATTAAATCAATCAATCAATCAATCAATCAATCTGAAATGGACTAATTAATTACTCAACAAATGAATCTATTTGTTTGACATATGTTTATACCTGGCAACACATTTTGTCCCAGCTGTTGAGTTTCTGAATATGTCTGTCCAGCTTTGCCAGCAGCTCTTCACATACACAATTACTGTCCTTGAGCCACTCGCTGGAACCCACCTTCCTGTACAAGTCCTGCAGGAACACATAGCTATTTTATGACACATTTTATAACATTTTATGACACATAGCTATTGTAATGAATGAACTCATGCAGGATCCAGTCATGATCTGGATCTGCTCAAGCAACCATTTATCTGATTCTCTCATATGAACTAGACAAGCAGTTCATAAAAGGTAATAATTTGGCTTTTATATACAATGGAAGAATCAGGACGTGGCAGCCAACTGCTCACATGAGTGTGTTCACTGCCCAGACAAACCTCAATGAGGGTTTCTGAAAACAATGAAAATCTATTGTGCTGGTCTAGATTAGGGTCTGGTTTATTTATAGCTATAATTAAATAGGAGTGTTTTGATAAAGCTAGCTAGTAGAAAACTCCTTTTAACTATTCAAATTTGTATATATGTATAAAATATATAAATATTAAAATAAATACACATAATTGGAGCAAGTGGTGTGAATATGTGCATACATACAGGTATGCATACATGCATACATACATACACACACTATGTATTACTGAATAGAAACAATTAAAAAGATGTACATGAAGCACATTTTAGGTCAAATAACACCCATGGCTAAAGTTGAACATCAACATTCACAACACTCTTGAAATTCATATTCTAAAATTTTGCTTTTACCTTAAGTTCCCTATGCATATTAGAAATAAAGTAACAGTGGCTGCTTTCTGTCATGGTAGCCAATAACGAAAGACAATCAGTTTTGATATCTTCAGGGAACAGATGTGCATTCTTTGTAATATAGTCTCTGTGGAGAAAAAAAAACAATTTCAACACAAATTCAGAAAGGTTTGATTTGATGTTTTAGCTGAATAAAAGGGACACGCACCTGCACTGTACGAGGCATGAGAGGTTGACCATCAAAACAGCCCCAGTGTTGGTTTGCCTGCTCCTCATGACCTTGTCATGAAATGTTTTGTAACTGTGGAATGGAATTGAATTAATTATAATCATCTGTGTAAAATATTTAGAAGTACAGACTTAAAGCAAGAATGATCAAAAGGATGGTATTTTGGGAAATGAATATAAAATGAATCAGTTAAATAGCTCAGAGTTACTCACTCTGTCAGAAAATGTCTCATCTGGCATGTGATCCTCTGTGCTTTTGCCTCATTGCCCAGCAACTTCTGAGCACACACTACATGCTTATGAAAGCACTAAGAAAAATGGGGGGAAAAAATAAATGTTTTCCTCCAGAAATCCATTATTTGATGAAGGTAAAGAATGGATTACTTTTCCCCTTTTTAATTACCTCAATGATATCAATGGCCTGATCACAGCAGTACACCTGGTCTCTCAGTTGTGGAAGTTCTCCCTCCTTCCAGGCTGTTTCTTCTCTGTCCAGAATTTTGTGAAGGCATGTGCTCAACTCCGTCTAGTGAACAATAATGGGAGAAAATTAAAACTTAAGCTTTTTGCTGGAAGCACATGGCTTCATTCAGTGTTCAGGTTTCTGTTGTGCAAATGTGTGCGTGTTTCATTTAAAAATGCCCTATTTGCATATAAAAGCATAACATTACAGAAAACTGTAAAACAAATGTAATGTCTTAATGCTATTAATTAACTAGGGAGGTATCTATTATTGAAAACTCACTTTACCCTGTTTACCTATGGTGTCTTGGCTTAAAGTGGCACAGAGATGTGTTAGGTAAAGATATCATAAAGCATCAAACCTCCTTTGTGATCAAAAACTGCTGCTCCAGTGGTGCAAGCATGTCTTCAGGAAGCAGCGGATCGAGCTTTGTGTGATCGATCACATCTTTTATCTTTCCACTGTTTAGAATGCTGTAAACAAAGAAAGACAAAATATTACTCTGAAAAACTGTATCACAACCCAGAAGAAAGAAAAATCAGCATTTGAAGCAATAGTTCACCCAAAAATGACAATGCTGTCATCGTTTACACTCCCTCATGTCATTCAAAATCTGTTGTATTGACTGACTTTCTTCTTTGCAACACAGAAGAAGATATCTTGAAGAGTGTTCAACTGTTTTTGTGCATACAATGAAAGTTCATCAAGTTTCATCAAATGGATGAAAAAAAGTATAGATTTGGAATGGCATAATAGTGTATAAATGATGAAACAATATTAATGTTTTGGGTGAACTATCCTTTTTAAATGTTTTAACATCCAATTTATGAACCAAAATATCAATAATTATCTCATTTGTTTCCATTCTTATTTTTAACCAAGTAGTTCAAAGAGAATTCCAATTAAATCTAATTGCAAAAAGGCTCCTGAGCTTTACAAGAGCAACATCTGAGCAAGGAAATTTTCTCAGAGAATTTATTGAGCATGTTGTTTTGCTCAGAGTAAAATAAAATAAAATAAAATAACACAGGAACATTTTGCATAAAGGACCATTACATGTACATACTATGAAATACTATAAAACAGTATAGTGTCATTTGTTTCTCTTACTTGGGGTAATCCTGGTTCACCCACTGCAATAAAAGTACGCAGTCATTATCGCACAGTGTGTACTCTGCGAGTTCTCTCAGTCTTGCGCTGAAGGTCTTATGGTACAGCGTGGCATAAAACTGGCACACATTCTCCTGTTCTGGGTAGCAGCTGCTCACCCATGTCACAACTTTCAGCAAGTCTTCTTTCAGTCGTTTCGCTTTGCATATGATTGATTGCTGCAAGGAAGACTGCATCTCAGCATTTGAGTCTGACTGGGCTTCTTCCATCCTCCTCTGAACAAGTCGCTCCAGCAGAGCCTCGTGGTTCTGTTTACACCTCCTCGGTCTCCATGGTGGGCGCTCCTTTTCTTGAAACCCTTTCCAGCGCATGTCCTGCTCCTCCTCCTGCAGTATGGCTTGGACTGCTTCTTTCAGTAGCTCCTGCTCCTCAGGACTCTGGAGGTCGAAGGAGTTTTCCAGCGTCTGCATCACCAACTTCATCCAGTCCTCGTAGTCTTTTGCTAGTCTAGCTTCTGAATCTTCCTCTTCCTCCACCAGCTTCATTTTGGATCCAATCCCATCCTGCTTCAACTCAAACAGACGGTCTTCTCGGGTGATCAGCTGTTTCCCTGCATCCACAAAGCGGCATGCTTTTAGATTCTGCTTAAAAGTGGGGACCTCTGTAGAGAACAGAAAAAAAGATGATTTTCTTACTTTTTTAAGGTTTGATTTTGCTATTTTAAAAAAACATTCATATATACAGTATGATGCAATGTATATTGAAAAAAGTTAGATTTCCATGGAGTTTACAGCCTAGTTAGGATATGACAGTAAAAACATCATTGTCATTGTCAGTGGTTAAATTCAAATAAATGATCAGTAACAATACTGACAGTGACTGATTTTACTTAAATATAAATACATTTATAACAACGTTAATATACATTTTAATTTTAAATAATACACTTAAGTTTCTTAAGTGGGTTGAAATTTACAGTGAAATTATTTACCGCTGGTTCCATATATACACACACACACACACACACACACACACACACATATACATATATACTTTTTTATATACATTTTTGTGTTTCAGTACACAAAATGTTGAAATATGACCCCTAAAAGTATTTCATAGATTAGAGAACACATATTCACTATTCACTAAGCTTTTCCCTCAATAAACTCCTAATTTGCTGTTATTAAGTAAAGTAGTAGTTGTAATAGTTATGTTAAGGAAATGGGTTAAAATCTGGTCATGCATTAATATGTGCTTTATAATTGCTAATAAACAGCCAATATGCTAGTAATATGCACGGTAATAAGCAACTATTTAATAGTGAATAGTGTTCCATAATCTAAAATGTTACTAGAGGATTTAATAAGCATTAAATCTTCGTACCTGGAATGTTGTTCTTTTTAGGATGCCGTTTAAAAATGTTTCGCATTCCATGCTTTTTTGTCATTTCTTCTGAGGAAGAAAAAATCTATTGTGATATCGGATGCGCAAGAAAGAAAAAAAAAATCGATTTTCAATTCGATCTTCTTTCATTCACTTTGAATTAAATGATTAGAAGAAATAACGGTCTAGTTTTATAGGCTTCAAGAGCAGGACCAAATGGGAGGAGCTGGAGCTCTAGCTCCCCCTCGCTGGAGGTAATGGGTGGAGATAGACACCTAACCACACCGTAACCCTACCCCTTACCCTATCACTAACCCTAACTCCACCCATTACTTCACAAAGAGGTGGAGCTGGACATCCAGAGAGGGGGAGCTGGAGGTCATTTGGCTCTGCAGTGAGCAGTACTTGCAACAAGTTCATACAGCCCTCTCTATTTATCATACTGGACTTCACAGATCTGTAGAGGGCAAGGCAAGTTTATTTAAGACATATAAACAGACATGAGACAAGAAATAAACATGAACGTATTGTTATTCATCTTGATTAAGGTTCTTGATTGTTTAATTTAATTGATAGTTTGCACTATTAAAGTGGCTAACAAAGTAATAGGACATTATCCTAGGACTATATGTATCATGTTACATTTAGCCTACGGTAATAAAAAAAAATAAAATAAAATAAAAAACAGCAGCTGTGGTTTCCAGAAAATCACTAAAAATAAATAATGTAAAAATAAAAATGTGACATGGTCTCAGGTATTGCGCATTGGTGCCTGCTATTACCTTATATTTCATTAAATAAATAATGTTAATTAAATTTAATTAAATAAGTTAAATAGCTAATGTCAACACTTGAACTAACAAAATCAGATTTTTACCTTAGCATTTAGAATAATCACCAAAAATTTGGTGTAGAAACAATTTTCAATCAGAAATCGCAAGTAAATTTCACATTTAATTAGCTACAAAGAGACAGCAAGTAACACAATGAAATAAACTTGAAATTTTTGAAGAAAACTGAAATAATATTTTCTTGTAAAACATAGGCTACTTCAATAATCTGCTTTATTTACACCTTCATTTTTTACAGCCACATGAAAGACACAATGAATCAGAGTTCATTGTTAGTGATCTCTAAATAAAAATAGACAATAAGTATAACATAAAATGTAACGTGATGATAAAATTGAGAAGAAACAAAGATTTTTCATCTAAAATATCATATGTTATGTATCACGCAGGTACTAGGAACCAACAACCCCATTTTCTTGAAATATATTATATTATACAACTACAACTTTCTGTTTTACTTTTATTCCAGTTTACTTCTGAAACAGGATTGCAGTACTGAAAGTGCAGTTGATTAAGTTTAATTGCTTGTGATGTTCCTCATTTGTAAGGATAAAAGTGCCTGCTAAATGTAAATGTACAACTATACTGTTCTTTTTATAATGTAAATCCAACAGATATTTAATGGTGGACATGCTTTCATGTCAGTTGTATTCTCATGTAGCTCTAAAACATTGTCCTATGGTAGTATATGCTTAACCAAGACCTTTTAGCGAGTCTCATTACTCTGAACATATTCACACATTTCCCTTTCTATATCTGTAAAATCCAGGATGTCCTGATCCTGCCATTTCCCTCTAATTATTGGGAATATCTCGAGTGGTACTGGAAGTCTGGAGCCCCGCTTTATTGGAAAATCCCAATGAAGGGAAAGTACACTGCTTTTTTGACACCATTTGCTTGGCTTAGCCAAAAGAATGAGTAATTTGGGACTGGAAAAGCAATTAATTAAATTCTTGACCTAGCTTTATCACTTACTGCATAACTTTGAGCTGGCTCAGCTAAAAAAAACAATAACAGTCCATTATCCAGTATTGGGAAACAGTGTCAGGGAGGACAGGGGTGAGTGCGGTGATGCAGACCAGGGGGGTTATGCTATATTTTGACAAAAGTCCAAATGTCTGTTCATTACTGATGTTTTTGTGCTTATACTATGAGTGTTTCTAAAAGGTTCATTCTCACGTGCATCAGACATTATATGGGTGTTGCAAAACCTTTTTGTATGACAGAGAAGCAGCTTTTATGCATTGCATGAACTTTTCTGTAATCATTTCTGATTACAACAGATCCTGAATTTGTTTCAGAGAACTTAAAAATGGCTTATTCTTAAAGGAGATCTTAAGCTTGGATATAAAAGTAGGTATGTACATATATTAATTGCAAATGAAAAACATATGTTCTCCAAAACTATTAAAATTGTAATGACGTTTTTTAGGTCTGGACCTCAAGCAAATACTAAAGGTTATTTTATGATTTTGTGATTTTACATCCAGTAACTTTCCTCAGCTTGTGTCTTACAGGATGGAGCCGGTCTAAGATAAAGTTTACAGGTCTGTCCAAGATGCAAGGCCTCAGACAACAAAAATGGACTATGAAAGTTGCTGATATAATGATTTTAATCAATGATTACTTGAAGAAAATAGGTAAATGTAACTCAATAAGGAGTGGAAAAGGCCCCAGCTTATAAGCGACTGAGTAAAAAGATGTTCTAACCGCAGTGATGAAGACTGAGTTAAAAATATGCAAACACATGTCTTGCTTACAGGTGTTATAGCCTCAACATGTGCTATGCAAAGTCAGTGGTCAGAGCTGAGATTCCCTTTTACCTTTTTTCAACTTCCTGACCTACGCAGACAAGCAAAAGAACAAACAAAATATGCCAGCCGATCTACACACCAGTGTTATTTTAGTATTATTTATATCATTTTAAGGTTTTTATTAATATTTTTGAATAAGCCTTTATTTTTATATTTTCACTTTTCATTTTAATTTTAGTTCATGTGCTAAATCTTTTATATATATATATATATATATATATATATATATATATATATATATATATATATATATATATATATATTTATATATATATATATATATATTTTTTTATTTATTCATAGTTACAATGTTGTGCTTTACCTCAAACTTGTTTCAGTTTTTTAATCAGTTTCTAATTTTCATTTAGCTTTAGTTTTTCTTCTGATATGTAGATTTAATTTTAGCTTTATTTCAGTTAACAAACATGTTTTAATAGCTTTAGTTTTAATAACCCTGCTATTGACACAACGTTAATTACAGTCACACAGTGTATTCTAGTGATCATGACTTTAATTGTTCTATTCCATAGAAGAGGCAAAATTCCACATTCAGGCACTCGCATCGATTTTAGTATTTTAAAAACCTTTATTTGCAGAACTACATATTAAGAAACCCAAATGCGTATCGGCCCAAACAGGCCTTCATCTGTTTGGGATGATACACTTTTGCAATACTTTCAGTTGTTTGCATTTTACTCCCCTTCTGGAGCACCCATAGTTTTTTTGAGCACCAGATGGCCTCTTGGACAACACTTTTGTCTTTTTTTGTATACTAGTGTTTGTTGAATCAGACTACACTTAATGACTCTGGCCATGAGTGAACTTGCAATGTATTTGTGGTTCCTGCTACACATTGACAATTCACATTCATTTTTGCAGAACCTCTGTCATGTTTTGAACCAGAGATTGATGAGCATAAAAAAAGCACTAATTATGACTTTTTGATGAATCATACAAAAAGTCATACCTTTAACTTTATGTTGAGTTTTTATGAAATATTATAAAGACTTCAGTTAATAATAGGTAGTGTATTCATTTTAGAAATATATAATTCATTTGTTAGTTTTTTTCATACATTGTGTGTTTCACATCTTTGCTTATGAAGAAAAAGAGAAGTAAAATAAGGAACATGATTTCTCAAAATTTAGTAAAGCCAGAACATTTTAATTCAGGCATGTGAAGCAGTCTTGTGAGAGCTGTCATTTGACACATTTCACATTAGTGTTATTTACTTTAGCTGTTGCTATGTACACAAATCTGACAAACCAGCAACGATTAGTAGAAGTATTCAAAAGTATAACATTTGGTCATTCAATTTTTTTTATTAAAGTGAAAGTGGATGTGGACCAGCTGTTGGCATCATTCACTTTCACTCTGTTTAAAAGAAAATCTATGGATATTCTGCTATTTAATTTAAGGAAGCTTGAAGAACAGTTCAAAATCACGGGAGGTGGAAAAAATACTATATCATTATGATTTAAAACCGGATGGTTGTGCAACTGCCTGTAAAAAAAAATAGCTTTCACAAGACATGAAAGCTATTTTCATGTCTTGTGAAAGCATGGGGGGGGGGGGGGGGGGGGGGGGGGGGGGATATATATAACCTTTGATATAACCTTCCATTGGGGAATTTGATATAACCTTCCATTGGGGAATTTGATATAACCTTCCATTGTTTGTATTCTCCCACAGGAAACTGGGGAAAGAAACGTATGCAGTACTGCATATTTATTTTTGTCCATGTTTTTTTTTTTTTTTTATCTAGGGGTCAAACAACTAAAAATCAAGTCAAAAATCTTGGGGTGATTCTGGAGACAGACCTTAGTTTTACTAGTCATGTCAAAGCAGTAACTAAATCAGCATACTATCATCTCAAAAACATTGCAAAAATTAGATGTTTTGTTTCCAGTCAAGACTTGGAGAAACTTATTCATGCCTCTATCACCAGCAGGGTGGATTATTGTAATGGTCTCCTCACCGGCCTTCCCAAGAAGACCATTAGACAGCTGCAGCTCATCCAGAACGCTGCTGCCAGGATTCTGACTCGAACCAGAAAATCTGAGCATATCACACCAGTCCTCAGGTCCTTACACTGGCTTCCAGTTACATATAGGATTGATTTTAAAGTACTTTTTTTACTCGTTTATAAATCACTCAATGGCCTAGGACCTAAATACATTGCAGATATGCTCACTGAATATAAACCTAACAGACCACTCAGATCATTAGAATCGAGTCAGTTAGAAATATCAAGGGTTCACACAAAACAAGAGGAGTCTGCTTTTAACTATTATGTTGGATGCATGTTGGAATCAGCTGCAAGAAGAGATCAGATGTGGTAAAACATTAGGTACATTTAAATCCAGGCTCAAAACTCATCTGTTTAGCTGTGCATTTGTTGAATGAGCACTGTGCTACGTCTGAACTAATTGCACTGTATTTTATGTATAATCAGTTTCTATTCTTAACTGTTTTAAATTCATTTTAAATAAATTTTTATTATTATTTTTTTAATTCCTTGTTTTTATTGATGATTATTATTTTTTTGTGACTATTTTACTTCCTTTTATGTAAAGCACTTTGAATTACCACTGTGTATGAAAGGTGTTATATAAATAAACTTGCTTTGCCTTGCCTTTTTATGTTTGTATTTTGTTAGTGCTATTTTAGACAATTTTTATGCACTCACATGCAATTAAAATTTCCTGAGATAAAGTAGTTTTCTTTGAAGACCAACACATTAAAATCATATGAACAACTGTTGCGCTGCGCTGCTGGCTGTGTTTAGGTTTTAGTGATGAGTTGACATTTAAATTCCTCTCTTGTGACCTAGATCGAGGGGCTTTCCCTGTCATCTGTAGGCCTTCCCTGTAGACCTTGTATGTTATTCCTTTAAATCACGTGATTTTTATGTTTTAGTGTCTATATAGTGACATTCCCCAATTAAACTTTACGTTAAATAAACTTAAAATGCATCACAGCATTTAATCCATGTAAATAATGTATACTGTTTTACCTGTAATCAACAAGCATGCCCTTTGATCTCTGTCTGCTATTATAAGATCTTATGACTGTAAATACTGTAATCTGTGAGCTGCTCATTTTTCTGCATGCACGTGAGATGACTAAATTATTTTACTTACTCCAAACTCATGTGTAATGAAAATAGCACAAATATAAATATGGTGCAACTCCATGGCTGGTGTTTTATGTTAATTTGTGTGATAAGCTACAGAGCATACTCAAAAACTGAGAAGAAGAGGAAATTAAAAATGAAAGATTCCTCAATAACTTCTGCTGGGTAGGTTTTGGTTTGGTGTCTCGGTTTGACTTTTCATTTAAAGGCCACTTGATTCATTATCCATGCTGTCAGATTTTAAAAAGGGCAACTGAAGTTTGAATGAGGTTTCTAAACAGTTGTTTTGCTTTTAAATGTCTACAAAACTTCTTGACAGAATGTTAGGAACAGAAACTGAATGTAAGTGTTTGATGAAAATAGAACCACACTGAACCGTACTACATTTATGGACTTATTTGGTAGACACAAGCCATTAGAAGCCAAAGCCATATAAGAAAGGAAATAAAGGGACTTTCCTTTTCCATTGAAACCAGGGGTTTATTCATCTCTCCGTCCAGCAGCCTATATTAAGATGTGAGCTGTAGAGTCCCTCACTCTCTGGTTTTCTCATTTCTTTCCACATATCCTCATTTTTCAACTCCAAAAAAAAGTAAATCTGCAGTAATTTAGAAACCCTAACCAGAAACATCATGTGGTAAGTGTACATGCTCTAACTCGTTGAGCCATGACGCTCATCCAGAACAATGCAAGTTCTAATCTGGCTCGTGGCCTTCGTCAATCCCTCTCCCTTTCGACGTCCTGCTTCAGACACAAAGATTTCTTGTCATTTCTCTACTGTTTCTATTGCTATCTAATTATCAAAAGCAAATAAATAAAAAAATGATCCTCTGTTTCTTTCATTTGCAAAATCATACAAATTTCAATGCAGTTTCCAACTGAAACGTCATTTTCTAAAAAGATTATGATTAAAGCAAATTAGCAATAAACAAATACTTATTTTCACATGGTTCCTTATTATTTGTAAATGAATACATTTTGAAATTTGCATCATATAACCAGCTCCATATGTATGGCTTTTCTGATGCAGCCTTGTAAACTTGCTCGGCAGCTCACCTGGTAACACATGTCATAACACTCATTAAAAGCCTTGTAGAAGCAAGCTAAAATGGCATGGTTGCTTTAGCAAATGCATTTTTAACTCATGTTTGCATTTGCTCACACTATCTCTTAGATTTAGGGTAGGATTTAATGTGCCACGATACGTACAACAGCGAACGTGATAAAACCTTGCCACAGTCCCGTCTGTAAGAAAAATTAACGTGCTATTTCACCAGTCATTGGACATTTCACTCTGAAGTGAAAGGTGATACAAGCAAGGCAATATCATTTTACAAAGACAGCCACTTTGTTTTTCTCTTGACAGATTATATCGCTTATAGCGCCTCTTGTGGACATGTCACCTGAAAGTACAGCAAAATACCTGGAGCAACGAATTTCAGGTTTTGCAGAAACGTAGGGTATTTCCAGTAAGTCTGTGTGTTGCCTGAAAGTGTTTGCAATTTCATTTTCGGACAGAAGAAAGATGGGCCTGTAAATAAAAGTGGTGTAATTAAGAAAAATCACCTTTTGTTCATTTTTTAAATATAACTATTGACATCAATTTTTGTGTAGCATCACAATATCAAAAATTCTATTTTTTTAACCCCCTTAGAAGGATGATTATTGATGCCAGTGAATCTGGGAAAGGTTTTAAAGGCATTTCCAAGCAATTTACAAAAAAAAAAAAAACCCTTGAAAGATTAGCTCGCCAGGTTCAAAACATTTAATCAATCCAGGCCAGAACTGGTTGTGAGATAGCGTTGGATAATCAGCACAGATCCAGTCTTACAGTAAAGCATTCCAGGAAAACATTAGTGGATTGGAGGAAAACCCTGCTTTAGTCAGCACTAATGAGTCATGAGCCATCCTGAAAAAAGCAGTGGGTTGCAAAGACAGGAATGAAGATCAGGTCCCTGCGGTGTTTAGGTGAATGTGTTGCGTCTGTATGGATTGTATTGGTCACTTGTATTGGTCACCTGCTTCTGGGTAAACTCTGATCTCTGTTCTTCTGCCTGTAAGTGACTACAGGATCTATCCTCCACCAGAGGAAGAGCTCTTTGATCTCCCCTCTTCATCTCTGGAGAGATTTCCTGTGATCTTCCTACTACAAAAATATTTTCAGAGTAATCATAACCTGAATTTCTAAAATTATAACTACAGCCATAAAAATAATATTTGTGATTTGTCATCTTCAGCTGTTGCCAACTCAAATGCTGTTACATTTTCATCTGTTATGTTAACATACAATACAAAATGATTCATTATATTATGCATTACAACAGTATTTTAAAAAATGCTTTCATTTGTTTAATAATAATGTTTACATTTTCTTAGTAAACAAAACTGCAGCACTCATCACATAAGACTTGTGCAGGACTGAAATAATGTTTGAACAGTATTTCTAATGTAGGCTTACATTTTGTTCAGTGCTCATTTTGAAACTTAAAACCATTAGAAAATATTGTGAAATCAATAACCCAACAAAATACAACCAGTAATTTTGAAAGCAGAAGTTCTTTCCACAAATGTTTAGAAAGTTATAAAGATGATGCAAGATATGCAAGCTATCTACAAAACGTGTTAATTTTATGTTAAAATAAATATACACATATTTTACAACTGAAAAAGAAATCAGCGTAATAAAGCATAAAAGTCCTTAAAAGAGTATCACAAAATCATCTCACCTGTAATTGCTGAAATGAATATCATGATCCACTAATGGCCTAATTTAGGGTTTTCCATTCAAATGTCTCCATTATTACGCACTGAATTTAATTAAAGAAATAAAGTAGAATGCAGGGTAGTGAAGCTCTTACCTGAAATATATTCAGTGTGTGTCTTCAAACATTGTAAGGCCTTTATCAACCATCCTGATCATTTCACCTAAGCCAGGTAAAACACTTTCACTTTCATTTGCTTTCATTTGCCCTTTATTTTCTTTCTTTCTTTTATGTAAGCCATGGAAAGACTGGGAGCATGTTGTCACAATAGGAATCTGCCATTAAACAGAACTTCAGCAAAATTTAAATAAAAAATGTAAAGCAAATATAAGTAAAAAATTAATTAATTAATTTATTAATTAATGTATAAACTTAAAATTAATGTATAAACTTAAATGCATATGACAACTTCCTCCAATCTGTCTAAGAAAACAAATCTACCTTTACTATATAGTTGACACTTGTCTTTATATACATATAGAGTTGTATTTTTAAAATATAATACATTCAAGGAAATGTCTGAGAAAGTGAAATAAGGAAATAAAAAATAATAGTTCATGATTTAAACACAAAAATTGTATTTTTCTCCAAGGCATGCATGATTCCTACAGACTATATGGGAAAATACCCACAGTATGGATGGATTTATGGTTTTTACAGACTGATATTTCCCATTGCTGTAATTTACCTTACATGGGAGATGCTGCAAAATACTAGTCACTTTGATATCACATGCACCTGTCCTTCAGTGACATGTATTTGACCCTAGTCAGTTTTTCTTTACTTGTGACAAGTGCCATGGCAGTAATCTGGTGTAGACTGTAAATGAATAAAGACAAGAGCCCTGCTGCACATTAAAAGAAGAAGCAGCTTGACCCAACACCACTTGAACCACTGTAGAGGTTACGATTTAACCAGCAGAGAAGAGATTAGCGTGCATTCAGGGTGTTGGAGGTCAAATGCCCTGCCAAAGATCCCTTCAGTGGTTTGTTGAATCAGGCTTATGTGAGCCAGTAACCTAAATGCAATGTGACTAAGCCACAGGAAAATCCCTTCATGGGACTATCCTGAGCAGTAAAATCAAGGCAACAGATGGGAACAACAGAGCCTTTAAAAATTAGGCACAAGTCAAAAATCTACTTACAGTACCTGTACTTCTGAAAACAAAACAAAACAAAAAAATCATCAGAATACATGGCTGCTTTTGTAAGGCAGATGTTTTGTATATTCAGAGTGTGTAGTTACCACATCTGCAAGCAGGGGGAACCATGCTAACCATCCACACAATGACCGCTTGGTGTTTTTGTGTATTTCATCATTTGGTTATTTCTGTTGTTTCAGCATAGCAGAATACTGTCACGTAATATTGTATGCTGTGTTATGTTCTTGGGTCACTTTATGGCTCTATGGAATTAAAAAGTTAAACGTCATTTCATTCAAATCGAAATCGTGTATGTTTTTTTCTTCTTTAAGTTGTTTATGGGTTCGCCAATGTGGCATCAGACCATTTTTTTTTCTCTCTTATTGAGTCTGTTTATTTTAGGAGTGTAGAGATTATATTCATAATGTTTATGAGACTGTGGGAAGCAGCTGAAAAGATGATAAAACTGAATGATCATGCCCTGCTAGATTTCAATCTACCACAGAATGGGTGTGTAGTTGTTTTATTACAAAATAAACTTATAAATCATAAGCTACATGATGCTTTATCATCAAAAATCCTCCATTTGGGTAATTTACTTCTAAACTGGAGGAATTAATTATTTAAAGGTTTGATGGTGATTCAAAAGCAAGGTGGCTTTAGCTCATGGCTTTCTATTTGTGAGGATCTGATAAACAACCTTCAGTTTGCCAGCCCTGAGCCAACATCATGCTAAGAAGGAATTTATGCTTAACTAGTGAAAATCATTAATAATGAAAAGAGGAAGTGAGGAGGAAGAAGCATAACACTTGATTAAACATATGATGAAAAGTTTCTGACTTCAGAATTAAAGTGAACTGATTCACATTAACTTCTGTGGACCCATGGCAAAGGTTTTGGAACAGTGATAAAGCTGTCCACCTTCCTACAACCCATGAGCTTTGAGGAAATTAGGAGATTATGTTAAACTGTAAACTGTGTCTAAATGTTTGCTCCATGTATGCATTAATAAGCATTTTTAAAAACTGGGTACAACCAGTTATTATATTCTCTATTATGTTATTCTGTTATTCTACTCACCCTTTAACCAACATTAAAAGGAAATTTTTAAAGTGTAAAATTATAACAAATTACTGCAACAGACCATGAATAACCCCAAAAGATCAATTATTTCTGCAGAAATATTACAGACGTGTTAAATATCAGTTTAGTAATATAGCCTGTCTGTATTAGGCTTATGCAATGTTGTCTTAATCAAAATGTTAACATTTAGTGATAATATTTCAAAGTGATTTACGTCATTTTGTCAGGTTACAAATATTTATCCTACATTCCAGTAAACACTGCTAATAACACAGTGAAAAGGGGAGACAATTAGGCTACATTTTAAAGCATTGGTGTGAGTACAAACCTGTGAACAGAATGAGATTGTAAGTGTATTCTGAAAACAGCTGGTGCCATAGAAATTATTGTTATACCATGTTGCAATAAAATACTGTTATACATTACTCTCCTGACATCTGAAAATAGCCTATAGAACATGAAGGAAAAAGTGTGGCTCATTCAGTCCAACTGACGGATTATTTGTATGATTTGTTTCAGTCCTTTTGAGTGCAACTTTCCCAAACCGGAAGTGTCTCCCAAAATCAAAAACACGCTCGTTATGAAAAATGTGGATACCCTTTTTTGTACAAAATTTAAATAATGAGCAAGTCCTTCATAAATTCAGCTTCCGAAAAATGTTTTTTTTTTTTTTTTTTAAACTCTGAATCACACAATAGGCATAGTAGTTAGGCTATTGATGTTTTAGAGCTGTCGGGATGAATTTCCTGGGAAACTGCATACTTCATTCAGTCAGTCATCCGTGCCTTTAAAGTGTTACTCCACCCCAAAATGAAAATTTTGTCATTAATCACTTACCCCCATGTTGTTCCAAACCCGTAAAAGCTTCGTTTGTCTTCAGAACACAATTTAAGATATTTTGGATGAAAACCGGGAGGCTTGTTACTGTCCCATTGACTGCCAAGTAAATAACACTGTCAAGGCACAGAAAAGTATAAAAAACATTGTTAAAATAGTCCATCTGCCATCAGTGGTTCAATCTGAATTTTATGAAACGACGATAATACTTTTTGTATGCAAAGAAAATAAAAATAACAACATTTATTCAACAATTCGTCTCCTCTCTGTTTCTCTGTGTCAGCGTAGCGCCATTTTGGAGAGCATCCGATGGACGCAAAGTGCGTACGCTATTCTCTATCATCAGTAACGCATGGATACACGGTTTCCGTTCAAATCAAAGCGTAAATAAATGTACAATACGTATCCATGCGTATTGTACGTTTTTGATGACAGTGAATAGCGTACGCACTTTGCGTCCATCGGATGCTCTCCAAAATGGCTCTATGCTTACACAGAGAGACAGAGAGGAGACGAATTGTTGAATAAATGTCGTTATTTTTATTTTCTTTGCGTACAAAAAGTATTCTCGTCGCTTCATAAAATTCAGATTGAACCACTGATGGCAGATGGACTATTTTGACGATGTTTTTTTATACTTTTCTGTGCCTTGATAGTGTAATTTACTTGGCAGTCAATGGGACAGTCACAAACCTCCCGGTTTTCATCCAAAATATCTTAAATTGTGTTCTGAAGACAAATGAAGCGTTTATGGGTTTGGAACGACATGAGGGTAAGTGATTAATGACAAAATTTTCATTTTGGGGTGGAGTATTCCTTTAACATCATAACTGAGGAAAGAAGGTCAGGCTACTAAGCTGCTACTAGCTTGAAGCCGCAACAAATAGACCTTGAACTGAAAGAGTTTGCAAGCAAAAGGGAAAATGACAGTACTCGATAAAACACAAACCTGGTTTACAAAACAATGTTTTTATTATTAACAATGGCTAGTTAAACCAGATAACCTACATCAGTCTATTTGCATAATAGCCTACTAGCCATTTAATAGTGTTCACCGTTTTACCTTCCCTGATATAGAAATAATGTCAGCATTGCTTTTTAAACTTTATTTTAAAACAAAAAGTAAGCTGCTTTCCTGCTCAAGATATATGTTTCAGATATTAATGTTTCTTTCAAAAATAGATGTATTTATTTATTTACTGGAATGTGGGAAGTTTTGATGTTGTCAGTGATTATCATCTGTAAGCATGGCCACAGCGGTGCGCCTCAAACCATCAGATTCATCCGCGCTGAACAGAGCATAGCTGAAGCACAACTCACATAATTACAACAACAATGTTCCTCCGCAAGTAGCAAGCAGTTTTACGATTCAACCGCTAGAGGACCAAAAAACAGTCCAAGTTTAAAATCCAGAAAATTCATTTAAAACCATTATTTAAATAATAATTGTTAAAAACGGAGAGTCATGTTTTGGAAAAAAATACTAAACTGATCAGTAATTTAGAATAATAATGCATGTAGATATTGGAAAGTGCACATTTACAACTTATTTTACTTATTTACTACTTTCAGCAGTAATAAGCAATTTCTGAGTGAAGACAATCAGAAAGACATCAATTTAACATTGAATGTGAGCCTACAGTAGTTTGTAGAGGATTCCTGAAACTGGCATGCATTCTTGAGTGAGCTTCTTGACTAGGATGTGGCATCTAGAAATACCACATTTCAAGGCCTAGTGGTATTTTATCATTTACTAATTAATTAACATTAACAAATGGCATACGTTTGATCACAACACACTAAAAACATTTTTAGCCCCCTCTTTACCTCATCTTTTTTCCCCCAAAAAGGCAACAATGTTTCAAAACTATAAAGGATTCATAGAGTAATAAAAACATTCCTTATTGCTCATACATTAGACATATGGTCCCTTTTAAACAGTGCAATAATTATTTCCACTTCAAATCAAATGAAGTGCATTAGCTGTCCGGTACAATGAAGGACAGACAGGAGAAGGGTGTATCAGCCAGGTAATCTGTGTTAACCGCTGCTTGAATCTCACTAAAGAGAGCCTGCTCTCTATTCCCAGTATTCCCTGTTTTCTGTTTCAGCTCTGCCAGCCGCTGTAGTATAGTATGCTTTTCTCTGCCGCTTGTAATTCCTCGGAAGTACAGCACAGCTGAGAGATGACCTTTCCTAAAATGAGTAAAATATTTGTTGCATTATTAACGTAAAATGAGCAATCTTACATTAAAAGACATAGTAAATATACAGCAAGTAATATGACTCTCACCTGATATCTGGATAATGGCCGTAGGTTATTTTTTACATCACTATTTTTGCACCCAATGATATTGCTCAGCTGGTTCCCGACTGGATGGAGCCAATCTAAGGAGGAGTTCTACAAAAAATTGATACGTAAGGAACATGTCAGGATGTTTTGATGAAAAGCACAGCTGTACAGAGTTGCATTATGGAGACTGTACCATATCTTGGAAGATTTCTTTCAGTTCCTCCCACTGATTTGTTATCTTAGTGGCAGCTGTCTCATTCTTCCTGTTTTTGCACAAGTAGTTATTCTTCATCAGCTGACATACATATTCTTTCACCACAAAAAAGTGAGCTTCATTCACGAAAGCCTAAAAAAGAGACAGTGGAAAACAGTGGAAATACTGAAAAAATTGATTGCACTCTCAAGCTGTAGCAGAGTGGTTACATTAGAGTATATTAATGGAACAAACTGTTTGCACTCACCTGTTTATGTTTTGGGGTCATGTACTTGCTCTGTTCAGAAAGAGTCTTAGTTCTGCGGATCAGCTGTGAAAAGTCTTCATCAAATGAAAACCATTTCCCTGTCAAATTCCAGTCACATATTCACAGACGTTATTTATTTTTATACTTAATTGATTTAGTTACTTCTAGAATGCTGCAGATATTGCTTTGTATTAAAATAAATACTTCATAAAAGTTGTTTGCATGTAATAATCTGCATGACACAAAGTCTGCTGTGACTCTCAAACTACTGCCGTTGTTTAACAATGAGAAAGGTGTGCATTTCAGAAGCTCACACCTTGACATCTGTTTTGAAGTTCTCCATCACATCTTGACTCAAACTGGTGGTCAGTCTATCTATTTCTTTCTCTTTTTTTTTTGAAAAAAAGTCTCCTATGCTCACCAAAGCTGAATTTACTTCAAATTTACAGTAATTCAAAATAACTTCTTTCTATTTTAATATATTTAAAAATATAATTTCTTCCTGTGATGGCAAAGTTGAATTTTCAGCATCATTACTCCAGTCTTCAGTATCACATTGTCAGTCAGAAATGATTCTAATATGCTAATTTGCTGCATACGAAACATTTTTATTAATTCAAGAAACATTTCTTATCAGCTTATTATCAGCATTGAAAACAGTTGTGTGTTTTTTGTGTAAACTATGATCCAGAATACAAGTATTAATTTAATAAAAATCTTAACAAAAAATCTTAGTGACCCCAAACCTTTGGTAGTGATTCACATTTGGCAAATGGATTGGATTACAGCTAATAAGCTTAAGGGTTTCAGGTTGCCTAACAACAAAGCAGACAAGAGGATGAATTTGTCATAATAAAACTGTACTGTAATACAGCGTTTTCTGCTTTGTAATATTTAAGAAATAATCAACAATGCATTCACATCTAAAATCTCTTAATTTTATGATTTTTTAAAAAAAAAATTTTTATGATTATTTGTTTAGTTAGAATTGCCCAAGGTCTTTGGTTTAAGTTTTGGAGACACGCATCCAATGCTTCCATCATTCAGGCACTCCCCACTTTCAGGGACTTCCCCTGCCAACTGCCTGACTGCATATATTGTGTGTAGCACTTATTCCTAGAAATCACGTGACTGATTATTATGTTTATTTGTTTATTCATGGCATTTAAAAACGACTCGCTCAAAAAGAGCTGGCACCTAAACCGAGTGATTATGATTATGAAAAGTTTAGAATATCAAATGAAAATTCTTCCATCAATATCAATGTGAATGTTACCAAATAGCTTTTCTCTTTCTATTAAAGACCTCCTGGCTTTGGAAACACAAAATCTTTCTGAATGGGTGCTCATGAAATAATGAATCTAGAACTAATGCAGCTGGCTTTATTTTATTTCTGCTCCTCTCAAACAAGTTTGAATGAAAATGACTTTTGGGCATTGTGTTGTGTAAATGACTTACTTCAGGGCACTAAAGCTGTTGATGTAGCTGATGTTATTCTGTCCAGAGAGAGGAGTTACAGAGAGGACTGCTCCACTCAACAAACACTGACTCAAACCTACAGAGACAAATAACCACAGTCAGGCATACAGAGAATTAAAAAAAACAAACAAAAATAATTAAAAACTAAATGACCTAATTTGTCAAATATTACTGAGGGGAAATAAACATGGAAATGTGTTTCATGGATGTAGTTTTGCTAAAGTCCGGAAATTATATGTTAATCTTTTTCTTTCTTTTTTTTTTCCCCCTATAATAACTGTCAAATTAGCAAATAAAGATATAACAGCTGTTAAGTGAAATAAACTGGAATAGTTGTCCTCGGTACAAAAAAAATACAGACTACAGAAGCTTTTAGTGAAAGTGAAGTGACGTGTGGCCAAGTATGGTGACCCATACTCGGAATTTGTGCTCTGCATTTAACCCATCCAAGTGCACACACACAGTAGTGAACACACACACACACACACACACACACACACACACACACACACACACACACACACACACACACACACCCGGAGCAGAGGGTAGCCAATGCTGCGGCGCCCAGGGAGCAGTTTTGGGGTTCAGTGCCTTGCTCAAGGGTCTCACCTCAGTCGTGGTATTAAAGGTGGAGAGAGCGTTGGTTATTCACTCCCCCCACCGACAATTCCTGCCGGTCCTGAGACTCAAACCCACGACCTTTGAGTTACAAGTCCGACTCTATCCATTAGGCCACGACTGCCCCCGACTCTAACTTTTAGAGTTATAGAATTACAAAACTGATTTCCAATTAGCATATTAGTTCTTTATCACAAACCGTTTTGGAAAGGTCTTCAGTTCCTCCAAACAGGAACACACAACCTTCTATTCAAGGTTCACATCGATTCTTCTGGATCCTTGTACATGCCCTTTAATATTCTGGGAAAGAAAACATCATAAATGTGTTTTTGTAACCTTGTGCTGTTTTTTTAATTACAGTGTCCTCAAAAAGATTTTGGCAGCTGCACACAAATGATGCTAGAATTGACTTTTTTACAATAACATAGATCCGTACTATGAACATTCCACAAACATTTTATCATTTAAAACTGAACAAACTTCTTTGTGTGAAATTATTTACCTGAAAAATAAAAAAATCAAAACATTACAGTGGCTCAATGCTGCCTCCATGTGCTATCAGAGTTATCGTATTCGAAAATATGAGTTTCCAATACGGAAATTGGACATGAACAGCTTCTCAAGTCACATTTATGACCAGGAAACTTGGAGATAATTTTGATACCAGTGTTTCCGAGTTGGCCGGGTGGTGGGCCATGAACTTTAAGGAGGAGGAAACCATTGCTGTAGTAACTGTTAAGTTCTATTAATTTTCCTTTAACATCTACATTGCTTTTTTTGCCATTACAGTCATGTATATGTATATAAATAATCTTTTGATGCATATTGTGTGTATTTTACTCAGTGAAAACAGCATTTATTTGACTGAAACTTCAGAATCGACAGCAAGATGACTCTAGATAGCATGGTGAATATATACAATAGTGCAACAATGAATAAGACACTACATTTTATTCAAAATCCATTCGATATTGTTGAATATCTTAAATACATTTATACTTTAATAAGATTTCCCCAAGAAATAGGCAAGAAAAACCTGGTTTCCTCCATGATTCCTATTCATTCTAACAACAAAACACAAACATGACAAACTTGTAATTGCGTCTTCATAAATGGGAAGCATGAAATTTCAGATAGCATGTGAAGGCAGCATAACTTTCCTAATAGGTTTTGGGGCCCCTATAAGTATATATAAATGTCCTGTACTGCCCTCTATTGGTAAACCAATCCCCTTGTGAGTTTGTGGCCATATAAATGGGAAATCAAAGGACTTTTCTTTAACGCTCATTTGACTTCCATTCAAAACCAAGGAAAGGCGAGCTAATTATGAAAGTATGCAGTCTTACCGTCCAGATGTCCATGTCAATGTGTGAGCTGTAGATTCCCTCATCAATCACTGGTTTTCTTTTTTCTTTCCACATTTCCTCATTCTCCAAGTCAATACTTCTGTTCAGTGATGTTTTCATGTCAGCCTATCAAGAGCACAGATTTCACTGAATTCAGAAACTCTCAGTTATCTGACACCACATTGTCAGTACGATCTCGTTTCTAGCATTGACAATGACAATGTTAACTACCTGCAAGCGAGCACAGTATTTGTCTTTTATCTGATTAAGGAAATCTTTGTCCACTGGCAGCACTCTCTAATCTTCCTTCAACTCAGGTTGCAGAGAGCTGCTTCCCATTATCTTCTCACTATGGAAAGATAAATTAAATTCAGGTACATAAGTAAATACATTTTTAAGATAAAGCCATAATCATAACCTTTTAAAGTAGTAGTACAGTCACAATGAATCTCATCAACTGGATCACGAACGAGTATCCATATAAGGTCTGAAGAAGACTGGAATAAATCACGATGAGCTATTCATCACACTGAAGCACAGCTGTGTATGGGACTTTTAAAAATACGTTCATGAGACCACTAGACCTTTCACGATTTGAGATGTGGATGTTTGGAGCCTCTGACTGATGCAGTAGGTCCGTCTATTAATTGTCTTATGTGAATGAGTTATGTAAATCAAATGAAACTCCGGGTTTGATGTCAACGATATAAAATGCCTTTGGTTCTCAGATCAAATGTCATTGAGGTCAAACTTGACGTGGTGTTTAAGTGAACCATGACGGAAAAATTGTCAGACAAAGCTATTATATGGCTTCAGAAGATCTTAAATATATACGTCCGGTCAAAGGTTTGGCATAGGATTTGTTTTTCCCGGAAAGGAAATAATACTGTCATTTCTATCCTTTTGTTTTGAACTCTTTATTCATCCAATAATTCTGAAAAAAAGAATCAGCACGACTGTTTTTAACACTGATAATAATAAGCAATGCTTCTAGAGCAGCAAATCAGCATATTAAAATTATTTCTGATGAATCATGTCACACTGAAGACAGGAATAAATTACATTTTTTTAAATATTAAAATAGAAAACATTTATTTTAAATTTTAACAATATTTCATAATACTACTGTATTTTTGATCCAAAAATGGAGCCTTGATAAGAGACTTAAAGAGACATAAAAAGTTCTTACAATTCTTACCAACCCTAAACTTCTGAATGGTACTGTCAATGAAATAATGAAATATGTATTTTTATGATAATTTAATGGTGTTTTACTGTTTGCAAACTTGAGCCTGCGTTTCCCATTCACTTTTTATAATATGGAAAAAACAACCTGGATATTCTTCAAAAAAATCAGCTTTTGTGTGTCATAAAAATATACTTCATAAAGGTTTGAACCAGTATGCTTGCTTGATCAATATAAAAAAAGGGTTTTAAGTTATATTGACATGCTGTATTTAGAAAAACTGAATCTAAACTGAGGAAAACCTCACCTGGGGTAGGAATGAATAATGAACTCTAGAAGAGCGTAGTAATCTTTCAGCTTTGTCACCTTTTCCAGAAGTCTCTTTAGATGCTCTCCTACAGCCTCATGGTGGCAGGACACATAGGTTTCAAACACATTAAAGTCTGCTGGATATGAGCCCAGAAGTTCAGTCTTCACTTTCCCCAAATCCTCCACCACAGCTTTACCCAGAAGCCCCAGATGCACTGCCAGCCAGGAAGCATTCTTCTCACGGCTGTCCAGAGGAACTTTCTTCAGTGTATCTCGAACCCCATTTAGTACCGCATCCCTCCATGCTTCCCTCCATCCCTGCATCGCTCCTGGCTCTCCCTGTCTCTTCTCTTCCTCCAGGAAAATGTATGCTACATACACCAGCAGCTCTTTATTCCAGGAGGGAAGAGCACTGGAGTTGCGCACAATGGTAGACATTTTGTTCCTTAGTGTACCATAGAGCAGACTGAGGTCTTTCTTTTTATTGACAAGTTCGATGAGATAGTCTTCTTGATCCAGAGCTTGCTGCTCCTGCTGAAGCTCCAGACGTAGTGACAGCAGATTCACGTAGTCCTCCTCTAAATGTTCTGTCTCTATCAGTTTGTTAATCTCCATTACTGCAGAAAATAACAGAAAAAGGAGAACAAAAATCAAAATATTAGTAGACAGATGACTGCATGAATTGTGTCCTGATACTGGAACTATAACACACTTGCATTAACAACTATCATATTTCAGTCAGGAATGTCTGATGCCTCTGTCTAGATCTCTGCTTCATCAGCTCATGTTTCCCAAAAACATTGTAAAATATGCTATGTTTATCCCTGATTAGCCACTAAAGTGTTTCTGATGTGGTCTGGGTAATGTCAGCATACGTGATGTTCTTTACAGATAAATAGATACTGAACAAAATGTAACTTTGATTGCAAGTCCTCTTCAAGACAGGTGTGCTAAAAAAGCAGGAATAGAACATCTAAGTCACAGTGTGACAGTATATAGCTTTTTTTTTTTTTTCTATTTTCCTTCAATGGCAAAGCAAATGTAGCTACATTGCCGTTTGGAGTCAGTTTTTTTTTTGTCTCTTATGCGTTTATTTGATCAAAACTACAGTAAAAACACTATTTTGAGATATTACCCAATATTATTGTGAAATATGATAAAATAACTGATTTCAATATATTTTGAAATGTAATTTATTCCTGTGATGCAAAGCTGAATTTTCAGCATCATTACTCCAGTCTTCAGTGTCACATGATCCTTCAGAAATCATTCTAATATGCTGATTTTCTGCTCAAGAAACATTTCTTATTATTATCAATGATGAAAACACTTGTGCTGCTTAATATTTTTGTAACATTATAAATGTCAATTTTGAGCATGCTGAACAAACTTTTGAACAGTAGTGTATATGTGGATTGTTGAGCAGCATGACATATGGTTATACTACATGAACCCATTTTAAACTGCATTTTTACTTTTTATTGAATGCCTTTTTATGTCAGTTCAAATAAGATTCATTGCTTAAATCTTATGGGAACACAGACAAAATGATAAGGATGGGCCCAGGCCCCCATACTGTGAAAAAAACCCCCTCATCATAGGACTAAGAGCAAACTTTTTGATGTTGATGTTCAGCAAACTAAATATAAATTTAGTAAAGCAAATGACCCAAAATGTAATGGTGTAACAAAAATGTTGCTCAGTCCAAATATCTGAAACATTCATATAAATTTTCATCTGAAACGATGATGTTTACAACTCCTTTGTCAGCTGCCTAGAGAAGAGACATGCACTCTCACACTAAATCTTAAACTCCCATAAAGTTTAAAACATTTCATCAACAAACCTTTCGGCATTGTTTGCAACATTCACTATCAACACTTCCTGTTATGACAGCCCAAACAGTATTTCAGCTTATCTAGAGGTGAATATAGTGACATGCAAACACCAGTCACCTGACATAGTTCTGGTAAGAGAAGTTTTTTTTCGGTCTTTGGAGTCTGGAGTCTGCTCAAACCTGAAGAAAGAAACATGCAAGAAGCTTCAGTTAATTAAAAGTCTTATAAAATGCAACAAAAATAATCTGTTTCATAATTAAGAAATGTAACCATATTGTTGTAAATTCTCTGAAGACTTGGTATCAGCTCAGAAAGATCTTTAAACTCCTTTCAGACCTGCTCTTTTACCCCTATAGTTTACAATCATGCATTCCATCCCTCACAGTCGGATAGAACCTTTTTATCATAGAAAGAAAAAGGAATTCTATCTACACGAGATTTATATATAGACAGTGTATTTGCTTCTTTCGCTCAGCTTAGACAAAAGTTTGGTCTACCTTACTCTCATTTTTTTCAGATATTTACAAGTACGGAATTATGTTAAAAGTAATCTCTCTAACTTTGAAACTTACAAGCCCCCTGAATATCTTTATTTATGTATGACCTGTGAACTTAAATCAAAGGGCCTTGTCTCTAAATATGCTGAATATTTTAATGACATTAGAACTCCTTCTACACTGTAAAAATGCAACTGCACATTTTCCAGTTTACAAAACCTTTTGAGTCTCAAAACTAAAAAAATGCTATTTTCTTGAAACTACATAAAAACCCTTGTCAGACCAACAAAATTACCCCAAATGTTGTCCTAACTAGTCAAACACAGTTGTCTGAACAAAGAATTTCATATTGTTGAAATTTTAAGGCTTTGTGAGTTCCCAGCATGCATTGCAGCATGAATAAATTATGCAGTTACTGTTATAGGATTATTGTTTTGCTGTTTGCCGACTTCATTTAAAATTTTTTGTTACTATTTTGTCATTATTGTTAGTTATTTGATGCACTGAGATGTAAAGAGCTCATCTTTTTAACATTTGTTGATTGTCACCGTTCTTGAGGTTTGTGTATCTAGTTTTGAGGACTAGAGAATGTTCAGTTATTTTTTACCTTTTTTTGGGTTTTAGTCTTGTAAGTTGTTTGATAATCAAAGACAATGTTGTTTACATATTAGACTAAATTATTCATTAAGGTTTGTCATTTGTAAGTAAACATGAAATTGATAACATGGTGATATTTTGCACATTTTTTTTTTCCAGGAAACAGAAAAAATTAAATTACCTCAATGACATTAATTGTTGTTTCAGTTGCTGTGACAAGAATTTTTCTAGTAGTATAATAAGACAATCAGCATTGCGTGAACAAACAAATTTACATTGGCTAAACAAAGTATCTTTACTAAGAAGAACTAAAAAACTATTGTTGAGAGAACTCAGAAGTCTTACTGCATGAAGTTGCCTTATTTTTTTTAATGTTTTTTCAACTATTTATTTTTTTACAGTGCACACAATACTTCAAAATGTCTTGGGAAAAGGATTTGGGGTTACATATTTCAGAAGATAACTGTACTTAGGCCCTCCAAGGCATTAGGTCTTGTCCCATCAACTCTAATTTTCAGTTCATTCAGTATAGTTGTCCACAGAATACACTACTCTCGTACCAAATTACATTATATTTTTCCCTCTGTGTCACCTCTGTGTATCAAATGCAAGTCCAATGAGGGTACATTGGCTCACTTATGTTGGATTTGCCCAAAAATGTGTACATTTTGGACTGAGGTGTTAATTTCTACTCAAAGGTACTTAAGATCTATTTTCCTCATGACCCTCTTGTTGCAGTATTAGGCTGGGCCCCTTTCTTAAAGAACTATAGTTTCAATCAAATCCAGATAGTTCAATATGGGATGACCATAGCAAAAACTACAATTTTGTTGATGTGGAACAAAGAATTTACACCTAAATTTGAGACGTGGCTTAAAGAGCTCAGTAATGTGTTACATACGGAAAAGATTAGATATGTGATTGCGTTCAAACTTTGTGAAAAAGAGATTTGTACAGATCTGAAAGTCCTTCTTTGAAGATTTGGAAGATGATCAAGGATAACGTTCTCGGTTAACATAACTTTGTTTCCCTGAGATACAGGAACGAGTACTGCGTCTCTAGATGCTTATGGGTAAAACTCTTTTTTTCTCTGATCACTGAAGCCTTTTTTTCAGCCACGCAGTGTAACAGCACGGCCATTGGTTCGTGCAGTGAAATAAAAACAAACCAATGACTCGACAGCGGAGCTGCACGAGCTTATGGCGATGAAGCATGCCAGAGCCTGCCAGAATGGGCGGGGCCATCTGGCTATATAAGCGAGCATTTTGCCATAAGATCCTCAGGTAAATTCGACTGAAGTGATGACACTGAGTTG
Source organism: Spinibarbus caldwelli (assembly GCA_039654775.1). Taxonomy (NCBI): domain Eukaryota; kingdom Metazoa; phylum Chordata; class Actinopteri; order Cypriniformes; family Cyprinidae; genus Spinibarbus; species Spinibarbus caldwelli. The sequence continues at coordinate 24,075,388 of CM077242.1, forward strand.
TGCAGCATCATAGCACAGTTAGCAACGCATTACTCATTCTCGTATCTTAGGGAACTGAGGTTATGTTAGTAACTGAGTACGTACCCTTTCGATTCTTCACTCGTGACGCTAGACGCTTATGGGGAACCAGTACAATCTCACCATGCTATGATAGAGGAATGACTAAAATGAACTGGCCTTGAGCATCTAAGGGCTCAGAGGGACCAAGTATAAGCAGGGTGAGCCCCACAGGAGGCAAGAGGGTTGAACTCACCGAGGTCAGCCCAGCCTTGAATAATCGTTCCAAACAATCCTATACTACCTCGGCACTTGCAAAAAACAGCCAAGAGCATACATGAAGTAAAGCAGACACCTGATTGGACCTGCTTTTTGGCAATTGCATGCCCATTTAAGTAGAGAGGATCCGAGCCTGTAAGGCCGGAACGTTCAGGTTATAGAACCTGACAAAAGTGGACAGCGAGGCCCAGCCGGGCCTGGTCCTCCACCGAGGGAGGAAGCGCAGAGAGCATGATAACAGGTGCTCTAAATGGGGTATAGAGCACTTTGGGAACATATCCATCCCTTGGCTTTAGGACGACCTTGGAGTTGTTAGGCCCAAATTCAAGGCAGGCGGGGCTTAAGACTGATTTATACTTCTGCGTCGGACCTACGCCGTAGGCTATGCGTCGCTTTTCATTTGTACTTCAGCGTTATTGTGTCTGTCAACATGCTATTACACACGTAAACCACTAGTCTGCAGTGTTCATGGGCATGTTGCTGGTGTAACCCACAGTGTCAGGCAAAAACCGAAGAAGAAGCAGCTTATCGGAGAAGCATCAGCCGTGACAGTGGCAAATAAATATTAAAGAACAGATAATTTATTTAAAACTACAAAAATTGAGACAACAACAGAACAGGAAATTATGGCATTCTTTCAATCTCCACAAGGGCTTGAACCATGGCAGAACAACATTGTTTGTCACGGACAACTAACTGATGTATATGCTATGTTGTATAATAAATGATAAGACACTTGTTCTTTGCTTTGTTTTATTTTAAATAAGAAGGTATAACATTAAAATATATTTAAGTGCAAAAACACACACACACAAAACTCAAATACATACGGAGGGAGGGGTTCTAGCAGACCAATCACAGCGCTTGCTTTCCGCGTAGAATTGACATGCTGTGACATTTTTGGAGAGGTGCATGTCAGGCTACGGCGTAGGCTACGTGGGCTACACAGCCTACGGCGTCGGTTCGACGCAGAAGTATAAATCAGCCTTTATAGAGAGTGCCTGCAAGTCACCTACTGACTTAACCAATGCCAATGGCAGTAGTAGAGTGGGTTTTAGCAACAGGGTTCTTAGGTCTACTGAGTGTAGCGGCTCAAACGGGGGACCCTTAAGGGCTCTCAGGACCGTGGGCAGATCCCATGCAGGGACGGTGAGGGGCCGAGGCGGATTGAGCCTCCTGGATCCCTTCAGAAAGCGAACAACTAGGTTGTTCCTGCCCACCGACTGTCCGGCTATAGGAGCATGGAAAGCTGCTGTAGCTGCCACATAGACCTTGAGTGTAGAAGGCGAACGGCTCTTGTCCAACAGCTCTTGTAGGAAGGACAATATCACCGATACGTCACAAGAAGTCGAGTCTTCACTGCAGGTTGTGCACCATGCGGAGAAGACAGACCATTTAAGGGCATAGAGGTGTCTCGTAGACGGGGCTCTAGCCTGCGATATAGTATTTAAGACACTCTCAGGAAGATCTGCTGGTTCCCATCAAGAGCCCAGAGGTGCAGAGCCCACAGCTTGGCCTAGGGCTGCCAAATCGTCCTGTTCACCTGAAAGAGAAGGTGGAGGGGTTGACTTGAAGGGGTGAGCGACCTTCTCTTTCCATCCGATGGCAATGGGTGGGCAGAGGTGCATCTAATATCTCATCTAAAGGAGGCAGCCTCTCGTAGCCCTTTTCTTCAGTGCCATCAACGGAGGTGAGGATGGATGATGCGACGTACAAAGGCGAGCCAAGTAGGGAGCGCGTCACAATGGTTCCTGCACCCCGGCAGGAACCATTCATCCAGACGGCTACGAGCGGACTCCTCTGGCACAGACCACTCCAAACCCAGCTCCTCAACTGCCTTAGAGAGGACGCAGAATAGTTAGGCATCCATCTCTAGTTTGGTGTGGCTGGGATCCGCAGACGGTAAAGGGACGGGTCGATTGTCGCGTCTGATGCTGCTAGAGACATGCTGTCATCTAGCAGATTGTCTTTAATTCCACCAAACAAGACCATGTCGCTCGCACTAGCTGAGGGACACCGGTCTGGGTGCGTGAAGAGGATGGGAGAGTCAGCTCTGCAAGGCGAGATCAAGGCACGCGGGGCCTGGGCCGGTGCGAGCTCGCTCACAGCTGGGCGCTGAGTCCCTCTGCCCGCTGTTTTTTTCCTCACAGGTCCCTGGGAGGAAGAAAACGGGAGGGCGCGAGGGGCAGAGTCACTCTCATGTTCTCACAGTGAGAACACTCCATCTCGGTCAGAGCGGCTTCTGCTTGGGGCTTGCCCAGATAGGAAACCCACTCTGAATGGCCGTCATCAGTGTACAGTGAGGAATTTGCTCTTTAGAAAAATTAGATTTTTTAGGTCTGCCGGATGGTGGCAGGGGATGAGCTGGGATCTGCGTTGAATGTTGAGGCGGCTCGATGAGCGGAGCAGCAAACAGCAGGGTGGCACAGGTCGCGAATCAGCGCCTATCTGCAGCAAGGGTGTGTCAACGGCGAGTGGCTTCAAAACTCATTTTCCCTTCATAAAAAAACCCCTCCATTTAAAAACTGCATGTTGTGTTTACTTGTGTTATATTTGATTAATATTTAAATTTGTTTGATGATCTCAAACATTAAAGCGTGACAAACATGCAAAAAAATAAAAAATCAGGAAGGGTGCAAACAATTTTTCACACCACTGTAGATCAGCAAAGAGATGATCATCATCGCTGAACGAGAATTAATCTGAGGATCCTATGGCGAAACACCCGCTTATATAGCCAGATGGCCCCATCCATTCTGGCAGGCTCTGGTGGGCTTCATCGCCATAGGCTCATGCAGCTCCGCTGCCGAGCCATTGGTTAATTTTTATTTCACTGCTCGAACCAATGGCCGTGCAGTTACACTGCGTGATTGAAAAAAAAAAAGTCTTCAGTGATCGGAGAAAAAGAAGTTTTCGCCTTAAGCATCTATCGACGCAGTACAAGTGAAGTATCAAAAGGGAACTGAATTAACCTTCTTCTTTAAGTGGTTTGGCTAGTTGATAAAATATAGCAGTGTGTAACAACTTTATGTTTTCATAATTGGGTATTTATTGGTATTGGAATATTTTAGTTTTTTTTTATGATTTTGTATGTGTATATGTGACCCCTGCTGGCAAAATGAGTCGAAATGTGCACGGGTTAATTTTGAGCTATAGACAAAAAAAGAGAAAAATCAGGTTTTCACAAAAAGTAGTTCATTAAGCCCACGTCTAGCGAACATCTGAACAAAACATCTGATGTGTAACATTATATTAGTTTCGTGCAGTACAGTAGGACTTACTGTACCTATAGGCCGTCTGTCTCATTAATGTTAATCTAACAATAATCTGCTTTTGTAGTTTTAATAATCAATTTATTTGTAATGAACACACTGAAGTGATTTTTATATTTTATTATTTGTTTTTCTTACTTGAATGCTTGAATGCTTTTGTTTAGATGTAAAATGAAAAAAAGTAATGCACTACTTGTTTCTTTCATGTTGTACTGTTGTTGTTGTTGTTGTTTTTGCATCTGTTCTTATTTTTAATAACAAAGATAAAATAATAAAATTGCTGTATTGTGATTATTAATATAGTAATTAATATTAAGAAAGGAAATGGAGGAAACAATGCAGTGTTGCAAGGTGATTTTGCTTTGGAACGTTCAGAAAACTTTAAAGGGGTCATTGGATGCCCATTTTTCACAAGTTGATATGATTCTTTAGGGATTTAATGAAAAGTCTCACTCAGGGCGGGTCTAAGGTAAAACGGTCTTGTCAATCAACTATCGTGGGAGTGGCCTGTTTAGAACTACGTCATTCTGACAGGACTCTCAGAACAGCTTGATTTGAAAGAGGGGATTTTAAAATAGGGATTAAAAAAAAATAAAAAAACACTGGGTGGATTTTTTTTTCATTATAGGGTGATGTGTACACACACTTCCAACACACATTTATGTTCAAACAACATGTAAAGGGAATTTTGCATCCGATGAACCCTTTAACTCTGACTTTGCTGACTCTATAAACTTCAGATGGGTGTGACTGTGGGAAGCCATTGTCACTAAAAAAAGTGTCTAGTGTTGTCCAGTGGTTATACACTTACTTGGAGAGTGTGGTGGTCGTAATGGAGAATTTGAGCTTTGGTCGTCTGTTCTCTGACCTTTTGTGTTTCTGTGTCTTAGGGCTGAACCCTTTCAGACTCCTGAATGACTTCAAGACTCCAAGACTCTTCTCTCATTAACCTCATTTCCACCATCTAGTTCTTCTTTACAGTTCTTCAATACAGAACAGAATTTAGTGCTTCAATACAGTTCGGTTCTAGACTGAGGAATCACTGTATTCACTGACTTGTAGTTGTAAGAGTCAGTGTTTTTGAAATATGATTACACTTCACATTCAGATTCCCATAAATACAATTGTGCCTACCACTGAGAAAAAAGAAAAAGAAAAAAAGTGGTTATGAAAAGCATTATGTGTTCCCTTTATGAGCACAGTAGCATATTCACAAAACAGCAAGTCCTGCATTGGTTTTTACAAATGGTTATAGGCCTGCATAAAAATCTAAAAGATTTGTTTTATTATTATTGAAATACTATTTTATTGCAAATTAATTATGCAAACTAGTTAAGTGACATCTATTAAGTTGTTAAAATTAATAAAAATAAATAAATAATTAACATAGTGCATGGGGACTATGTTAATGGTATTTTCTGTCAGTTTGTAACTAAATGGATGTGTAAACATTAATGTTAGATTCTGTCAGGCATGACAGGAATGAGACAGAACAGGAATACTGCAGCAATGGTAAATTTATTGAGCCATGGCAAGATTAACACAAGGCAGGCGAGTAATGGATGACAAATTATAGATGTGACAAATAGAATAATAATTTGAGTCTCATCCATTGCAGGTGCAGAGTAGAGCACACACACGCACACGTTGGTTTTTATGGTTTATGGGGACTCTCCATTGGCGTAATGGTTTTAGGCGTAATGGTCATAGGCACTCCAGCAGTAGGCTGTGACAGTCTGCATGTTTTTGTTTGGTCAGGGGCCTCTGAAGTTGAGCAAATGCAGTTGTTCATGTTGTTGGAGACTTGTATTATTGTCCCCTAATCAAATAACCTTCTCTTCCATTGACAAAAGCCTCACACTGGTTTTCATACCTAAAAGCCACATACGTGTATAGATGAAAGTGAAAGTAATGTTACTAGCTTATATATACAGCCGCTCTGAGAAGACGGGCATTCCCTGAAAAGGTTTCAGGTAAGAGCTACACATTATTTACTATGCTGTGTTCTTTTAATCTTTTAATTCCGGGTGCAGAAAATATAGAAAAGCAGCTCATGTTTTAGAGGTGACACTAAAGTCATTTAATTTGTCAGCGAGACTGAGAGTGAATGAAATAAAAAAGAATGACAACTCTTTATATTAATTTTCACTTAGGTTTTTAATATTTACTGTATATTATTATCATAATTCTTCCTAGTTCCTGTACTGTGCTACTATTGCTGTAATTTATTTTAAGGTTTAGCGTTTTGCTGTTGAGTTACAAATTAGGAAGAGTCGATGTTTGTTTTTAGTGTCATCCGCTGTGCTAATGGTTTCTGTAGGCTGAAACGTCTTGCTGTTTTTTAGTGAATAATTGACTAACCAATATAAAATCACAATGTGCCTGATAAGAATCATTGAAGAAGAGTCAGTGATAAGTGTCATTAAAGAAAGCGATAAGTGTCATTAAATAAAGCACTATATTAAAATATGATATTGGCTGATGTTTTACATTCATAATATGTTCTGTTTTTCTATCTCATGTATTGTACAGAATCGTTCAGTAGGAGTTTGGATTAGAGGTAACAATGGAAAAATCTCCCACTTCTAATGGTAAATATATCATTGTCAAAGAAATTTAAATGACTAAATTTGCATAAACAGAATAGAATAAAATAGATATATTGCCGCCCTGCTAAGTCATTATTGTAATATATGTGTATAAGGGCTGTGCAAGTGTACTAATACTAATATACACTATACAGTACAATACAAAATGCAAAATAATGTAAACTATCCAAGATACAGTACTGTAACGGGGCAAATTTATTTAGACAGAGATGTGGTCATAGACACAGTCAGGGTTGAACAATGGCAAACAGGTATGGCATGGGCAAGACACAAGAGTAATCCTAGGACAAGCGTGGGTCGACAATCGGCGAACAATATCCAATAGGGTAAGGCAGAGAGATAATCCAAAAACAAGAGCAATAGTCCAGGCGAGGTATAAACAGAGTCCGAAACAGCAGGCAAAGGGTTAATCCAAGTTACACAGGCAGAAGATCAAGAAACGAATGACTCAGGCAATAAACTAGATAAACTAGACTTAGAAAACACGGAAGGGCTCCGTAATGTCGCTATCACTGGAAGAGAGATATACGCAAGACAATACTCGGCAGTGAGAGAGAGGAAGTCCGTGGTTTATGTAGAGTGTGTGATTGTGTGATTGGTCTCAGGTGTGAGCGTGTGATTAGTGAAATGGCTGATGGGAAATGGTGAAATAGTCTGTGCAATGTGAAAGTCAATATAATGGAAGGGTGACCTCTGTCATAGAATAAGTGTTAATGTTGTTTTTTCATCTTTTGGCATTTTGAGAAGGAAAAATTGCATGATTTTGAGATTTAAAATGTATAATTTGTTATAATATTTTCTGTGTTTTCACAGTGAAGAGCATCTTTCGCAGATTTTCAGTTTTTAGAAAAAGCGATGGGCACATTAAAAAGAAACCATCTGTTCGCTCACTGAAACCATCTTTATCAGAGGATAAAGACAAGAACGTTATCATAGAGAAATTTGAATTTAAGGCCACAGAGATTCCTCTAAAGCCATGCTCAGGTAAATCTCTCGTTAGGTTGTGTTATTAAATACAGCACATTTAATGCATAATCAAAGCGACATTCGCTCTCATTCCTGCATTGTTTTCTCAATAGTTTTGCAGATCAATGATTATATTCAAACAGACATGCTGAAGGAGGCATATCTGAACCTGCTTTCCCTGCACATGGAGCTCAAGTTAGAACAAAGTGCTCTGGGGGAAGGAGAATCTCACTCAAATCTGGTTAATAAAGAGAAAGACCTCAATCAGTTGTATGACGCACTAAGGGACAAAATGTCTGTCATTGTACGCAACTCCAGTGCTCTTCCCTCGTGCAATAAAGAGCTGCTGGTGTATGTGGCCACCATTATCCTGGAGGAAGAGAAGAGACAGGTAGAGCCAGGAGCGATGCAGGGATGGAGGGAAGCATGGAGGGATGCGGTACTAAACGGGGTTCGAGATACACTGAAGAAAGTTCCTCTGGACAGCGACAAGCAGAATGATTCCTGGCTGGCAGTGCATCTGGAGCACCTGGGTAAAGCTGTTGTAGAGGATTTGCAGAGAGTGAAGACTGAACTTCTGGGCTCATATCCAGCAGACTTTAATGTGTTTGAAACCTATGTGTCCTGCCACCATGAGGCTGTAGGAGAGCATCTAAAGAGACTTCTGGAAAAGGTGACAGAGCTGAAAGATTACTACGCTCTTCTAGATTTCATTATTCATTCCTACCCCAGGTGAGGTTTTAAGAACAAAACACAGAAATATCTGAATGATACATCATTGCTTCCTTCATGTTTCAATTCATTTGTATCTCTTTTGTGTTACACAGTGATCTGCAAGACCATCAGAGAGCTCTTATAACGGAGGAGGATCTGAACAAAATAGAAACCTCTTACTGTCATTGCCAAAAGGTGAGCTACAGCAAGCAAAGAAAGTTTAGCGAGTTATATATTAATACAAGACATAAGTATTAGAACTTGTTTACATCAGTTTGTTTTCACTGCCTATTTGATATCAGGAGGACTTTAAACTTGCACTGGAGAATTTCATCATACTTGAAACAGAAGTGTGGAAAAAGAAGAAATCTCCTGAAAGAACAGATGATGGATTCCTCACATCAAAATTACACATGGACATATGTCAGGTCAGGACTTAATCTTATCACTGTTTAAAACTTTGTATTAATTCTTTGATATTCTATAAGAATTAAAATGTAATTATTTATTAATTTTCAAGCATTATAAATTCCTTGCAGAGTTCATGCATGATGTTTACCCATATCAGAATTCTGAAAACACTTGAAAAAGTAATAATAATTGCTCCTATTGATTTGTCTTGTTAGCTGATAGCGAGTTATGCTGGAAATCTTGAGAAGATCGATGAGAATCTGGGGAATTCAGTTATAAGCTCCTGTTTAGAGGAGCTAAATCCATTTTATACAAGGTTTGTATCACAGTATTATTATAGATTAATATGAGATCACTTCTGCATCTTTCCTTCTCTGACAGTTTCCTTCTGTTTTAGATTTGAAAAAGAGTTTACACAGCACACTGTCTCTCTGTTGACCTCTGACCTGTTGGACTGCTTTCTTTGGGTAGAATATCACATCACCTACATCAACAGTTTCAGTTCATTCAAGTAAGTCCACTACGAGAAGAATGCTACCCTTGTGAAAAAGGAGTACACTTTGGCATGCTTAGTTTGGAAATAATATACTTTAAAAAATATAGGTCCTACATTATATTAGGTGGCCTTAATTTAATCATTTGATACAATGGGTTATTGTGCACAAATACAGCATGTTTTTACATTGTACTTATATTTAAAAAAAAATGATAACAGTTTATTTTAAGGTGTCCATAATACAGAGTAATTACCTAATTAAGTGCTTAGTAGTAGCCGTTGTACTTAAATGAAACAAAATGTACTTACATGTAACTAAGTTATGGAACAGCCTGTAATTACAGTTTGTAATTATGTAGATGTAATAGGCAGCTACTGTTACACATATGTAACAGACCAAGTCTGTTACACAGCTACTTACGTAACCAAAAGATTGTTACATATGTGTTGCAGACTTTATACAACGTAATTAGAAATGTAAGTACACAGACATAAGCTACTTAAAATAAAGTGTATCAAGATTGTACTTAAGTGTACTTCATGTGTATCTATACTGTACACCTTATCCAGCTGCACCTTAGTTTAATTTAACCCACCAGTACACATCTTAAATACATGTAATACCTTTCTAATTACATTAAAATTACAGAATATTACACAGGCATAAGCTACTTAAAATAAAGTGTATCAAGATTGTATTTAAGTGTACTTCATGTGTATCTATACTGTACACTTTATTCAGTTGCACCTTACTTTGATTTAACCTACCAGTTCACAGCTTAAATACATGTAATACCTTTCTAATTACATTAAAAATACAGAATATTACACAGGCATAAGATACTTAAAATAAAGTGTATCAAGATTGTACTTAAGTGTACAAGTAGCTGTGTAACAGACTCGGTCTTTTACATATGTGTAACAGTGGCTGCCTATTAAATCTACATAATTACAAACTGTAATTACAGGCTGTTCCATAAATTAGTTACATGTAAGTACATTTTATTTCATGTAAGTACAACGGCTACTACTAAGTACTTAATTAGGTAATTACTCTGTATTATGACACCTTAAAATAAAGTGCTACCAAAAAATACCTGCATGTAATTACATCTGTAATGAATTTCTATAATTACATTTATAATTACACTGTTGACCAATCCCTTACATCTTAACCCACCCTTAAACCTACCCATGCCTCCAAACCTGTCCCTAACCTTACCCGTATCCCACCTCAATAGCAGCAAAAGTGCTTTGCAATATACAATATGAACACAATAAATACACTGTACTTATTTTTTTATGTAAGTACATAGTTAAGGCCACCTAATATAAAGTGGGGCCAGAATATACGTACTTAAGTGTGAACTGAATGTAATATTTTCAGACTCTTAAATGCATATCATTTACATTTGAATGAAAATGTATTATAGTTTAAATTCATATGAAATGCAGCTACATTAGTTGAAGAACTCAAGAGCTTTTTTTAAGTACATCTTTAGATGTAAATTCATGATCACTTCTGTCTTTGAAATGTGCTGTTATAATATGTTTAATCTCAGTCTTCGGAGTCCCTGTGTGTAAGTCCATTTTGTGACATGCATGTCAAAAGTTTTTATGTCATTGCTGTTGTTACAGAGAGAATGTGCAGTGCTATAAAGAGAGCTGTTCAGCTCAGGTGGAGAAGCTGGAAAAAGAAGTGGATGGACTGACTCAGAGATTCAGAAAGACCCTGATGGTTCATTTCAAATCTGAGGTCAAGGTGGGCCTAACTGCATATATATAAAATGTACTCAATGAACTGACTTATTGTCTTAAATGCTTAATTCTCTTCAAATGAAAACTTGCTGACAATGTACTTACCCTCTGGCTATCCACAATGTAGATGCGTTTGTTTCTTCATCAGAACAGATTTGGAGAAATTCAGCATTACATCACTTGCTCACCAGTGGATCCTCTGCAGTGAATGGGTGCCGTCAGAATGATAGACATTAATTGATAGACTGGAATCTCATGTACATTAATTTTGGATTACTGTGATGTTTTTATCAGCTGTTTGGACTCTAATTCTGATGGCACCCTAATGCACCCTTAAAGCTAAATTTCTCCAAATCTATTCCCATGAAGAAACTACATCTTGGATGACCTGAGAGGATTACATTTTTAGATAAACTATTCCTTAAGTTCCTCCTAATCTGAAATTCTGCATAACTAATCAAGAGAATTATAATTTTACATTTGAATATTTAAATTAAAACTAACTACGGTGTCATTTCCTCCCCAAAGCCTTACATGGATGGCATGATGACAAAAAAATGGCTGAAAACAGATGAAGATTTTAAAGAAGTGGTTTCTAGAATAGACAATTATTCTGGGCTCTGTAAATCAATGAGAGCTCCATCAGCCCAAGTGAGTCTCCTCTCATCTGCTCAGAGATGTTCTCTAATAACACCTGCAGAGAGCCACTTTAAACACAGTGTCTGTGTTTACAGATTTTCGTGAATGATGTGCACTATTACATAGCCAAAGAATATGTCTCCCAGCTGATGAAGAAAAAATATTCATGCAAAAAAAAAAAAACGAAGATGCTGCAATAAAAATGAAAGAACAGTGGAATGAACTCAGGAAACTATTTGTGGAAATGGTAAGATACAGTCCAGTATCAAACGGTGTGAAATATACAACTGTTTTTTTTTTTTTTTTAGATGCACTGAAAATATTCTTCTGTACTTAGGGTTCATCCTTAAATTGGCTCTATCCACTGGGAAATTACTTTAGTGACATTATTGGAATGGAAAATGAGAAAAATATAAAAGATCTGTTAAATCCATTAGTTAGTAATTACCCAGACATCAGGTAAGTGTATAACTTTGAATATATTACTGTTTTAAAAAAATGCATTGTCTTGTTCACTTCACTAATACATGTAGTATTTCACTTTTCATTTCTAGCAAGAAGCAGTTGTCAGCTGTTCTGTTCTTCAGAGACAATGGTTTTAGCTTGGAGAAGCACAATGTTATTAATCACTTTACTGTGCTTAAACGGGATGCCGGGAACACAAATCATGAGCACTCCTTCTTTACTGACATTGAGGTACTTTTCTGAAACACAGTTTTTATAGATATGCAATACACTGCACTCTCATATAGTCTCTGATATAGTATTGCATTCTCATATAGTGAGTCAAAATATCATGTTTAAATTAAATAAATTAATAAAATAAACTAATGAATTGAAATAAATTTTAAATAAACAAGTGACTCTGTTGATTCTGATCATATCACTGTACTACCTTACTTAAGGATACTTTATAAATGTATGTATTTTTAAGTATATAGGCTGATGTATTCTCATTGAGTATCACATTCTGATGCTTCAGGAACTATCATAGAGTAAAAAAAACAATGATTGCATCATTTTTAATAATGTGTACAGTACATTTTCTTGTTAGAATATACAGGCATTATTAGTATATTTGGTGCATAATTACTTACATGTGCTGTCTATGTACTGGTAAAAATGATCTGAAAAGACAGACAAACATGTAGGCTGTGTTGGAGTTTAGTGATCTCCATTATGATATTCTGCTCAAATGAAAGAGTAATACAGCTTGTGTTCCTTCATGAGGTTACGTGTGCTATTTGCCTCTAACAATCCCTTATTTTTGAGCAATATAATCGTGATTATCAACTTAACCATTTGTTGTTTGTACTTTTACTTGCCAATAGAGGGAGACATTAAACTATAGATGCAATATTTGCATTTCCTCCATATTGCCTAATCATGCAAAAAGAGATTTGATGGATTCAGTCTGTTTATCTACTGTGATATCAATCATGTAAATGTGATGTATAAAACACAATGTCGGCTAAAACCGTGTGTGTGCTGTGCAATATTAACTTGATCTAGATGGACCAAGCTCTTGTAGCAAAACCGATTATTTACTGTATATCTTGTCCTTCCCTCTTCTTGTTTGATGCAAATTTTAAACCTTTTTTTTAGCCTAAACCTAATATACTCTCTGATTTTATCAGTGTGAAAAAAACTTGGAGATAAAAACCATTTTCACCTGTAACTACAGTGTGTTATTGAACAGATATTTCCTTTCATATGGCGTTTGTACTGTCCAGTTTTGGGGATATTTCTAGAGATTTGGATGTGAAATGCCACATTTGTTTACATATTGATGTTTGATTTTGTCTTGTACTATCTGTAATCTCTTACGGGATGAATTTAAATATTTATGAATGACAATTAAACATATTTTTATACCTTTCCACATGTAAATAGAGTGTATTTGTTTGTCTGCATGAGAGAGTGTGTTATTTCAGGACAGTCTGGCTTGTGTCCAGATGTCCTAAGGATTACAATCTTATCCACAGTCTCTAGAATTAGATGTCATGAAATGGGTAGGAGGGGATTTTAAAGATATTTGTAGTTCGGAGATTGAATGCCATAGGTCTCTGGCTCGCCCACAAGTCCTCTTCAGTTAAAAATGACACTTTGCTCACCTCCACATAAGCATCTCTATCGCTTTTGCTTCCTACAAATCCATAATCCCACTTTTTCTTCAATTTGCCCTACTTAACGTGATCACAGGTCTGAATATTTGCCTTTTTTCCTCCTCTCCTGTCTCTCAAGAGGATGCAGCTTATTCAAATATCTTCTAGCTGATTTGTATACAGAGACAGGAGGCAGCCAATGACTTCCTGGGTGTCATGTGATTGTGAAGATGTGTGAGACTCAAGTGTGTTTGTGTGTGTATGAAAATGCATGTCAGTGCCGCTGTCTCTGGTGCTCAGTAAGTATTATATTTAGCTCATCATAGCGTTCCTGATGTCAGACGCGTTCCAGCACTCTCTGTGTCTCTCACCCTGCCTTACCTTATCATGTGGAGCAGGAGTCACACTGAGATACAGCACACACATGCATGTAATCAGCACATCAGTTGTGACAAATGCTATCAGGTTTATTGAAAGCCTCATGAGGTTCACCAGACCCACTTTATATCACTTCTTGACTGGAGGGCTAATGAGGCTAACATCAGTTGCAGGATTTAACACTGACATTGTGCTGATGGAAAAAAAACACATCTTTCCTTCTCTCAGTCACTTTTTATACACATTTCTTACATATTTATGCTCCATATGGAGGTTCTATTTCTTATCAGACAAAGAGCTTTGATTACTATTACTATTGCACAGCATCTATTTTTTTCAGCCATCCCTAAACTTAGCTGTAGAACTTGCACCATGCATAACATTCACCCTAACAACCATTCAGAACACATTAGCAACCACTTTTACAGAGGCAAACATCACTTTTTCTTCAAAAATTAATTTTGCTTTGAAGTCTTACATTTTTAAAATCTTGATTTAATGGCTAACGAGGACTGAGCACTGGTTCAAATGCTGATTATTGCTTCACTAAAAATAAGAGAAGACTGCCCTAGTTTTCTACTCTCCTTTCTAGAAACAGCAACATTACACTTCAAAAGAAACCTGTATTCAGCTGTAACACTGCCATTTATCTGTTTGTTAGTTCTTAGTTTCAGAAACTCCTGTAACTATGGTGCTCTTTGTATCCTGTGAATATAGTACAAAAATATAGCTGCAAGCAGCAATTAAGGGGCCAAGCACAACAGAGGCAAAATGAGGAGCCATTAAAGGGATAGTTCACCCAAAAATGAAAATTTGATGTTTATCTGCTTACTCCCAGGGCATCCAAGATGTAGGTGACTTTGTTTCTTCAGTAGAACACAAACGAAGATTTTTAACTCAAACCGTTGCAGTCTGTCATTCATATAATGGCAGTCAATGGGACCCACGGCTTTGAGAGACAAAAAAACATACACAGACAAACCCAAATTAAACCATGTGGCTCGTGACGATACATTGAGGTCTTAAAACACAAAACAATTGATCTGTGCAAGAAACTGAACAGTATTTACAGTATATCATTTTTTTTAACTCTGATCCACCACAATGTCCAACTGTCCTGAGCGCATTCAAAACATCCGGCGCATGATGCGTCAACATGCTCTGGCATAGTAGACGCATGCGCGGAAGTGATCTCTCGCGCGTATACGTCACTCATTGTTTAGATCACTTCCGCATTTATTTAGTTTCCTGAGGGACACTGGTAAAGCAAATAGGATATAGAGTACAGTTTTGGAAATCATTATTATTAATTAAAGGGGAAGGGGAAGAAGAGAGATGGAAGTCTCCCTTCTAGTTATTTGCTTTTATCTCTGTCTAGCTCCGGTTCACACTCCAGTACAGTAGGTGACGGTAATGCACCTTTGAAGTTGGATGCCAACCGTCGTTAAACATCAAGCAAGAAAAAGAAGAAGAAGAATGCTTCCGCGCATGCGTCTCCTATGCTAGAGCACGTTGATGTGTCACGCGCCGGCTGTTGTGAACGCGCTCAGGACAGCTGGACATTGCGGTGGATCAGAGGTAAAAAATGATATAAATACTATTCAGTTTCTTGCACAGACCAATTGTTTCGTGTTTTAAGACCTCAGTGTATCATCACGAGCCGCAGGGTTTAATTTGGTTTTGTCTGTGTATGTTTTTTGTCTCTCAAAGCCGTGGGTCCCATTGACTGCCATTATATGACTGACAGACTGCAACGGTTTGAGTTAAAAATCTTCGTTTGTGTTCTACTGAAGAAACAAAGTCACTTACATCTTGGATGCCCTGGGGGTAAGCAGATAAACATCAAATTTTCAGTTTTGGGTGAACTATCCTTTTAAATATATTTTAAGAAGATTGTAGTAAAAATGCTATCTAGTAATATGATTTTATTGTTTATCTCTTTTGACCAGTAGGTATTACCAAACTGATGTGGTGTTTAGCGTGAGGGGACAATGACACACATAAGTTTGGTGTTAATATGTCAAAGCAGAGATACAGCCTCAGATGCAGTTTGGCATCATGCCATCAAATTTGTCAATGTGGTAAACAAAAACTGTCTTGTCTATTGACATGAAATCCATAACGTTTTGCCAGTATGGTCTGAAGGTGAACTGATTTGAATTTGGTGAAAATTGAACCAACGGTCTTGAAGGAGTTAGACAAAGTGAGTCTTCAACATAAATCAAAATGGTGGACAACAAGTTCAGCCGATTATGGCGTAACTGGTATTGATGTTCTTGGCATGAACCAACAAATCATTCAAGACCAGTCTCATGACAATATAAAAAAATAGTCAAAAGTTATTAGCATTTTTTGGATTTTTTTAAATCGTTATTGACCACAAGGGGGCGCTGCCCTGAAACCTTTTGAGCACCTTCAGACCATGGTGGCGAATACACATACCAAGTTTCATAAGAATACGCCAATGCATTTGTAAAATATAGCATTTTGCGACAAAGTTCAAAATGGCCACCAAGATTTTTGGCAAAATTGGTGAATTTTTGGTGTTGTTTGAGAACGGTTTGACTAATCAACTTAAATTGAACTTTTTGTGGGTGTGCTCTGATGATCTGGTTTGATTTTCATGAAAATCATAGCAACAGCCTAGGAGGAGTTCTAAAAAGTGTGTAAAAGTGTTTTTTTTTTTTTTTGAAAAATTCTACAAAAAAATGTTCTTGCCTGATTACACTTCTGCACTAAAGCAAATAACTTCCTGTTTTAACCTGTTTATCTTTTGCACAATATTACATAGACAGTAATTGAGTATGTCTGTATTTATTGTTCCCTGTGAAGTGTTGTATTTATAGCCTGTGTCTACTGGTTATGTGTGTTAATTATTGGCCTTGTAAAGACCTGTCATGCATTAAACATCGGCTGCATTGTAGCTCTGGAGACTGTGTTTTGCTTCTTCCTCTGCCACGCAGATGAGAATGACATGACTAACTTAACCGACAAACATCTGTCGCAAACACGCAGACACACAGGGGAACTTTTTGCTTGTGAGAAGCTAATTTTGTTGATGCAAATGTACAGCTTTGCATACATAATAGGTCTACAGCCAGACGCAAAACAAAGGACTGAAGTGAAATGAGCAAAACTTTGCAAACAACCATGGCTGACATGAACAGGGATGAATGAAATTGTTTTCTTGCATTTAATCCTGCATTTGCTAACCCTGAAACAACCTTTCTCTCTTCTTTCTCCCTCCATCAGAGATGTGCTCGCTTCCTCAAATGCGCCTGTGTCTTGGGATGAAATCAAAACCGAGCTAGTGTCGCTGCCTGTGCTGAAAGATTGTGATTGAGAGTCACCATTGAGAGCTGAACTACATTATGGGTAAGAACAAACAGAATTGGTAACAAAGGCAGAAGTGTAGCACTCAAGTCCCAATGCGTCTCATTTGATTCAGTTTTATTTTGATGGTGTAGTTTTAAAAATCAATAATAACACGCAAAGATGAATTGACCTAGATTGAGCCAAAGCAGGCAGATGACTTCATGACTTAGTTTCCATTCAGATACCCAGAGGCAGTATCTTCTGAGTTCAGTTTTTATGTGCTTGAGTTTTTATATGTATAGTTTTTATCTACCCTTGTGAAAAAGAAGTGCACTTATGTATACTTTTATAAAGTGTACTTATTGCGGAAATAATATACTTTAAAAGAACACACATAAGTGCAAATTAAATATGTTATTTTCGACGCTTAAATACATTGTATTTGTAATTAACTTCAAATGTATCACATTTTAAAGTGATATTAAATGCAATTAAACAGTTGAACTTTTGAGTGATTTTTTTAAACCACTGAAGTGGGACTTTTTAGTACATCTTTATATGTACTTTCATAATTGCTTCTAGTGTCTTTAAAATATGGTTAAAGTGTACTAATGTACTGACAAGCAATTAATGTTAACTAAAATATACTTTAATGTCAGTTAACAATACACTTAAGCGTGAATTAAATGTAATGTTTTCAACCACCTAAATGCATGTTATTTGTAATTGATTTCAAATATATTACAGTTTAAAATTACATTAAATGCAATTAGTTGAACTTCTGAGTGATATTTTTTAATGACTTAAGTGGGAGTTTAGTATATTTTATATGTGCTTTGAAATATGGTAAATATGTACTTCTGAATAAGCAATTAATGTGCACTAAAATATACTTCAATGTAATTTCAATGTACTTCAATGTCATATATCTCTGGCAATGAAGTTGAAATTTAGTATAGGGTGTTTAAAATTTTATTTAAAAAAATCTCTTAATTACCTAGTTACAATCAACACAAACACAAAATGGAAAACCCTCTACATTTATTGACAAAACAATCTCTAAAACAAATACACAAAAATGCTTTTTCCTGATGCACAAGAAAAACCCAACACTATACACAGTTGCAACATTTTAACTCACTTATTACTCACTTATCTCGCCATCATAGAAAACATCATTATGTATGATGTATAAGCCTGTTTCCTCATTGGGGACCTAAAAATGTCCACAAGGTCAAAATTTACTGGTATTACTATCCTTGAACTGAATTGAATGTAATTCTGAGCTGCTTCAACTGAAAGAAACTTGCACTGACAGATCTTTAAAAAATATCAGTGCCTTTGTTTTGTCTCAAGATGCACACCAGTAATGTTTTTTCTAAGGCATGTTAATGAAAATTACTTAAATGTCCTAATTGAACTATGGCCTAATCTTGGTTTAGTCTAAGCCCTGTCTGTGAAACCAGGCCATATATTCTCAAACCTTTACTAGCACCAACATTAAACAGACTGAAAGGTTTCTTCTAAAATCTTACTCCAGCATTAGTGAATGCAAGTTTGACTAAATAAATAAATTAATTAATATAAAAAAAAATAACTCCAAATTAACTTGCTGGGAAGTGCTGTTTGTCAGTGTCCCAGAAGCTCTCCATCGGCAGTAAACTTCAAATGTCATGAAGCTGCACACCATCTCTCCACAGTCTCTGTGAACGGAAATGTTCCAAAGAGGCAGGAAAGTCAGAAAAAAATTCCTTGAGGAAAGAAAGAAGAACAATTGTTATAAAACATATCCACTCATTATAAATGGCTCAGTTGAGTGAAAGCAATAGACACAGTTGCAGTCCAAAGTTTATATACACCTTGCAGTATCTGCAAAATGTTAATAATTTAAGCAAGAGGGTAGAGGGGTAGAATCATTCAAAAATTGCAATTTCTGCTCTGATGAAGATGTTCCTTCAGATTTCCTACAAACACCAGATTTCCTGATCACACCATCTTCACTGACACTGGGCTTTAAAAATAGATAACATTTTTACAAACATTTTTATTCCTACTTTACAGGGAATAAAACATAACTTTATAAATTACCCAAATATAGATAAATATCCCAAAATCTATGAAAATGAAGAAAGGTAGCTTGAATTTTTTCCCCCTCATCTTGCCTTGCAAGCTTCTATTGCAAATTTCAACTAAGTTTTATTGTATACTGTATAGAAAGTGTATTTAAGTTTAGAAGAAAAATACATTTCAAGTGCATTAATGCACATAGTATATTATATACTAAATACATTTAAAATACATTAACAAATGTAATTTTGGAGAACACACTTAAGTTGAAATTAAAATCAATTGTTTTACATGTGCTTTAGTATATTGATAAATATATCAAAATAAGTGTACTTATTTAAAACACAATAAAATCATAATTATGTAAAATGTATAAGTAATACTTAATTAGACATTATTATAAAGTGCATTTTTAAAAAGTGCACTTAAGTATGTTAAGACCTATTGTCATTAAAGTGTACTCTCTTTAAGTACACTTAAGTGGGCTTTAATTTAAATTATATTATACTATCTGCAAGTGCACTTTTTAAAAAAAAAAAAAAGTATACTTTTAATAATTGAAGTACACAAAAAGTACACTTTTACTGCAATTAAGCACACTTCTTTTTCACAAGGGTATGCTCCCTAAATGCAGAGGTGTAAAATACTTGAGTAATTTTACTTGATTACTGTACTTAAGTATTATTTTGGGGGATTTGTACTTTATTCAAGTAAAATTTAAACTGACTACTTGTACTTTTACTTGATTACATTTCTGAAGAAAAAACAGTACTTTTTACTCCTTACAATTTTATTTCATCTTGAAAAGTACATTACATTTTTATTTTATCTTATGCACATTAAATATGATATACAGAAGCTCAAACGTGCGTGTCTGCTGTGAGAACCAATGATCAGTGTTTTCATGCATCAAGCACGCACATTTCTACTTCAGTTATGGCTTTCATCAGGTAAATGTCTGGCTTCAAAAGTTCACCATCAAATCTGAGGAAGCATATTGAGGAAGCAAAGTTGCATTTTCTCAAAAAAAGTTTATTCATTATTCGTTCTGTTTTGATAGAGCCATTAGCTGTGTAATATATTGGCTGAATGCACAAGATTGAGTGCAAATAAGATCAGTGATCAGAATTTAAATACAATTAATATTTTTGTGGGAATATTTTTTAATTAAATAAAAATCTCCAAAAGTGTTTAAATAAACATTGTGTTAAATTAATTGTAATTCATGTTTAGCGATGTTCTTACCTTTTTTTAAATCTTAATAATTACATGATTTGCTCATTAATTAATCTAATTAGTCGCAAATAATTGCTTATCATTATTTGCTGAGAAAAAACTCTAAATGCCCCAAATAAACAATTAAAAGATTAATTATCCTTTTAGACAGTGACGTTGAATAGACAACACACAAAAAAAGTGGCCTTTCAAAACATTAATGTTGTATGTTGTAATTCTATAACTCTCCTCATTAGTTCAACATATTCTTGTATTCTGTCTGGAAAATGTTTCTAGCCTCTGTATCACATCTTGCTCTTCAAAGGGATAGTTCACCCAAAAATGAAAATTCTCTCATCATTTACTGACCCTCATGTTATCCCAGATGTTTATGACTTTCTTTCTTAAGATGAACACAAGCAAAGATTTTTAGTCCAGACAATGCAAGGGGACAGAACCACTTCAGAAACCACACAAAGTGAACATTACGGTCAAGTTTAAAATATTAGTATTTGTATCCTCCTTACATATGCCTATCGTTTCACTTAAGAAGACATGGATTCATTAACATGGGTTGCATGAGTTACTGTCATATTCACTGTGTGTAGTTTTTGAAGAGTCATTTTTAGATGTCCCATACATGTGATTTTTTTTTCTAAAACTCTTAGTGTGTTCATCTGATAAATGAAAGTCATATGGGATGGCATGAGGGTGGAAAGGATGGAGTTTCCTTTTAATCTCTTTCCCTGTATTTTTTTCCCCCCTGTGCTCCGTTGTACTGCATTTTAATTGTTGTTGTTGCACTAGATATACATGTTTGACCTGTGCCATTGCATTTTGTTTCATTTTCTCCCTATAACCAAACTTCTGAATGTCTGTCAGAAAAGAAAGTACTTCTATTTTTTTAATACTTGAGTACAATTTAGTTGTTTAGTTGTTTACTTTTACTCAAGTATGTTTTTGGCCAGATACTTGTACTTTTAATTGAGTAAAATTTTCACTGAGTATCTGTACTTTCACTTGAGTAAAATTTTTGAGTACATTTTACACCTCTGCCTAAATGAAAATAAATTAACAAGTATAGGTTTCACATTTTATGTGGCACCAAATGGACTGACCCTCCTGATCTTTATCTCATTATGTAAGCTGACCTAAGCCTCACCCTCAGTTCACCGAAAGGCTTATAATAGAGTTATCATGAATGCTGTCTTCACAAACAAGCACTGACAGACAAGTTGACAAGCTCTTCATGATCCATCTGTCACCTGAGCCAAACAGGGGCGGCGTTTCCGTATGGCAGAGTATGGCAGTTGCCATACCCTAGCCCAGTCGGGTGTGCCGTGAAAAACTATCCAAACTTCATATCTCTATTATAATTTGTTATTATTATTTTAAATCAGAGGGTTTTAAAAATATTTAACCAATGATAAGCATTAAAGAGCTTGTCAGTAAAACTTCGTAACGCCATTGGATCATCTCTCAGCGAAAGCTCGTAACTTCATCCCCGCCTCCTTCAGATTGACGCGCTGCACACAGTCTGGAGGAGACAGATCTCCGCTATTTCGCAATGCAAGGGTAAATAAATAAATTGGGTAAGTAAATAAATTGATGTTTGAATAGTACAGCGTTTTCTTTACTCAAACACTATGTCTGTAAAAGCTAATGTTTTTGTGTGTTTGAAGAGCGGACAAGAAGTAGGTTATCTGCTGTATAGCCAATATACTTTAGTACGTTTTAAATATTCTGTGCATAAGCGCTTCATTTGAGATTTTGGCCAAGTGTATTAAACAACAAGAAAAACTAAGCGCCAATATAGCTACAATAAACGTTACATAACCTGTAAAAGTTGATGAAAGCATAATGCGATGCACTTGCTGCCTCAGATAACAGTTACAGCCGTTCTAATGACAGACAAAACACTCCATCTCTGTCATTCGCTGGTCAAAAACCTTGTTGTTTAATTATTGATTTTTTTTTTTTCCTTTTTATCTATCCCCATCCCGTCAGAGTTCCTCTGAAACCCTCCACCTCCCCCAGCTCCACCTGTCTAGATTTACTATGGGATATATGTATTACTATTTGTGTAACAGCAGAAAAGATACATTTATACTAAAATAAACAAAAACAACTCGGATTCTCCATAATTTATATAGGCTAACTGAGACATAGTAATTCAAAAAAGACCTGAAATACATACCCAAAACTCAACTTGTTAGAAATGTGTTCCTTTACGAGAAATGTCTAATTAAAACCAATTCACTAAAATGAATCAGACTTTCCAATGACAGATAGCTTGCCGAACCGTTTCCACACCATAACTATATTCTAGTGGCTTTAATTGTGTAGACCAGTGCTTCTCAAAGTCCGGACTCCGGTCCGGATCCGGACCCGGAGGGAATTCGATCTGGACCCACCTCCATTTCATATTTCAAGAGCACTATTATATTTCCTACTTTGATAAACGCATGTTAAACTTGTAAATCATTTGTTTTTTAATGTCTTTTTGGAGATGGTCCGAAAAGCGAAGGCGAGATATTGAAACTTTTCCTTCATGGCATTTGTTGTCATGACTCATGACATCCAGTGATCTTATGACGTTTGACATAATCGGGCAACATTTCACAACTATTATAAATGAACTACTATAACTGAATTTTTTTTTTTTTTTTTTTCATCACATAGATTATGGCCATTTGACTTATAGCTGTGTCCAGTGTTTCCCTTTGAGTTATTTGTGGTGGCCCATCACAATATCAAAACTGATCGCCACAAATAGATTTTCCAAAAGGCTTATACTTTGTTGAATAAACTGAGCACTGCACGTTTCAAAATTAAAATGCAGCGCGGGTGTTTTTATATTGAAAAGAACTGACCGTCTTCAGAAAAGCTTCGATGTCATTTTCATTTCATCTTTCCTGTAATTCCTAATAAAGTAGTGTTTGTGAGCACTTATTTGATTACAGCCGTTACCAGGGAAATTGTTATATCTCCCGCTCCAGCAGCACCCCCTGCTGGCAGAGAATGAATTTGTATTTGTAAGTCTGTGGGAAACACTGGTGTCTGTCAGCATCCTTCAAAAACAAAAAGCATCCTTCAGAACTGTTTTGAGAAGGTGCTTAAGTTTTGAGCCATGTATTACTACTCTGAATTAGGCTACTACTACTTCCACTACTGCTATTACAATCTTGTGCCCTGCAATAATCATTTACTCAAACTCTCTTTTATGAGATAAAGGGGAAAAAAAGAAAATCGGCCAAACATATTGGCCAAAAAAATCTGCATCATATATCGGCCATCAGCTGATTTCTAAATATCTTCATCGGCTAGAGAAAAACCCTTTTCGGTCAACCTCTATTGCTGACACTTAAATTAATTGTTTTGCCACTTTTGCACTTGTTATTAATGTATTTTGAATGCAAAGGGCACTTTATTTAAAATAAATAAATAAATAAATGAATAAAAATAGTGTTTATTTGTTATGCATGTTATGTATGTTTATTAAAAACAAGTTTTGTAATAACCAATTGTTCCAGTCCGGACCTTTGACACTGATGACAATTCAGATTTGGACCTTTGAATGTAGACTTTGTGAACCCCTGGTGTAGACTGTCATAGGGCCAGTGCCATCCTGGTCTTCATGATAAATATTCATATTATTATATATTATTATGACTTATAAAGTAAATAAACAATATGCTAATTTAGAGTAACTTACAGAATATTGCAAGTTACTTTGTCAGTTTTTGCTCCAAACAAATTCAAGAAGCTGTGCAACATTTCATTTCTGAATGAACCAGTGTTTTTTTTAACTAATTGGCTGAGTGAATGATTCAATAATTCACTCATAAACCAGTCACTTATTTGCTCCTGAATGAATCAGAGGGTTTGAACAAATCATTTGAATATAGGATTCACTCCTTAAGACGGAACATTTTCACCATAATGGCTGTCACGGTACACACATGAGGGATGAACGAGGAGACGAAGGTAACTCAAAATACAGTCTTTAATAAATCCAAACAAGACAGGGCAAGACAAGACAAGGCAAGGCTGGGACACACAGGAACACCAGGGAGTAAGGAGTAGACCAGAAGAAAATTAACAGAACAGGCAGTAACTAAATACACATGATAATTAGACACACAGCTGAAAGAAATCAATAAACAATCAAACTTAACAAGGACAGGAACAGGAAGGACCAAATAAGGGCAAGGAGGGAAACACATGACACACGACAGACATGACTGTGACAATGGCATTATGATGTAACCTGCAGAAATAATGTTTAAAAAAATCCCTGCCACTAATACAAATTTTAAAATGCGGTACACACCAACACACAAACATGCTCAAATGGAGTGATCATTTAAAAATAAAGATATGTTTGAAATGATATGAAATATATGTGGTCATTTAACGGATTTTCTTTAACTACATAAATCAACAAGCTTTTAAAATGATTATATTATTATTAAGATACTGCACATTAATATTAAGATACTAGATGTTATACTTTTAGGTCACATGGATGATATATAATGCTTGTGTACTGAAATCAGAAAACTAGGTCAAACTAAAGACAGGAACAAGGAACACTCAAACTAAACCAAAACAGAACATAATCCTGACAGTGTGTTGTTTAACCATATCTAGCTTCACTTCCTGTTCAAATGACTTCAGCCAGTATTCTCATAATAATGCATCATCACGATTCCCTTAGATGCTCAAACACACACACACACTTGCATGCAGATACATGCCTGCAAATGAAGAGGTTCCCGTAACAGGATTGTGTAAATGTCAATCTTACTTTAGAACCAATTTCTCTTGTTTTGTGTTCATTCATCTCTCAACTGATTGAATATACTTATAAATATTTCTTCTTTTAAAAGGTGAACAACAGGAAAAGCCTTTCCTTTTCAAATCTTGAATAAACCTATTCTGTGCTATATGTATACAAGTCAACTAAAGTAGATTTAGACTTTTTAAAACACTACCCGTGCATACTTGATTGAAAACCACTGTTCATGCAAGTACAGTAAGAAAATATGCACACACACACAACCATCTTTAACAGCATGTGTCAACAATTAATGGATGGCATTAGTAGATATTTGATTGAGATGACATTTAGCAGGTCTGCCAAGAGGTTAATGGAGAAGAAAAAACAACTTTAGTATATAGAAAGACAGAGATGGACAAACAAAAGTGAGAGAGAGATTATAAAAGAAAAAAAAATAGTGGTCTAAAAAACAAAGACTACATGGACAACACTCATGAGAGGGTGTTAAATAAAAACTAATCCAATATAATAAGAATGCTCATGATTAAATGTTATTTTTAGTAATATTATTGCAACATACTGACCTATTAAAAGTGTATTTAAAGAAATAGTTCACCAATTTTTTTTTTTTGTAGTTCACAAATGATAATACTGTCTGTTCTAGCTCTCCTTGCCGATTTCATGAGAGATTTAGCAATGTCTGATTTAATAACAAATGAGTCAGGCCTTTTCCCTGATTCGGATGATATACACTTTTCCGGTATATACAGGTGCATCTCAATGAATTAGAATGTTGTGGAAAAGTTCATTTATTTCAGCAATTCAACTCAAATTGTGAAACTCGTGTATTAAATAAATTCAATGCACACAGACTGAAGTAGTTTAAGTCTTTGGTTCTTTTAATTGTGATGATTTTGGCTCACATTTAACAAAAACCCACCAATTCACTATCTCAACAGATTAGAATATGGTGACATGCCAATCAGCTAATCAACTCAAAACACCTGCAAATGTATGATTCACTCGTGAATCAGACTGATCTGATTCTCGAACTCACTGACTCAATGACCCGATGACAGCTTTTCCTAAGCTCACTGGAGAGAATGATTATTAGCGAATAACAATTTAAATTTCTGACTGTTCCTCATAAATTCACTATAAAACACGTGGTGACAATGTTTCAGGTTATGGGATACCATATCGGTGCCTGTATATTTTAAATCAGTTTACTGTATATAATATATTACAACTTAATATTTTATTAAGTGCTATAATGTTAATGCTAATCTACCATAATAATACAGGTGGTAAAGCTGAAAATTGGTACTCATGTATATATAGACAGTGCACAGACTCATACACAAAAAGACAAAACACCTGTAACACAAATGACACTAAATTAATGCAATAAACATTCACTAAATAGCAAAATGTAACACAAAACACACCAATGTTCTTATGTTTTTTTTTTTCCCTTCACAGTATATGGTAAGACAAGTTAGAATCAACTAATTAACAGGTTTTAACTGCAGAATTTTCTTCTGTAAAAACTCCAAACAGTTTACAGTGTAGTTTGGAACAACCTGTTACCTAAGGGTGAGAAAAGGGTGACAAAATTTTTATTTTGGCTGACTTGCTCCTTTATTTCTGCTGATTGCAGGATGTGGGAGGATATTCAGTATGTGTTTGTGCATGTGTGTCGATGCAAGTGTTTCCTCTTCACCATCTCACCTGGCTGTATTTGAAATCAGCTGTTTGAAACCAGCAGAGACAAAGTGAGGGGAAGATAAAAGCGAATCTCTTCCTTTAACTACAGAGAGAAAGTTTACTAGAGCACCGTTCAGTGCGGCAGACTGTTGAATGAGCGGCACACCTCTGAGCAGAGATATAATGCATTTATACCCTTGATAGAATATAAAAAAGTAAAATAGACTATATCTCACCAAATGGCATGAACAAACAATGATGTAAGATTGGGACTGCAGTTCTGATGATAATAATGATGAGGAGCATGCAGCTGATAGCTGTGTTGCTAATCAGGCTCCAGCTGAACTAGGTCAAGTGCCACTATCCGTGTCTGATGTAACCAAACCCCTACATTGAACCATCTCCATAGTTACCCAGCGCAAGCACAGAGGGGTTTTGACTGAAGTGGAAAAGAGATAAAAAGGAAAACAATGACATTAACTGAGGACAGGCAATGCAAATCTGGAAATAGTGTACTCGTGTTTCAGTAGAGCCCTTTATTCAGGGCTTGAATTCATAAAATAAACAAGTTGAATTTCATATTAAGATACTTAGCATGGTGATGTGACAGTGACATTAAAGGAATGGTTCAAACAAAACTTGATGGACTGGGGTCGTGTGGATTACCTGTGGATTATTATGTTTTTAGCAGCTGTTTGGACTCTCATTCTGACGGCACCCATTCACTACAGAGGATCCATTGGTGAGCAAGTGATGTAATGCTGAATTTCTCCAAATCTATTCCAACGAGCAAACAAGCTTAATAAATTCTAAGCAAATATAAAGTTTTGGTTGAACCATGCCTTTAATGTCACTGTCACATCACCATGCTAAGTATCTTAATACTGACGGCACCCATTCACTGCAGAGGATCGACTGGTGAGCAAGTGATGTAATGCTACATTTCTCCAAATCTGTTCTGATGAACAAACAAACTCATGTACATCTTGCATGGCCCAAGGGTAAGTAGCTTTTCAACAAATTTTAATTTTTGAGTAAAATACTCTTTTATTATTGAAGTGCCAGATGTGATCAGTGAAAGTAGAGTGCATGTCATGTTGTCATGGGATTTCTGGATCAGTGAGGAGACAATGGCCTTCATATGCAGCAGACTGAACTCGAGTCATCAGGGTCATGTTAATCACAGAGAGGTCATCGAGCTCCATCGGAGCTTAATCTCTTCCTGCCCCCTTTATCTTTAGGACTCAGTGCTCTTATACACAAGGACTCTGTGGTCAGTCTCATTCTGAAATCACTCATTCATAATCATCTTATTTCTGGAATGATTGTGATTTCACTTTAAATACCAGTGCCTACTAAAGTGCCTTGTATGTGTGTTATGTTTTTACACTGGACTCAGAAATTGCTAGTAAATTTCACAAATGATACTTACAAAGAAATAGCAACATATTGAATTAAACATGAAAATTTAAAGTAGAAAGACCAAAATAGTATTTTTCTTGCAAAACATACTCCAATAATCTTAGTTTAATTTACGACTACAACCTGATTTGAGTTCTGAGTTCCCACCAGACTACATAATTAAGTAATGTTAGATAATTAAAATAATGATGGAGGTGAAGTTGGGATCTTGTGTTGTGATTGACAGGATCAAATGAAAATGCTCCTCCCAAACAAAATCCCCATTATTCCTTGCCATTTTGAGAATAATGGAGATATTGAGCAGAGAAAAGAACTTAATGTGCGGGATTATAAACTACACAAAACAATGCAATAATAGTTTCTAAGAAAACATTTCTCTGAGCTAAATGGTGTAAATATGAATAGATTAAACAAAGGAGAACAGCTTTAATGGATGAAGAACACAAACTCAGCAGTTATCTAATATTAATCTTTATTTAAACTTACCAAGCAAATGAACAAACAAAAAATGTGTACATATTAAGAGCAAGTGTAATACTAAAATATCAATTAATTTTTACAACGTAAAATAAAATAAAACATAAAAAAATTCTGATCAGGGTTTTCCAGATGATGTATCTGCTGGTTAATTACGTAATTTTCAGTTATTCTTTAAAAAGTACTAAAAGTCACAACTGTCAATGCATGCCAATAAAAAAAAGATCAAAAATCCTGATGGAGACACCTCGTATGATAGTGTTGGGAAGTGTTTTTACACAAGCCTTTAGTTATGGGATTATGAAAATATTACAGTAGACAATTCTGGCCATTTCAAAATATAGACTATAAACAACATCAAGGCATTTTCACTATGGGAATTTAGAAATTTGTATGTTGTGAAGTGGTTCAAAAATCACATCAATATTACTACAACATCTAAACTATTACTGTTAAAGTAGATATTATGTAAAATGTACATGAAAATTTAATTGTCTAATATGTGCAATACTCGCAGACACAATATCGAAGTTGGCCTTCCCATTATTTCCCAGCATGATCTGGTGTATCATTCATGCCTGTTGTACAAACGGTTCAGAATAATTTCTATAATACTCAAGGATAGGTGTCTGTTTAAATTCCTAGCCCTAAGAAAGAAAATAGTAATAGCACACAATGCTTGTCTTAGCAGACACAACTAATTATAGCCAGAATAGCTGTATAATAGGTAGTCTCTGTCTGCAGTCCAGTGCGGGACTCTAGCTCCAGCAGTTGTGCTTTGAAAATATTGTATATGTGCACAAACCCCTCTAATAATTTCAAGTCTGCAGAAAGTCAGACAGGGCTTGGAGATATAAGGAAGTCCTTGTCCTCAGGCTGATTGACAGGCAGACATGTTTGAAGTTCAGTAGCAGTCATTCCTCACAAGCCTCAGCCAGATGGTGTGGAGAGAGGATGGAGTCTCCTCGCATAAAGTTTTCAGCCGCCGAGCGTGTAATGAATAATTTTCACATGAATGAGAGATTCACAGTGGTCACTGCAATCTTTTTAGAATATGCATTCACAGGCTTCTGGGCTACATCAAAGTGGAGGGCATCATAACAAATCAATACATCTCTCTCTAGATTTGACATGGACCATCAAAGCGTCCAAAACCATTGTGTGTGTTGTGCTCATTACACGGCTCTCTGGAATACTTGATTCTGTTTGGCCAATATACATAAACAGTAAATATACATAAATATTTAACGACAGAAAGCTGCAATTTAACTTTTTGGAGTCAAATATTTATGTATATTTACCGTTAAACAGTGGACCTGGCAATCAGTTTCCCACATTGCTGTGTTTGTTTCAATCTGAATCACTTTGTGATTTTTACATCTCACACATTAAATTAATTTAATATTTTACATCCATTTATTTGATAAGTATCCATGTATTAAGTGAACAAAAACAATCAGCTGGTCAATAAAGCTAAATAATAGAGCAATACTGGCTAACTGACTGTGCATTGCTTACTTGAGATCCAGGAACTGTGTGTTTTTTATACATTTATATTGAATAATATTCTGTACATTCATATTTTCAACTTAAGTGTGCACCATTTTTGTTGTGTCATCCAAATTCTACACATATTCTCAGACACAGATGTAGAGGACACTGTACATTTCTGCATCAGACGAGACAAACTAGGCCTTCAAGTCTGAAGGCAATGTAATATTGTTAAAGCCACTTTCCACAGATAAAATGTGTGATCAAATGAGTTTGATCTTAAAAAGTACAAAAGACTTTCAAAAGTCTTTTTAAAGCCATGAATGTGTTATAAAGGTTGCTCAGATATAGCACTGTGAGCTCTGATCTTATTCACACCTGCCTGCCAGATTGGCTGCTTGTGTTGCTTGTCAGTATTTGTGTCTTTCTAAGTGTGAAAATTTTGTGAGAACCGAGACTTGTGATAATGGCAGACTTGTGACAACGTATTTATTAAATTTCAGTCACGCTCAGCTGCCCCTGATGTTTCCAGGCTGCTGCACTTGACTTCATCTGAGGGGGGAAAATGCATGCAAGTCATTTATAAATGAACTTCTCTAAACTGAAACGCATATAAGTAGAATTCAGGCAACATATATTCAGATGTTCCTCTTTAGATCATTGCACATTGTAGTGTGGGTCAATGTTAATAACAATAATGAGAGAAAAACATGCATTTTTCCTGAATTATTCTCTTACACACCTGTACTCTGGCTGTGTGATATCTGGGTTTGTGAAGCGGACATGGGTGTGTGTGTTTGGCTGGAAGGGTCTGTGCTTCTCAGGTCATCTGGGGGCCAGCGTAACTCTCCGCTCTCCACCTCTCCCTCTGTGGGCTCCACTACGATGGAAGGCAGGCGCTTGAACACCTTGGGGTGGCGCTCCTGTGTGTCTGGGAAAACCTGAAAATAGATGATGGTAGATTTTATCTGTCAGAGAGATGTTGAATGTTCCACTTACAGTAAGTTTATTGACTTAAAGGAACAGTAAAGCCTAATACTTTAAATACTGTATGTCATCACACCCACACGCATTTTGGTCTAAACCTGTATGACTTTCTTTTTTTGCATGGAACACAAAAGGGAATGAAGAATAACTAGGCTGTTTTCATATAATGAAAGTGGACCAGGGCTGTCAAGCCACAAAGTGACGAAATAACACCAAGAAGTGTCAATACAATAGCTCTGAATGATAAACAGGCCAACATTTTCATTTTCATTTCTTAAATTTCAGTGTCTTTGTCACACAAAGCTATTGTATGACTTTGGAAGATTTGGAATATAGCAGAAAAGTCACATGGACTTATTTGTAATTTTTTATTTGTTGTGTGTGTTTTGAAGCTGATGGTGAAATGACCAATGAAATGATTAGTTACCAACCTGAAAGGAAACGCCTTGTTCTCCGGTGTCACTCACAGAGAAGTCTTCTCGACTGTGTTCTGGATTGTTCATTATATCTGTCATTCTAATGGGAAAATCAAACATAAATCACCCTAAAATTCATCTAAACTACACAGCATCCTATTTTTTTTTTTTTTAAATAATTTGCACTTCTCTATTATACAAATAAAGGCCTACAGATGAATAAAATGAGACGGTTAAAGTATTTTTGGCAACCAAAAATTATATAGGCCTAGATAGAAATTATATAGAGTCTAAACTACAATTTAAAAGTTGGCGTCGTTAAAATAATGTGTTTGAAGTCTCTTATGCTCACCAACACTGCATTTATTTGATAAAAAAATGCAATACATTTATTACAAAAACGGCTTATTTCTATTTGAATATATTTTAAAATGTAATTTATTCCTGTGATGGAAAGCTGTATTTTTAGCATTCAGTGTCACAAGATCCTTCTGAAATCATTCTAATATGTCACTTTTGATCAATTTAATGTAACCTTGCAGAATAAACATAAAATCATACGGACCTCACTAAACACTGAATGGTATTCAGATTATAACACTAACACACCAATACATAAGCTTGAGCAATACTGATGGAATAGGTCACCTCAATACTAACATTATAACGTCATTTCAATCCAGTCTATTTTTCTTCCATGAAACACAAAAGGAGATCATACAATTTTTTGATTATCATGATCATTAATTTTGTGTTTCATAGAAAAAGAAAAACACAGGGTGGAAGCAGGTGAGTAAATAATGACATAATTTTCATTGTGCCTAAACTATTCCTTCAATAAAAAAGACACTTTGATCTAAATTCGTGCTCCAACAAGTCAGTTGCCGCATTTGCTTGTTTGTTCAGTCCGTGATCCCTAAAAAATCCCTTCCTGTCTCCCAGTCAAACTGTCATGGTTTTAACAGCATGCATACAAACCAAACATGCCACCTAAACTTTGCTCCAGGCTACGGTGTGACAGGGATAACACTGGTGTCTGCAGGTGGGTATGCAAATATGTAGCTTGGTAAAATAATGAAACAGGCCTCCATCATACTCATTCAGCTGATGGTGGTCTGAAGGACTCGACTCTGTTTGCAGTCTGTTGAACAGACAGAAGTCATAGTCGAATGCTGAAGGATAATAAAACTGTGAACACATAAGCCGACACACTAGTACACCCACGCTCACGCACACTCACAAATCCTGTTCAATTATTCAACAGTTAAAGGCTAGATAGTACAAAGGCCTATTAAAACTATTCACGTTATTTTGACAATGAGACCCAAATTGATCAAATTGTAGTGCCTGGTGTTGTTATCATTAACTAAAAATTGTTTTAATTAACTGAAATAAATCTGAAATAAATAAAACATAAATATTAGATGAAAAACTTCAAAGTTTAGAGCTTAAACTTGAAATATTGCAACTAACTGAAATAAAATAAGTTTAAGGTGAAGTAATAAATTTACTACAACTGAAATTAAAGCTAAATAGAAATATTTTTCACAAAACTAAATTTAAATAAAATTACAAAAGCATATTTTTAAAACAAACTAAAATTAAGATGACTAAAAATAAAAAATATATTAATAAAAATATTACAATAGTAATACAAATTAAACACTAAACAATGATAAAATAACACTATAAAAAAGCCAGATATAGAGAAGTCATTAACTGTAGAGAAAAAGGGGAAGCTTTTGCAGTGATGAGCAAGCTCTGAGTGAACTGTGAAGATGTTCTTCCTAAAGTTTGTTACAGGCTATATAACCCCATTTTAAAGTTTTTAGACGAGAAGGAAAGTAAGGAGAAAGTGTGAAAGAGAATATTAAACAGATTTCTGTGGAGTGTTAGAAAAGATTTTACCAGGGAAGCAGTATTGGAGCATGCTGAGTTTAATTGTTTGAGTGGTATTTTGCAAAGAATGGCAAGGCTGTTGAATGCAGTGTGTTTTATGTCTATATTATGGTGTCATTAGAACAACACTGATAGATCCTCTTATTTAACGCTGTCCTTTAATTATGGCTTTGCTTAGGGCGAATACTGAGGCAGCTCAACTCACTGCCTTTAAAACAGACAAACATGCCATAAAGCATATTACAATGTTCCTTGATCAGTTCACCAGTTGGAAATTTTTAAAATCTTGAAATCCTCTCTTTTCCTTCATGACTGTAATCTATCATGAATAATAATAATAATAAAACAGTCACTCTCAGTGAACTCACAAAAGGCCTAGACATGATTTGGCATGTATGGTGACGTCTGTGCTTGCAATCCAAAAAATCGTCTGGCAACCAGAGGCCTTTGGCACTGTGTTAAAATTATTTCAAAGTAATTTCTTGTAAATTCCGCCCTTGCTTATGGGCATTGATACAAGCACACACACACACACACACACACACACGTGTGTACACAAAAATACACTCTAGACCTCATGCATCGAGGTAAATTAGACTAGACCTAACATACAACAGCCAAGAGGTGTGGAGAATGTTGTGGGAAATATGACACCATATATTTAAATTTTATGGTCAGTCCATGACATGGGTGCCTTTTAATTTAATTTTTTTATTATTGTGTTATTATTTTTATTTTTTAATATTTCCATATAGCTATATTTCCAAACAAACAAATAGAATTGACTTTTTTTTTTACCCAATTTAGCCATAACTATACTTAAGTGGGCAAGGTCATGACATTAAGTGTCATGGCCCTTTTATTAATGAGTTGTTTACTATACAAAACCATAGAAACAAGACTGAATATTTAAAATCATCCCCATACTGACAATCCTCGTCCTTCAAGAGTTCAAATCCTTGGATGACTGTCATTATGTCAGAGTTATTTATTTATTTTTATGAAATTGGACATCATTGTAATAACTAATATAGAGGAAGTTAGGATGCAACAGTGTTGATGTAAAACCTGGGGGCACATTTTAATAAAACTTATAATCTACCAAATATATAATTAGCAAACATTAGCTTTTATTTTAATATCCATTGTGTATATTTGATAATACAACAAAGAGAAATAAGAAATACAGGGCTGGGA
Source organism: Spinibarbus caldwelli (assembly GCA_039654775.1). Taxonomy (NCBI): domain Eukaryota; kingdom Metazoa; phylum Chordata; class Actinopteri; order Cypriniformes; family Cyprinidae; genus Spinibarbus; species Spinibarbus caldwelli. The sequence continues at coordinate 24,109,988 of CM077242.1, forward strand.
CAGACCAAAAGACATGTTCTTGAAGAAAAACAACAGGGCAAAAAATAAAGTTAAAGCATTTTACTAGTGCGGTTGGTGAACGTGTCTATTACAACACATATTTAAAAATTAAGTCATGTTTTCACTGTTACAGTAGGCTAATTCCTTTTTAATGAATCTAAGGGATACACAAAGCTCCCTTATAATGGAATAATTTGAAGGTTTCATATATTGTAAGTGTGGCTAATATGTAACTCCATTAAGGCAAATACATATACAAAATCTTAAAAAAAGTGCCAAATTTGAATTTAGTCGCAGATATCTTCATCAATACAACAGCCATATAAGCAATTAAAAGGATGTAGACACTAATTATAATACAGTTCTACTGTAAATATGTTACTGTTAAACCTTAAGTGTTGCAGCAATTTACATCATAAATTGTTTTAACACTACTCTAAGCTTTCTTTTTCACACTCAACACTAAAACTGTAATTGGACCACCATTCCATTCCATATATGCCATACCTTTCTTTGGTCCCCGTCTGTTCTTGAAGCGCGAGGAATGTTATTATACTGAGTATATCCTCCCGTTAAACTCGCACAGCTTCCGTGTACACCAGTCTGTCCAGCTCGAGCGCGCATCTGACCTGCAGCGGAAAGTTACTGTTGAATGCTGTCATAGTGCTTGTGCTCATCCTGCCAACGTCATTCATTTACATGTTGAGAGCTGCATACATGCAACATCAATCGCACAACGATTGGTTATGAGAAGCACGCATCCACAGCGTCATCACAGCTTGTTTGTTCATGTAATTTGTGGGATCTCTGATTCCAGATGATGATTATTACGCAAGTGTTTGGGTGAGTTCAGAGACCTGAACCACTGAAGCTGATTATTAGAAGCGACAGGGTACAAAGAAAAGGCTTAAAACTTCCTCAGAAAGATGCGCATACTTCATGTTACTGGTTAATGATATTACAGTAAAGCTATTGCGTGCTTTAATGTAACTTAGAGAGCTTGGCTGGTTACAGGAAGATAACGCTCACGTTGTTGGTTATAGATCACTGATGCCCCCTGTTGCTGAAAGAAATTATTGGCCATCACATTTGCACTGATGTCTACATAACCTAGGTCTTTCGTTTGTTTGCAACTATATATGCAACTATATATATATATATTACCCTTTCTTTGACCATCAATGAGTTTTTGCCTATATTCCAAGTAAATGGTGCCTTTGTTCAGATTTGGTTGAAATTACTTTAAATGAAAATTGCTGAAAATGCACTCACCCTCAGACCATCCGAAATGTAGATGAAACTTTATTGAAACAGATTTGGAAAAATTTAGCATTGCATCACTTTCTCATCAATGGATCCTCTGCAGTGAATGGGTGCCGTTAGAATGAGAGTCCAAACAGCTGATTAAAACATCTTAATAACCCACAAGTAATCCACATGACTCCAGTCCATCAATTAATGTCTCGTGAAGTGAAAAGCTGTGTGTTTGCAATAAACACATTCATCTTTAAGATCTTTTTACTTAAAAGCACTGTTTCCTCTATCTAGAATATTGCTTTCTACGATGTTGTCTCATCTGAATCATTCTGACGGCACCCATTCACTGTAGAGGATCCACTGGAGAGCAAGTGATGTAATGCTAAATTTTGCATTAATTTTCTTTCTAGCCATTTGAAAAATGGAATCTAAGAATCAGGCCAAACTAAATAAGTTACTGTATTGTTGTATGTAATATTGCTGCTTTGACTGGACCACATTGTTTTACACATGGCACATTTTTTTATTAAGTATTTGCATCTATCTGATTTTATTTAAATAATCATTTTTTTAAATGTATGTACTCCGATTACTTAGAATCAATATAAATCTGTTAACTGAACAGGGGAACTCCAGTAAGCACATGCACATCTCCAAAGTGAATTTACATAAACCATATACAGACGATTACGAAATGTCTTTGTTTGATTTGTGACAGGAAAATGTTCTAAGAATTGCATATGAGCACATCACAACATGAACAGACATCTGAGTGAGTAATGAATGTGTGCTATTATAGTAGAATTCACTGTTGTCAACACTGCTTAAGATGAATGTAAGTAATGTACATAAACAAATCTACATAGAGTAACTAAACATAAGTTATCTGTTTTATTTGTCCATTAATACTGTTGATAAATTGGGGAGCATTTGTGTTGGGTAAAAAGCAGTTAACACATCAGCAATTACCTCAACATGTAAATGCAGTATTGAGCAGATAAATCACAGAGGTGACTGAATCTTGTCTGGATGTTACAGGGACAGATGAGACACGTGTGTTTATCCAGTGCAGAGTGATTGATGAAGGAATGCTGCCATCAAAGGCTCTCAGTGAGTATACTACTGAAATGAATTAAACATCTTTTAAATCTTAAGTTGTAAGTTGTGTTATTGTAATTTCAGACAGAGTTATTACAGCCCTTTACTGATTCTTGATTTCTGTGCATTTGCTGCAGAGCTTTTGTGGTGGAGCAGGTGACGGTGGCATTTGTGGAAAAATGGGAAAACCTCAAATGAAAAATATAAAATAAGATCATTCTGTTACTTCTAATACAGAAATCAAATGACATTGTGCTGTTAAAAAAATGACTGCTTTTGTATTGTTTTTGTGCATCTTTATATGATCTGAAATGTCTGCAGACTGGTGTGTGCGGTGAGGATGGAGAAGTCCACAGCAGCATCCTGAAAATGGTCCAGTGTCATGGATGAGACGCTCCATCACTCCACTTGCCCTTACTGTCTCATCAGGACCGGATGTTGCTGTGGTCTCTTCATCCTCAGTGACCCCAAAGCCAGCGAGAGCATCTAGAGAATGTCCAAAAGATGCTGAGGATGTGATTTTGGTCAGGTTTGTTCTGCTGGTTTCTGTTCATACAACATCAGTAAATGAAACCTGATTTTCAGAAGCTTCAAAAGCATTGTCAAATAATGTCATGAAGCTTCTGAAAGTCAGGCTCCATTGACTGATATTATATGAACAGAAACCAGCTGGACAAACTTGACCATCACCTTTGGTGTTCAGAAAACCCCCCCACAAGGATTGAACAGTGTGGAGGCGAGTAAATAATGACTAAATTTATATGTTTGGGTGAACTAACCTTTTAAAGCCCCAAATAGAAATTGTATGAAATATATGTATGCATTTATATTATAGTAGTACCTTGAAGAAATAAACTTTAAGAAATAAGCAGCTTTATTGAGCATTTATATATATATATATATATATATATATATATATATATATATATATATATATATATATATATATATATATATATATATATATACACACATATATACATACACACACAATATTAATATAATTAATTATTGCTCAGCATTTATCATTATTATTGTTCATAAGTGTTGGGGTGGGCTAGCAATGCATTCTGGGGTAATCTTATTTTTTAAGTAAGTAATACTTACATTTTTCCAATATAAAATCAACAGTCTTCTTCAAAGGCGAGATCTTCAAGCAGCTGCCCGACGTCTCCATTGAGCAGATATTGTAAACGCTGAGGAAAACCGTACTAGGTAGGGTTGTGGAGTTAGTGATGCTATGAGGTGTTTGTGCACCTGTCCCTCTTATCTTCTTTTTATCATTATTACTGCAGAACTTATAATTACATACAAGCTCAGGGAAAGATGGTTGTATCTTTAACAATGAACAATTATAATGACAAAAAACAAATATAATGGGTTTGCGTATATCATAGTATGAGATATTGTATACACAGAAAAAAGGCTTAAATATCTTCTAATAATCATAATATTCATATAATCATAATGCATCAAAAAATAGTTTTTTGTATTTATTTATTTATTTATTTCATTTATTTATTTATTTATTTTTTTATAAGCCTGATGCATGAAACGAGAGTTAAATTCAAAAAGAAAAAGGAAAACAAAGGAGATTTAAACCAGTTTTGCCTGTGGATGAACAATTTTGCACATAAAATAAAGAAATTAACAACATATTCAAGAGATAACGATTTTGGGGTTTCATAATAAAAAAATAATATCTTTAAGGATTAAACTGTGGGTCATATTAATAGGGTTAAAAATATAAAAACTTAAATCAATCCAAACTGTATTGGTTATACTATAATCACAATAAAAAGGCAGCTGTTTCTTCAACAAGACCACAAAATGAGCAAATTTCATCAACATCAACATATTTACAGATAGTTTAGTGTCGCTAATATAAGTTGTTGCGCTTGTTTTTATGTCGTAGATCACATGATAACGTCAACACGGCGGATGAAGTCTGGATCGCATTCATACTCAACGAGATTTGGCTGTAGAGTACGTACTCTTTTAGCGCTCGATAAGTAAGTACTTACTGAAATTAAGTACCTACTCATTGAGTATGCGATTTCGAATGCAGCCATTGAATTGTAAATCCTAAGAATCGATAGATGCTGTTTTCACTTGAACAAAACTTAATGAAACAATAAATCACAGTAAGTTTTGTTACTTGTAATATGAAACAAAGTGTCAGATTTCAGATTCTGTCAACTGTATGGCTAAAGTTAAACAGTAAATACAGTTTTGGTGTTAAATGTAATGCGAAAGATGATTTTAGCGCCTCAGTACAAGCAGCAGTGCAGAACTCACATGAACCGATCATTTCTTCCTCTTTACTTCTAGTTATCACAGCAAATAAACATGAACGACCATCAGAAGGTGTTGAAAGAAACAGAATCACATCTCATGTAATCGCTCAGAGTTTCAAGACATCAAAGAAACGGCTTGTAAACAATGTCACAGAAAAGCCATTGAGTGAGTATAAACTCTAAACTTACTTAACTAGATAAAAATAATTAAATAAAAATGATAATTTTGCATTATATATTTTTTTACTTAATCTGTTCTTCAATATGTAATGTAATTTTGAATAAATTAGTTTAAAAAAAAAAACAAGTAATGACATCCACTGTTTAAATGTTTGTATTTCAGCAAACTGGAGAAGAAAAATAATATCATTAGAAATGTATTATTTAAATATAAAAACAGCCTTACATGCAATTTAAATGTTTCTTTACAAATCACTGTAATATACTAATGTACCACTTGACAGGGTTTATTGTATAGTTGCAGCATTAGTTCAGCGAGATTTTTAACTCAGCTTTAGCTTTATGTCTGAGTAAATCAATGACTAATGTCGTGTTTTTGGGATCTTGTTGTTCTGCATGTTTGAGAATGAAGACTAAAATCAACTGCAGTTACATCCCGAGGAGCCCAAGTATCTGCCTCAATGAAGACATGGAGACACTCATTAAAGAATATGTGGTAAGTGTATGTCAACCTGCTCTTTTTACATTATAAATGTTTTATGGATATATTTACATTTGATAGTTATGTTAATTTTCTTACTGGCATCACAGTCTCGCTTTGCCCATGTGTGTGTAATATGCAGCAAATTAGCTAAATTAGCTGAAATGGTGTTTTCTTGTAAAATGTACTCAATGTTTACTGCTTTTTTTTTTTTTTTTAATGCAGTGCAAGTGATATCAAGCCACTTGAGCACTCGTGTTGTTCCAGGACGGTCATGTTTTTAAGCTTGGCTGTGTCCAATTCCATCAGAATTCTCTTCTCCTTAAGGTAGTGTGGTTCAAAATAACTGGCTATACATTTAATTCTTATTTTATACTGCCAGGCCAAAAAAGGTCACTGTCTGGATTTAAATGAGTAAATACTCTAAATTTAAGGACTGACTCATTGCTTGAAGTGATTAATATGTTTCTGGCATGTTGTGTGTTTGGCAACAATTCTTTTAGCCCTAACTGATGCAGTGTGTAGCCTTTTATTTCTCAAACAACCAGGTCGGAAGTCGTATCCAGGTCTATATTCCAGGATAACAATGTCAAGATTCATCAGGCTCAAACTGTGAAAGATTGTCCACCACAGAGTCCTGACCTCATCTCTATTGAAAGTCTTTAGGATGTGCTGGAGTCGACTTTACATAGCCTGTCCAAAAAGGAGTTGCACACTCTAATATTTCATTGGACCACCTATAGCTTTCATAACATTGTGCTTTGTTGTGGCATAGTTTAAACAACATTATGCAACATCACAACATTTATTTCCATCAAGAGTTGCATTTATTTTTGGCCTGGATCTTGTATTGTCAATGGGAGAGTCTAGCCACTCTGTAAAGTCGACTCCAGCACATCCTCAAGACATTCAGTAGAGTTCAGCTCAGGACTGGTGATCAATTCATACATGAAAATGATTCCTCGTGCTCACTGAACCACTATTTCACAAATTGAGCCTGATTAATTTTGTTATTGTCATGCTGGAACATGGTTGTTTAAGAAATGGAAAGCTACACACTGCATCAGTTTGGGTTAAAATAATTATTGCCAAACATACAACAAGCCGGAAACATAAAAATCACTGCAATAATCATCCAATTCTAGACTCTTCAGTATTTGCTTATTTAAATCCAAATAGCGACTTTTTTTTTTTTTTTTTTTTTTGACCAGGCAGTGTACATTTGAATGAGTCCAAAATGAACATATCCAAAATGTCAGAGTTTGTAAACAATTTTTGAATCTTTGAAAATTTCTGAATATGACACTGTGACTGGCATTTGAACACTACTCATTCTCTTTGTTTATCCTCCAGGACTGTGAAAGTGCAGAGGCTGAGTCTGGAATTGCACAGACAACAGTGGGCATGTACATCTTTCATTCAGAGGGTGCTGATGTTGGTCCTGGAAACCAACCTACGGATGTATGTTCAGTGTCACTCTTGGGTGTTTGATGCTTTTTGGACTGATTTATGTGCTTAACTGAAGCAACGCAATGGAGCTCACGTGCACGTTTGAAGAAAATCCTGGATACAACCAAGCTGTCACCAAAGAACTCTTAAGTAATGACAATTGATATGTCATTTTTGAGATGTCAAATTTTTGTACTTGAGTCAATTTAAGTGTTAAAAGTTTAAAATGTAGATGTAGAATGTTCCTTTCGTACTCATGTACTCCTAACATGTAATTAAATATGCATGGAAAGTGTGGTGGTGCAGAGCCACTCAACCCCTGAGCCTTATGGCATTTTTTCTGACCATTATCCTATTGTTCTAAATTATTGTGTCACAATATTGATTTAGTTAGATTTTTATTTTTATTTTTTTTTAATGTTAGTGCAATGTAAGCAGTACTGTTATCAGCAATTTACCTCATGTATCTGTCTACTTCAAATTTGCACAGTTCTTGAGGAAACTGATTTTATTTCTGCACTCTGTTAAAAATTGTATTTCTTTTCTGTTAAAATTGTTGTTTTTCTGCAGTATGGTTGATTGTGGCAAAAATGTTTGAAAATAGTGTTTAATCTTAATATGCATGTAAATATGAAGGCACTTTTTGTTTTTTGTTGTTGAACAAAAGCGTATGAACAGTGTAGTATGTCTTGCTAGCTCATATATAGCCAAATGCTTTGAAGCATTAATAAATTGATATAATGTAACAGGGTGGTCTTGCTGTTCCTTTTTTGTGTTGTAGTTTTTGTTGTAGCACAGTGTGATTGGGTGGGGTAGACTTAAATATATGAAATACGTTGGGTTTATTGATAAAAAATTATGTAAATGTGATGCATTTTAAGTACATTGGGTTTATTACCTAAAAAATATATATACATGTTTTTTATGCATTTAAAACAAATTGGATTAATTGGTACTATTACATAAATCTTATTACTTACTTGTTTCATTTACATAAGGTCAGCAAATTTGCATCACATAAAGTTTATTAGTTTGTTTAATTTAAAAATATGTAATCAAGGGGCGCACGCGCGCAGATCATGGAGTAGACGCTTTTTTTCTGAGCTCTTCTCCGCTGGCGCTAAATTTTGAACATTTTCATAACTGAAGTACCATCAGTTCACGCCAAAGTTAATAATGACTTTCTGAAAGCTACCTTTCGTCAGTTGTTTTGAATACGTTGTGATAAATAAGTGCCTTGAAGGCGAATTTCGTCGTTTCGTTAACTCATTGTGTCTGTAAAATGGCGTCTAAAAAATCTTCAAAAGCCGTTGCAGCTATGAAGGAGGACGCCAGTCCAGGTGACTCAATTTCACAGGGAAATGTGAACGCGATACTCGCTGCAATCGGTGCCCAAGGGGATGAGCTGAAAAAGTTAATAGAGGACAAGATGACGGCTCTAAGTACTCGCTTGGATGCGTTTGACGCCACGCTGGTTAACCTGCAGTCAGAACAGGCCGACGTCAAACAAAAAATTGTGGAAATAGAAGGGGCCCTGAACGGTACGGATTCACGGCTAGGAGAGGTGGAAAAGGGGTGCGAAGACTTGCGTGCAGAAAATAAATCTCTCTGGGCTAAACTGAATGACTTGGAAGGACGCTCTCGTAGGCTGAATCTCAAATTTGTGGGAATCATGGAAGGAGAAGAGCGGGGACGCCCCTCTGCGTTTATTTCGGGTTTGATTATGGATCTCTTCGGCCGAGATAACTTCCCCAAACCGGTCAAAATTGATCGAGCGCACCGGGCACTGTTACCCAAGCCATCTGAAGGCCAGAGACCTCGCACCATTATCGCACGGATCCATAATGATCGGGACAAGGATTTAATCCTTCGTTTGAGCCGGGAAAAGTTTCCTCTGGAATAATTGACAGCGGATTTACATCTTCCCTGACTATACTCCGGAGGTAGCCGCGCGGCGAATGCCTTTAGCACAGTCACGAAAGCTCTGAGAGAGGCCGGGTTGAAATGGTCGCTGCGTTTTCCCGCGAAATTGATTCTGCATCATAACGGTCGAGAGTTCACTTTTGAATCTCCAGAAGAGGCAAAGAAGTTCGTGGGTAACTTGTCGAATGACACAGCGTAGGTTTTACGATGACTCTGTTTGGCCTGAACATTTACGAACAGAAGTGGACTATCTTTGAAACATTTCGTTTATTTTTCACTGTGGTACGTGATTCAAGGACTAACGTTAGATATGTGCGCGGCGGGGATCAGCTTTTTTTCTCTCTTTCTCTCGCCTCGTGTGTTTTCCCTTTCCTTTGTTTTTGCTATTCTTTTGAGCTAAGGTAACTTAAACCAAGTTAGTCCTACTCTGCAATCTTGTTGTCTCCGAGAAGATGGGGAATACTTGCTGCCATGGTTCATGGGGCAGCTGTGGGGAGTTCGTGTGTTCTTTTTCTTGTTTATTGTTGCACCAGAAAATGTTTATTCTTGTTAAGATAATTATTGACTCTATGTTTATGTTTTTGATGGCATTGTATGAGTGGAACTAGTACTAATAGTTATAACAATGCCGGAGTGAATATTACATTTGTTAGTTGGAATGTAAGAGGAATGGGGCAAATTAAGAGGGGAAAAGTATTTACACATTTAAAGTCGTTGTCGGCTGATATTATTTTTCTTCAGGAAACTCATATTAGACCCAATGAACAAATGCGGCTTAGGGCAAATTGGATTTCACAAGTTTATCAAGCCACTTTATCCTCTAAAGCTAGAGGTGTGGCTATACTTTTTAAGAAATCAATTCCTTTCCGAATGCATTCTGTGGTGCCTGACCCTGCGGGACGATATATTATTGTGTCTGGATTTATTAATAACTTCCCGATTACATGTGTTAACGTGTATGGACCAAATATAGATGATCCGGGGTTTTTTCGAAAATTATTCAGGCTTATTCCAGACACAAACTCAACTAACTTGATAATTGCTGGAGACTTTAATTGTTATTTGGATCCTTATCTTGATCGCCAATCTTCACAAGCTCCTCCTTCTATTCAATCTGTAGGTGTTTTAAATAATTTAATAAAATCCATGAATCTTGTTGATATATGGAGATTTCTCAACCCTACCGCTCGTGATTATTCTTTTTTTTCCAGTGTTCATAAATCGTATACACGTATTGACTATTATTGACTCTAAACTCATTCAGGGGGTGACTTATTCTAAATATCACAATATTCTTATTTCTGACCACTCCCCTATTTCTATGGGTCTGAAAATCTCACTAACAAAGGCACAGTATTGCTGGCGTTTCAATCCTCAATTATTCATGGATAAACAATTTCAATCTTATATGTCTGAATGTTTAGGCCAATTTCTGGAGAACAATGACAAGGGGGATGTTTCAGACTCCTGTCTTTGGGAAACCTGTAAAGTAGTGCTAAGGGGTCACATTATTGCATATGAATCCTCGTTGAGGAGGGATAAGCGCAGGCGTCTGTCTGAGATAGAATCCACACTGCCGTCCTTAGAACAGGTATTTCGTTCATCTAAATCTCAGACTGACCTTAACGCTATTCTGAAGCTGAAATATGAATATAACTCTATTTTGAATGATCAGGTTTCTAATTTGTTAATAAAACTTAAACAGAAACAGTTTGAACTGGGAGATAAGGCAGATAGACTTCTTGCCAGGCAATTAAGAGGTGTGCAGGCTAGCAGGGCTATTCATCAAATAAAATCTCAGAATGGTACTGTGTTAACACATCCACAAGAAATTAATAATTGTTTTGCAGAATTTTATAAACATCTTTATTCTTCCGGCTGTTTAGAGCTAAATGATGTAGGTCACCAATTTCTTGATGCGGTAGACTTCCCAAAACTTAATGAATGCGCCAGAGAGGAATTAGAGGAGCCGTTCTCTCTCTGTGAAGTTTTGGAGGCGATAAATTCCTTCCCTAATGGGAAAGCCACAGGTCCTGATGGGTTCAGTGTGGAATTTTATAAAGCTAATGCAAATGTAATCGCCCCCATGTTGCTTAGAATGGTAAACCATTCGATTGAGAAGAAGAAATTTCCAGATTCTTTGTACGAGGCACATATATGCGTTCTGAAGAAAAAAGACAGAGATCTTACAGAGCCCTCTAGTTATAGGCCTATAAGTCTTCTCAATTGTGATCAAAAAGTGATTGCCAAGATTTTGGCTACTCGTCTGAATAAACATGTAGCTTCGTTAATTCACTCAGACCAAACTGGCTTTATCCCAGGAAGATTTTCATTTTTTAATTCACGTCGTCTTCTAAATATTTTGTACAATAATCAGAGTAAAAGTTCTAAGGCAGCTGTACTTTCTTTAGACGCGGAAAAGGCTTTTGATCGAATATAGCTACTTGTTTTCTGTGCTGGATCGATTTGGTTTTGGTGAGAATTTCAAACTATTGATAAAAATGCTCTATTCGTCCCCTAAATCTGCAATACTTACTAATTCAGATAAGTCTGCTTTCTTTCCTCTTCAGCGAGGTACACGTCAGGGATGTTGTTTAAGCCCACTATTATTTGATTTAGCTCTAGAACCCCTAGCTATACATCTTCGTAATCATTCTCGGATTAGGGGTATAACATGTGGCCATACTGAGGTTAAGCTGTCCTTATATGCGGATGATCTACTTTTATATTTGAGTGATCCTCCTTCTTCTTTGCCATTGTTGATGGAATCACTTGAGGTTTTTGGCTCTTTTTCTGGTTATTCTGTCAATTGGGAGAAAAGTGTATTCATGCCTTTGGGTGAAGGGCTGGATGCTCAGTTTCTGAGGTCATTACCTTTTAGACTTTCAGAGGATCACTTTACTTATTTAGGGTTAGTCATCCCAAAAAATTGTAAACATATTGTTAGGTTAAATTTCACAGAAGCCATAAATAGGTTAAAATTATCTATTGATAAATGGAGGGCTCTTCCATTATCTTTAATCGGTCGGGTCAATGCCATTAAAATGGTCTCTCTGCCTCGCTTTATTTATCTTTTTCAGAACTTACCTGTGTATTTGCCACACTCTTTTTTCAAACAATTAGATTCTGTCATTTTGCCATTTATCTGGGGATATAAAGCGCATAGAATTTCTAAGGCCCATTTGCAGAAGCCGAAAGAGTTACGTGGTTTAGCGCTACCGGTGTTCCGTCATTATTACTGGGCCACTAACGCCAGGGCTATGATGTTTTGGCAGATGAGTGACCAAGCTGCTGACAGTTTGATGGATTCGCAACCCAAATGGTTGTATATGGAGGCTCGGTCAGTTGTTGGTAACTCCTTAGCCGCTATTCTTTTCTCTAAAACTGCATCTCTAAAGAAGTCTCAATGTAAAAATATTGTTGTGCTCAACTCCATTAAAATTTTGAATCAAATTAAGACTGCTTTGAATATTACATGTCCCTCAGTACACCTGCCCATTTGTGATAATAATAATTTCTTGCCTGGCCAGTCGGACAAGGTATTCTCACTGTGGAGAGGCAAAGGACTGACCACAGTTAAGGACTTCTATATAGACAGGAAATTTGCCACTTTCGAACGCTTGTATAAACTCTTTGATCTTTCCCAGTCACAATTTTTCCGTTATCTACAGGTGTGTCACTTTATAAAACATTCTTTTATTGAGTTTCAGGAGTTACCACAAGATCATGATTTGTATAATTTTTTGGGTCAGTCTCCTATGAGCAAACACTTGGTGACTCAGTTTGTTGCTGTGTTGGTCTCTCATTTTGCAGTGTCCTCAGATTACCTTAAAGTAGCATGGGAAAATGACACTGGAGTTAATGTTTCCAAAGAGATTTGGGAGGAGGGCCTGAAACGAATTCATACCTGCTCTATTAATGCACGATTACAACTTATACAGTTTAAAGTGCTGCATAGGTTACATTATACCAAAACTAAACTCAATAAGATTTACCCTTCAGTTTCCCCACTATGTGATAGATGCAGGAGTTCGGATGGGACGTATGCTCATACTTTTTGGTTTTGCCCTGAGATTTCTGAGTTTTGGAAAAATATTTTTCAGTGGTACTCAAATGTTTTTGGAGAAGTCATCAGTCCAGATCTTGAATTAGCTTTGTTTGGATGTTCTGACCATACATTAGCATTGACACATTCTCAGCAATTGTCTCTTATGTTTGGTATGGTGGTGGCTAAAAGGGTGATATTGATGGATTGGAAGTCCACTTTACCACCCAGCTTTCATAAATGGCTGGCTGAGATGGTTGCTGCCCTCAAGCTTGAGAGAATCCGTTTTTCTAAGATTGACGCTTATAAAAAATTTGATAAAATCTGGGGCCCCTTCCTCACTTACCTTTTTAAGAGTTAAAATTTAAGTTTTAATATAGTACTTCTTTCTATGTTTAATATTCTGTTTAAATCTGATTAAGTAAGGCTTTAAGGTGTGTATTTTTACTGTATCTGGTGCATGTTCAGGTATGTGTTTTTTGTTTTTTGTTTTTTGTTTGTGGGATTTTGTTTTGTTTTGTATTTTCAGAAAAAATGTTAGAAAAGTGTCATAAAAAAAAAAAATGTGATCAAAATGGATGGAAATTTTATATGCAATTGAAATACACTGAAAAAAATTACTCATTTGATTTACTAAATTTTTTTGAAGGTAAATGGTTGCAATCAATTTATTTTAGCTACATTTAAATAAACAAATTTAGTTGACTAACTTTCAACTAAATTTGTTTATTTAAATGTAGCTAAAATAAATTGATTGCAACCACTTACCTTCAAAAAAATTTAGTAAGTCCAATGAGTCATTTTTTTCAGTGTACATAAATCTTAAGAATTGGGCCTAAATATTTTTTTGAGTGCAGTACACATACAAACTCCATATGTTGTTTTAATATTTTGCACACTTTGTTTTACTCAATTACCGCAGATTATTGTACTGAGATGGTAAAGAATGACGTTTTTGATTGGCTGAACTTTATTATTAGTATGCCCTTAGTCTTTTTAATCCCCACCACATGCTGCTACTATTTGTCAAAAAATATATCATCAAATTTCCTATTAATTTACTCCTTCAATATTACAAAATTGTTTTCAAGATTCATTTTTTGAATGCTCTATTTAGTGCTGTCTACATTTTTCTTATGAAAATGCATGTATTATGAAATATTTCCATAATTATTAAACTTTTTTAACAGTGTTATCAGTCACATTTGGTCATTTTTATCTTAAATGCCAAATAATAATAATAATAATAAATAAAAAATAAATAATAATGTTGGTTCGTAAGATGTAATAAATGTGATTTTGTGCTTTTGTCCCCTGACTCAGAATCCCTTACAAATGATTATAATAAACAGAACACTTAGTACATCTTTTAATTACTACTAAGAGGCTGACTATTACATAACTACTGTAGCACAGACAAACTAAATGCTGGTTTTAAATCCAATATCTGAGCAACCACAAAAATGCACACAGATTAAAGGGCATTTTCCCTCTCCAGGAGAACACACTGTATATCACTCAGTGGCAATTTTTCCTTTTTTACCCTAAAGTACTGGTTTACCTAGTTGAAGTTGTGGTCAAGGCAGCCAAACCATAAACACCTCACAGGAAAAGAAAAGTATCTTTTTTCAACACAATGTCACAACTGTGTAACAGGGCTTTAAATAGTCCCCCTTCCCTAGCACTTATAAAAACGACTACTATAGAAGTATTCACAGACTCAATAAATGAGCTTGTGGTGAAAATGATGTATTTCTAGGCAAGTGCACGCAATGAGTTCAAAGGCTAACCATAAACAGAAATTTAGAAAATTAAGAATAAACAGAAAGAAGTTACAGAGCACATGCCACATTAAGCAAAAAAATAAAATAAAATAAAAAAATAAAAGTGTACCCTACAGTCTGTTTTTACCTGCTTCAGAAATTCCATCACGTCATTTGTTGAATTTCTTAATCACTGGCAAACAATAGCAGGCTATAAAAAGTACAAAAGTACATGACCTCTTATTTCAGCACTCATTTTGCTCAGTGTTTTAGATTTATGATAATGCTTTACTGAGTGACAAAACCACTCCGAACGGATCACATTCAGTGAAAAGAACCGACTTAAACGAGTGATTCACTTATTATGCGTCCGTTCAGATTCTAAACAGTCGAAAAACACAACAACGACTTGCTAAAATATTGTCCAGGAATAAGGTGGTCTCTCTCGTCAGATAAGGATTTATCATAACAATTAATTAGGGCATGGGGTACAGGTTGGAAGTTGGAACACAGTAGTAAAAGTAGCTTGGTAAATCAGCGGTCTCCTCAAGTGAGACGCGCTAAAAGTTCTTCTTTCCTTTCTCGGTTGCAGAAGTTGAAGATTTCAGAAATCACGAAATTTTCTTGAAGAGCTTGAAGGTTGGAATGAGGTGATAGTTTTGATGCGGCGTATGAGCGCACAAGTTGAAGCAGTTTTCAAACCATGGCAAAGAGCGCTGATCCTTAGTTGGACATTAGATTTTAAGCAGGCCACGTTAGGCCGGAATCCACTTGTTGCAAGGTGGAGCTCAGCTTCCTAGGCTCCATTTCTCTGCATAAATTAATGAGCTGCCCGTGTCATCACGTGACCGAAAATCCTTGAAGGGTTTTGTTAATAATCTTGATAAACGTTATAACGTTACGGGATTTACCTAATTTCTACATTTCATCCACACAGAGTTGTTGCAAATAAAATATACTTTCGTTTAACACCAAGCATGACACACACACATATTCATACCCTCATAATACATAGGTTAAAATGGTACCGACCTTTATAATGGATAGATTAAAATAGCGTATGTTTTATTAACATATCAAGCATATCTAAGGCATAACACCCCAGCTAACATAAGACCAGCGGGCCACTGGCGGCCAACCGGTGGCAGAGTCGGTGGCCCACCATCAGACGCCGCCCGCGGTTCACCGGCGTTTTGCTCATCGTTGTTCCGCTAACGAGCCGCTGGTTTATAATTACTGTTTGCTGGCGGTCCACGGTCGCTTCGTGGTTCATAATCAGTTCGATTATGCTAACCAAAATATCCTTGCACACAATAATGGATCAAAAACAATGTACAATCGCAATTGCAAATTTATTTTCAGTGAACAGATTAAACAATACAAATGCATTTACAGTATATTTATCAGATGGTTTTATCCAATGTGACTTTCAAATAGAAGCATTCAGTTCACATATGTCCGTATACAAAAGTCAACCACAAAATTAACCATGGTTTAACTATGATTGTTGCAGTGAATTCACAGTAACTACCATAACCATGGTCTTACTACAGCATAGTAGTAAACCTAGTAACTACAAACTTTACCATGGTTTCAAAAACTGTGGTTACCACAGTTTTACTCCAGCATTACTAAAATATTACTATAGTAGAACCATGATATCAAAACCTTAGTTTGAGAGAAAAAAATAATAATAAAAAAAAAACCTTGATTACTACATTTATGGATACTAGTTTTACCATAATAAAAACATGGTTAACTGTTGTAAGGGTACAATGCTTTTCACAATCAAAGCAGCTTTAGAAAATGCATGTTTCAAGGTTACAATAATAAAAATAAAAAAAATCCTTTAAACAGCCCAAGGTGACTGTGACTCAGTGGGGGGCATCTTCTGGCAACAAATTAATGTCCATATGTCAATAACTCTAAGATAATACAAGTTATGTGTTCAAAGTCATGTTCAGTTAAAGGGACAAACGTTAAAGGGTAAGTTCGGTGAATTTAAATCCACTTTATACTGTCACAAAGTCTGAACAATTTTCTGAAATGAAAAACATTATTTGGCTGACGAATAAATGGGGATATTTCATGGAACTCAGAGAAAGATTAAACATTGTTCATTCACATATATTACCATCATAGTAACAATACAAAGTGGGTTGAAAATCACTCAACGTATGCTTTAAGGCAATGATTACAATACATACATTTGTCAGGTTGGTATGTTCATCTGTAGTTGCCATCATCTGTAGTCTTCGTGAGTGTTGGCATCATCTGAAGTCACCACAAGTGAGGCTAGATCCAAGCTGTAGTAACATTGGGATGGGCAACCTGAGAGATAGAAACAGGAAAACAAAAGGAGAAGGATTAGCATAGATGCTGTTCATATTATTTCAGGCAAAAGATGATCATGTGCGTTTATTACTACACTCAAAAAAATATTTAGGCCCAATTCTTAAGATTTATGTATTTGAATTGCATATAAAATTTCCATCCATTTTGATTACATACTTTATGTGATGCAAATTTGCCAACCTTATGTAAATGAAACAAGTACCGGTAAGTAATAAAATGTATGTAATAGTACCATTATGCACCTTTTATAGTAGCTGTCATGAATCTGGTCCATGGACTTACATCTGCTTGCCACCAGAGGTCACTCTTCTGTTACATTGACTCTCACACTACACAGACTGTTACATGTCACTCCGGACTGCATTTCCCAGCAGTCATTTCACTAATTACATGCTCACACCTGAGACCCATCACACAATCACACACCCTACATAAGCCTTGGACTTCCTCGTTCTAATCGCCGAGTATTGTTCTGCATTTATCACTCTCCTAGTGACCCATAGCTGCGATACGGAGCCATTCCGTGTTTCCTTAGTATTATTCTGGTTTATCTTGTTTATCAATTCGTGTTCTGATCCTAGCCTGTGTATCTCGTTTCTTGTCTGTTCTCTGCCTGCCCTGAAGTTTATAGCCTGCCTTGGATATATCTCTCTCGTCTCGTTGTTTTGACTCGCCTGGACCATTGCTCGTGTACCTGGATTACCCCTCTTGTCAAGCCCTCTGGATATTGTTCGCCGATTGAAGACCACGCCTGTTTACTTGAGTACTCATCTGTCTTGCCCTCAAGATACCTGTTTGCCATTTGCTCGACCCTGCCTGTGTTTTGACCATGTCTATTAATAAAAGCTTGCATTTGGATCCGCACGTCTCTCGTCTCGTCGCCTTGTTTCAGTAGCCTACTATAGTAGCCTAATTAGTGCTACCAGGAAATAGTATTTCCTATCAGAATTTGTAAAGATCATGTGGTCTGTCTCTCAGTCTGCTTACATGTTTTATTATTTGTGTACACGTTCACACAATAAGTCAGAGACATGGAGCATAATTCCACATTTTATTAATTTTGCAGCAACCAGTTAAAGTATTTCTCTTACAACATTAATTTGATTACTTTGACTATAGTCATTGCTTATTAAGAAAATTATTTGTATTTTAAAATATGCATTGTGTGTTTTGCAAGTCCATTGATTCCATCATACCGTAGGTGCAAATGCTTTTGGGTGAATAAAACATATTTACATAATATTTTCATTTTTTTCTCAAGGCTGCAGAAACAGATTTTATATGCATTTATATAGTTTTCACAAAATAAATAACCTTAAAGAAACAAATGCCTCAATATGTGATACAGTCAACAGTCTTTAATAGCCACATCAATTTTATAATTACTTTTATTTGTGAATATATCTGTTTAAATGGTGTTTGCTTGATTAACAAGTTTGTACTATAAACAATATTCCCAAGATATCAGTTTTACAATAAAGCACACTGACAACCCACACATAAAATTATAACATACTTTTTTTCCTATTATTCCATGTACATACATATTTTTTTCCAGTGGATATAGATTTTTAAAAGTCTTTTAAGCTTAAAATCTCTGTTAGCTAAACAAAACTGATGTGATATGTTCATAAGTATCAGTGCTCTTTTGCTTAATAGCATTACAATTCAGCTGGCTTATATGATTATATAAGAGAACACTGAAACATACATTCAAAAGCATAAAATCAAATCAGCCATATCTCATGTTCATTTCCCATTCTCATCGGTAGAGGAATCCATATGTCTTAGAGATGTTTCAGAGCTCACTATTGTGACTTCTTCAGTTGTTGCTACACTGTCAAAAAAACTCATTTTCTCAATGTGTACTGTATCTTTTAGCCTACGAATTGAGGAAGCCATCTCATCAGAAATGGCTTCTGCAGAGTCTCCTTCAAATACACGTGTTCGCTGCGTCACAAGTATTGTCTCTTTGTCATCATGTAAAGTTTCTTTCACAACATGCCTTTCCACCAATGTGCGCGTCCCACTTTGCACTCTGGTTTCCTCCACTGTCAACACTGAGTCTGAGCCTAGTGTTACTTGTAAAGGCGAGGTGTGAATTCCATGTACGTCTAAATTAGTAAAGATTGAGGCTTGCTGTGTTTCTGGTATAGCTTGTATGTTCGATGTGATGACATGGATTTCCCCTGACATCTGTTTCAGAGTGTCCACTGAGGCTGAGGACATATCCGATGAGAAAGGGATGTTGACTTTCTCTGGCTGGTGAGGCTCCATTGATATCAGTTCACATCTGGCTGTGGAAGTCACAAGATCACTTTGTACATCACTGAGCCCAACGGTGGTAGTGGGTTCAGCATATTTCACTTTAACTTTTGTAGGTGAGGTCTGTGACTGGCCAGTTTGCTCAGTGGTTACTGTAGAACTTATATCTGCAAAAGCTTCAGATGACTTCATTGACAGTGTTGGGCTGAGGTTTTCCTCCACAGCCTCACTGAGCGAGTTCATCTCAGGTTCTCCGTGTTCCTTGCTTGATTCTTTCTCAACATCATCAAGCTTCTCAGCCTCTTCAGGTGGTTGGATGATTTCTTTCTCATCTGTTTTTGACGTTTTGGTTGGAGAAGAAAATGAGAACTTGAACCAGCTCCCTTTCTCAGTTTTTACTTGTTCTTTGCTAACAGTTGCTTTCTGATCTGCTGAAGCCTCCAGATGCTTTTCACTTTCTTCAATCTTAGCATCAACCAATTTATCGCTTTCATCTGAAGACTGGCTGAATCCTAATTTTGGAAATTTAAATTTAAATTTAGATTTCTCCTGAGCTCCTTTGTCCTTATGTTCTACTGCTTGCTCAACTTTTGCTCCAGTCTCCTGATCTTGCTTAACAGATGGTTTGTCCTTTTGTGCTTCTGTTTCCTCTATTGTTGGGACATTAAATTCAACTTCAAAGCCCCTGAGAACATCCTCAAGTGTAGGCATTGAAAATTTTGGTGATTTTCCAGCCCCTTGAGTATCATCTTTTGGTTCTATTTTAGCGTCTGGAGCACTCACTTTGGTGGTTGTGTCATCTTCTCCTTCCTGAGATTTTGTTCTTGAAATGCTGATCTTTGGCATTTTTATAGTAGGAAGCTTGAATTTACTTGGGGAGCCTTTGTCCCCATCCAGTTTTTTAGCAGCAGCCTCTGGAAGCTGTTCAGTGGTTTCTTTAATTTCACCCTCTCTTTTTGTTTCTTTAGACACTTGTACAGGCTTGTCTTCAATATTTAGGTCAGTGTCTGGTACGTCTGCTTCTGCAACTTTTACTTTTGCATCAGATGTTTTTTGAGCCGAAGTTCCAAATTTTGGCATTCTAAAAGTAGGCAATTTGAATTTACTTGGAGAACCTGAAACAGCTGTATCTTTCAACTCTGTCTCTACCTCTTTATTTTCAAGGCTGGAACCTCCCTCTAAAGCCATGTCTACTTTTGGGAGACTTGCATCTTCTGCTGCGACCTTAATTTCTGGTTCATTGATCCCAATTTCAGGTGTTTCTGTCTTTACCTCTTCTGCAGTCATCGTCACCTCAGGACCTTTTACTTTGGGTAACGAAATCCCAAATTTTGGAAGTTTAAATTTAATTTCCTGTCCGTCTTGATTAAGTTCTTTTTCTTTTATATTAATATCAATAGATGGGGTTTCAGTCTCTGCAGTTTTGCCTTTGATGTCACCTGCTAGATCCACCTTTGATGTCTCTATCTCATAATCCACAGAACTAGCTTTAATTTCTTTGGTTTCAGAATCAGCCTTTGCTGCATCACTAGGGACCTTTGGAATGGAAACTCCAAATTTGGGTAATTTTATTGTTGGGAGTTTGAATTTTGTTGGTGAGCCAAATTGTGGACTTGTTATTTCAGTTTTGCCCTCTGTCTCATTTTCTCCTATTTCTGTAGTGCCCTCTGGCAAAGATATGTCTGCTGCCGTTTCACTGGCTTGAATATCTTGGGCCTTGCCATCTGATTTTGAAAATCCAATTTTTGGAAATTCAAGGCTTGGTTTCTTCATTTTTACACTAAGTCCCTTAGAACTCATATCAGTTAAATCTGCTGGTTCCTCAACCACAACATCTTTTACTGTAACAGATCCTTTAACATCAGTTTGAGAAACCTCTGCTTTTGAAACATTTATGTCAATTTCTGGACTTTTCGATGCTTGTAGAGAAATTCCAAACTGTGGTAGTTTGATTTTACTTTCTTCTACTTCAAGTTCAGCACCTTTAGCCTCCACATCCACTTCCACTGATCCTTTGGTTAACTTTAGCTCTTTCTTTTCTATAGATAGTATATCCCCTGACATTTTCACTTCTGTTTCGGTCAGAGCTTTCTTAAGCTCTTGTTCACCATCTGGACCTTTAATTGTTGGAAGAGCAATCCCAAATTTTGGAAGTTTAAATTTGCCCTCTTGTTGCTCTTTATCATCTCCCTTAATGTTTATCTCAATGGATGGACCTTCAACTGTTGGCCCTTTCATTTCAACACTTGACACTTCTCCTGACATGTTAAACTTCTTATCAGGAAGGCTTACTTCAGGAACTTTGATGTCCACATGTGCTGTAGGTATATCAACTGTGTCCTTTGATGCTTTGGTTCCAAACTTTGGGAAATTGATTGTTGGAAGTTTAAATCTTGTTGGAGAGCCAAAAGTTTCCTCCTTCAAATCAGGTTCTTGTTCTGGTAATTTAATGTCTGCAGATTGCACTGAAATATCAACATTTCCCACTGATGTGCCCATGTCAGCTTTGGATAGATTCACATCAATTTCAGGAGCCTTAAGGTCTGGTTTTGAAAATCCCAATTTGGGAAGTTTCACTTTCAGCCCTTTGGAGTCAACTTCAACTTTATCTGTTTTCCCCTCAATAGTCACATTTTGAATTTCAATGCTGGGCTTTTGTACATTTACCTTTTCTTCGCATAGCAGGTCAGTCTCTATGTTTATTTCTTTTCCCTCCATCTCTAACCCCTTTACTTTTGGCATGCCAATTCCAAATTTTGGCAGCTTGAACTGACTTCCCATCCCATCAGCATCAATTTCTTTAACCTTAATGTCCACATCAACAGATGGCCCTTTAATGTCTATGTTTGTTTCTGTGTCAGTGGTTTGTAATTCTCCTTTCTCTGGGAGACTGATTTCAGGTTCTTTGATATCTACTTCAACTGCTGGAATATCAGCTGTAGCTTTTGGATGTTTGAGTCCAAACTTTGGAAGGTTGATTGAGGGCAGCTTAAATTTTGTTGTATCTCCTTGTTTCACTTCATCTGTAATTGTGATTTCTGCATCTATGTCTTTAATAGGTATGTTGCCCTCTTGCATAGACATATGTACCATTGGTTGACTGGCATCAACATCTTGCCCTTTAATATCTGGCTTTGAAAAACCAAATTTTGGAAGTGAAAAGCTTGGCTTCTTCAGTTTCACATCAAGCCCTTTCAAGTCAACTTCAGGCATATCTGGTTTGCCTTCGATGGATATGTCTTGAATGTCAGCATTAGGTTGGGGTAGTATTACTTTTCCCTCTGCTAGATGAACATCAGTTTCTCTTATTGTGGCATGTATATCGGTCTCTATTTCTTTTACATCTAAGTCAATTTTTGGTATTTGACCTGACACCTTGGTGTCTGGTTCATGAGCAGTGATTCTGACTCCTTTTATGTCCTTATCTGCTGATGGTAAACTTACTGCAACCTTTGAAGTTTTGATTCCAAATTTTGGCAAGTTCATTTCTGGCAGTTTAAATTTGGTTGGGGAACTAACAATCGTTAGATCTTTCTGTTCAGCCTCTCCTCCGGAAAGTGTGACTTCTGCTGTTTGTTCTTTTACAGGTACATTGACCTCTGGTATGGACACTTCAGCCTTTGGTGCACTGACATTAACCTCTGGAGTTGAAGTGTCTGGTTTAGAAAACCCAAACTTGGGAAATGAAAAACTCGGTCTCTTCAATTTTACTTGGAGTCCTTTGGAGTCAACCTCAGGCATGTCTGCACTCCCTTCAACTTCAGCTTCAGTATTGGGTGGCTGTGCTTCTAATTTCACATCAGGTTTAGAAATGTCAGTTTTTAAGTTTGTTCCCTCTAGTTCTGAATCTGTCACATTAATGTCTAATGCTACTTTTGGTGATTTAACACCAAATTTCGGGAGGCTTATAGATGGGAGTTTAAACTTTGTTGGGGATCCAAAAATTGTTGAACCTTTTTGGTCAGACTCCATCTTTGACACTTTAATATCCACATTTGCTTCTTCTAGGTCCATACTGCCTTCGGGTATGGGGATATCTGTTTTCTGAATACTTACATCAACTTCAGGGGCTTTTAATTCAGCTGATGTCTTCATCTGCACATCTAAACCTTTAGAATCTTGTTCTGGTGGGTGAATCATCCCGTCAGTTGTTATCTCAGGTTTTTTGATATCAATTTGTTGTACTTCAATTGTATAATCTGACTTTGATGTACTTAAATCAAACCCTTTTACTCTAGG
Source organism: Spinibarbus caldwelli (assembly GCA_039654775.1). Lineage (NCBI taxonomy): Eukaryota > Metazoa > Chordata > Actinopteri > Cypriniformes > Cyprinidae > Spinibarbus > Spinibarbus caldwelli. The sequence goes on from CM077242.1 coordinate 24,133,340, forward strand.
TAGGCCAATACCAAACTTTGGCATCTTAAACTTTCCCCCCTGTCCTCCAATTTCAGTGTCGTCAACATTCAAGTCCACACTTACAAATTGACCCTCTGTGGCTAGATGAGGTTCCTTTATATCTACTGATGGGGCTTCACCTGATATGTTTATTTGTGTATCTGGACCACTCACTTCAGGTCCTTTAACAGCTATATCTACAACTGGCATAGATTTCTCTTCCATCGTAGCTTGTCCTCCAATCTTTGGGATGTTGATTGAGGGGAGTTTAAATTTTGTTGTGGCACCAAGAGTTCCTGTATCTTTTTGATCATCCTCAACATTTGACACTGAGATGTTCATGCTTTGTTCTTTTATTTTCACATCACCTTCTGGTTTAAAGGTATCAACTTGTGCAAGACTGACATCAATCTCTGGGGCCTTGATATCTGTTTTAGAAAATCCAAATTTAGGAAGTGAAAAGCCTGGTCTTTTCATTTTCAGACTTGTGTCTTTTAAATCAACTTCTTGATCAAATTTGCCTTCTAGTGTGGCTTGCGATACTTCTGCTTTAGATGATGGTTCCCCAAGTTTTGCCTCTGGGAAGGAAATGTAGCCTTCTGCCTTTGATGTTTTGACCTCTATAAGTGACAGGGTGTATTGATCTCCACTATCTACCTTTGGCTGATCAACACTGATTGAGGGTTTCTTCAACTCTTGACTGGGCACATTATAGTCAGTTTTTACGTCTGATGGTTCTACTGATGTGAATTCATCTTCAATCTCCAAAGTAATTTCCTCACCCCTCAAATCCTTTATTTCAGCTTTTACTTTGGAAGATGAACTTCCAAATTTGGGTAGTTTGAAGGTAGGAAGTTTGAATTTGATATGCGACCCTCCTGTGGTTGAATCATCTTTTAACATCTCTGTTTGAATTTTCAAGTCAGACTCAAGATTCACATCCGCTTCACCAACTCCCCTCACAACCTTAATCTCTGGAGCTTTAATGTCTTGTTCAGAAAATTCATGCTCTGAGCTTGGCATTTTCATCGTTACCTCCATTTCCACAGATGCCCCAGCTATGTTTGCAGTTCCCTCAGCACTCTCCTTGTCATGTTTCAGTGAAACCTCTGGTATTTCCACATCTGTTCTTGATGCACCCTTTTTAAATTCTGGTCCCTTTAGCTTTAGAAATGAAAATTCAAATTTAGGCATCATAAATCTACTCCCTTGACTGCCAGGATCAGTATCTTTAGTTTTTATTTCAGCATCCACTGGTAGGGTTTCAAAAGTTGATTTAGATGGTTCTGTATCTTGCATTCCTGCATCTTTATCTTGTGATGCAACTGCTGATGCTGCCTTTATTTCTGACTGTGCATCATCCTCAGCTTTTGCAGTAGATTCTTCCCCAGTCTTTGAAATGGAAACATCAAATTTAGGGAGAGAAATTGTTGGAAGCTTGAATTTAGATGGAGAACCAGAAGTACTTTTGTTTTTTAACTGGACTTCAACCTCTGGAGCAGGAAGTGTCACTTCAGTCTCTTTAATCTCAGTGTCAGGCACAGATATTCCTTCTTTTTGAAGACTGGTGTCAGCATCAGGGATCTTAGTGTCAGATTTGGAAAAGCCAAATTTCGGAAAAGATATTTTACGTTTCTTAAGTTTGAATTCACTCTCCTTTTCTTTAGCCTCCGGGATGACTTCACCTACTGAACCTGAAGGAAGTTTGACTTCCACCTCAAGTTTCTTGGCTTGCACTTTCAAATCTTCTATAGCTGTCTCTTGATCAAGACCATGGCCTACAAGGCTCATCTTAACCTCTGGTTTAGAAAATGCATGATCTGAAGACAATACCTTTTCAGAGTGTGAATCAATAGCCTTGTCTACCTCAGGGGTAGATACATCAACTTCAGGTTTGGAAACACTGAGAATAATATGTGGGGTTTTCATTTCAGGTAATGATGGCAGTTCTGCAGACAGTTCGGTTTCTGGCGCTTTAATTTCTATGGTAGGTTCATCTTTGGTGACTTCAGGCATTCGACTGTCAGAGATTGCATCTGTTGATTTTGGAAATGAGACCCCAAATTTTGGGAATTTAATTGTAGGAAGTTTAATTTTGGTTGGAGATCTTGGATCCTTCTCAGCTTGAATAGACTCTGCATTTGATTCTTTGGGGTCTATAATTGATTCTTCTTTGTTCGCACAATCGGCTGGCTTGTGGGCTTCAACCTTTGGAAGGCTAATGCCAAATTTAGGCAGTGTAACGGTAACCTCTTGTTCTTTGAGCTTTGGTTCCTCAACCGTAACATCTACACTAACAAACTGACCTTCTGTAGTCTCAAATAAATCCTTGACATCACCTGATGGTGCATCATCTTTGAGTTTCAAGCGTATTTGTGTTTCTGGAAGGCTTACATCAGGTTCTTCAATATCTATATCTACAACTGGCATGTCTTTTACTACCTTAGATGATTTTCCACCAAATTTTGGTAAGCTGAGAGAGGGAAGTTTAAACTTGACTGGTGTACCACCACTTGTTAGATCTTTATGTTCAGCCTCATCCTTTGAAATTGTGAAATTCACACCAGATTCTCTTATTTCCACAGAACCTTCTGGAATTGATAAATCAACCTGTGCAAGACTGACATCAACACCTACAGATTTGATGTCTTGTTTTAAAATCGCTGTGGCTGGAATTTCTTCAGCATCATGGTCAGTCAGACCAGCATCAATATGTGGTTTAGAAAATGGAATTTCTTCAGATGATTTTATTTCTTTTTTTTGAAAACCTTTTATTTCTACCTTACCCTCAGGCAGAGACAAGTCAACTTCAGGTTTGGATACACTGAGAGTCATTTCCGGGCCTTTCTTGTCAGATAGTGCTGTTGATTCTACAGATAGTTTAGCTTCTGGCAATTTAACATCCATTGTAGTCTCCTCTGTTCTGACAGCAGGCATTTGAATATCGGCCCCAGCATCAGTTGACTTGGGAAATGAGATCCCAAATTTGGGAAGTTTAATTGTGGGAAGTTTAAATTTTGTGGGAGAATCTGTTGAATCCTTGAACTCAGCCTCTACAACTGTGGTCTTACTTTCAACATCTGTTTCATGTAAAGAGCCCTGTGCGGCTGGGAGAGTTATGTCAGCATCAGATACTTTAGTATCTGATTTAGAGGATCCAAATTTGGGAAATGATATTTTCCGTTTCTTCATTTTAGACTCTACTTCTTTTATTTCAGCTTGTGGAAGTTCAGGTAGCTCCACTTCAGTTTTTCCGCTAACCTTGATGGTTTTTTCAGAATCATCTAGTAACAGACCACCTTCTTCTGTCTTCCCTTTTGGCATTGAAATACCAAACTTGATCTGTCTAAATCCACTTTCCTCTCGATCATCCTCAACAGCTTCAACAGCCTGAGGCTTTGAGAGCTCAGTTTCCTCCTGCTTTGATTTTCCCTCTGCCTTAGGGATTTTTAGTTTTGGAACAGAAACATCTATGTTTGGCATTTTTATTTTACTCCAATTTTTGTCTGTTTCTGGATCAGTCTCAGATTTTCTCTTCTCAGAATCTAATACAACCTCTGTTATGTCACTTTCTTCAACTGTAACATCCTCTTTTGTAGTGACTTCGGTTGTTCCTTTCATAGATTTCCCTCCAATTTTGGGCATTTTTAATTTAGGCAGTTTCTTTTTTTGTGGGGAGGAATCTGTGTCTTTGCTTTTGATTTCAGCCTTCAGTTCTTTTTTTGAGGTTTCCTTAATAATAACAGTGCAAACGTCATGATGGAGCATTTGATCACCCTCTATATCATGTGCTTTTTTAGTTTCATCAAATGTTGCTTCTTCAGAAGATTTTTTGATGTGTTCTTCAAGAGATATTTTTGCTTCAGTTTTCATCTCCTTGATTGCACCACTATCACTTTCAGATGACGTGGCCTTTATTGGTAATTCAATCACAATACCTGGGAAGCGAATGTCAGGTGTCATAATTCCAAAACTTGGCATTGATACCTTTGATTTCTTTGATTTCTTTTCATGCACATTTTTGTCAGCTTTAATATCGGTATCAGTATAGTCTTTCACAGCCTTGTCTTGAGTGTCTGTATCTTTGGCTATTATGATTTTTTGCGGTGGAACTGATTGTTCAATGGCTTCCATTCCTGGTATTTCAATGTCTTCACGCTTTGGAAGTTTGAATTTTACATCTGGAGATGTACTTATCTTATCATCCCTTGCTAACATTTTGCCAGGTTTGAGTTGGTGGTCAACAAGTATAATTTTTGATTGGTCTGTTTTGCTCTCAGTTATAACCATTTCATCTAGATGCAATTGTTCAGTTTTTGGTAATACGAAGGCTTGATCTTTTGTAGCAACAGGAGAAAGTCTCTGCTTTTCTTTATCCATTGTGTCAGGCAAATTAATGTTTATTTCTGTGCTCATGCTCGAAATTTTACAAGGGGATCCTTTAGGTGTCATGCCAGTCTTGTCTGACTTCATTTCCATGATTGTGACCTCTCTCTGTACAAGGACTCCAGTGATGTCCCTCTCAGGTAATTTGAAGGCAGGGAATTTTGATACTGCTTCTTTTACATCCTCAACATTAAACTCTTCTGCTTCACCCCGAGCTTGCTTTTTTTCTGATTTTGATATATTTATTATCTTCTCAACTTTTTGTTCTTTAATTCTAGGAGATTTAACCTTGGCTTTTGATCCTTTGTCCTCCACGCCAGGAATCTCTATTTCCTCTCGTTTCAGGAGAGGTACTTTGGTTGGTTCTCTCTGTTTTACAGTTATTGATTCTTGGTGGTCGATTTCAGAGACATCTACTTTAGGCATTTTAAAAGTTGATTCAATTTCAGTGCTACCACTGGTACTCTTCCTGCTTCTGTCCACATCCAGAGCATGTGATTTTGGCTGGGATATAACAGGTGTTGGAGTGATTGGTTTCTTTGTGTCCGTTGAGGACACATCCTCACTTGTTTGAATCTCAAAAGTGAAAGTGTCTGATGTAAAGTCTAGTCTGTTTACTGCATTTGAAAAATGGCTCTTTGATATGGCTATGTCTGCCAATGGTCCTCTGGTTCGAATTCCATAACTTTCTGTTTCTAGAATGTTTATTTCTTTCTTTTCCTTGTCGCTGCCAATTCTTGGTGATTTGCTTATCGGTCCTACCTCTGGCATGTCAAGAGAAACATCAACTTTAGGTATGGTCATGTCTGTTTTTCCTGACTCTTGAGTCTTTTCTAAAATCTCTTTATCTCTTGGTTTGCTATCGGAATCAACTTGATGTCCAGCTGGTTCAGTTTGTGGTATTACATTTGGACTGTCCAAAATATTGTCGAATGTTGATGGATCCAAAGTTCTCATACCACTTGTGGAGGATTTTAACTGACTCTCTGTTTCTATTCCATATGTATCCTTTCCTGGAATGCTAACCCTCAGTTGTGATTTCTCTCTCCTTTCTTTGCCATCATCTCCAAGAGTGACTATAATATCAGTAGTCTTTAATGTGGTGTCCACACTGATGAGCTCAACCTTATGCAGTGATTCAGTAGCTGACAAAGTCGGGAAAGTATATTCATTTCTAGTTTTAGCTGAGTCAGCTTCATTCAGTATTTTAGGACTCTCTATTACATTAGTCACTGGCACTTGCTCTTCCACTATATTCATAATAATTTGGTTGTCCAAGCCCTCTATATCGTCTTTTGCAATCACCTCTTCGTTTTCCTGGGTTTCTTCAACAGATTTGCTCCTGCGGCCTGCCATCCGCTTCTTAAGTTTCATTTTGTGCATCTTTTTCTTGTCTTTTCCATCTGGGGATTTTAATGGAGACTTAAGTGGAGACTCTGTGTCACTTGTTGGTGGACTTATCTCTAATTTTCTCTGTTCTTCTGCTTCTGAAGTGCTGTGAGATCTTTTAAAATTCGCCCCGCAACCTTTGCTAAAGGTAGGGAATTTGGGCCAAGAGATGCGATCATGTTGCTTTTTTGTCTTTCTTCGACTTCTCATCTCTGGTCCTCTTCCTTCTTCTTCTTGCTCAGCCTCCTCACCCTGCATACATTGATGAAGCAGATATAATGTCAATGAAACCTCTGAAGAAGCTTGGCTGTATTCTTTATTTAAGAATATAATGAACAGTATTATAATTACAATGGTTGTATCTGGCCTCATTGTCTCAGCATCTTCCTGGGTTCTTGGAGGTGGTTTGCGTTTTAGACGGAATGCCACTTTATATGGTTGAGCATGCTCAAGAATCTGGAGGGCATCTTCATATGACACATTATCAAAATATACTGTAGCACTAAGTATTTGATCACCTGAAAGACCAGATGGAAGAACACAAATGATGATGCAAGTGAAAAGATGGAGAAAAACAAATTTAGCTGTATTCTATTCAGAAATATTCTGTAATCTCACCTTCTTTCACACTTAAATGCTTTGAGGCAGGCGACTCTGGTTTTACTTCCTTGATGAAGATGCCGTCCTTTCCTCCACTTACAATCAAACCCTCAGCACAAACTTCTTTCACAGTTTTCACTATTATTTCTGACTGATCACTTTGCATATCCTGAAACAGAATGCAAGTAATTTACTTTACTTTTAGTCATTTAGCAGACGCTTTTATCAATTTAGAAATTGATTCATGTTTTCTCAGTATTTACATTCCTAATCATCTGTATTCCTCACTAGAGAGAACTTTAGGTGTGTCTGACCTCTGTTTGATTCATCTTGGCAGAGGAACGCTTGTCAAACAGTGAGCCGAAACCAATCCTTTTGCTTTTTTTAGAACTCTTGGTGGGTGAGTCATAGAAGTCACCTTCAACCTGACGAAACAGCATGTGATACATTAAATAGATAATAGTTTGATGATCAAATACAGCATTATAAAATTCTGAATTAGGCTTATTATGCTGTACATAAATAAGATAAGAGTCTAATGTAGTGCTCACCTGTTTCGCGTATTTCTCTGTGGTGGGGAATTCCTCAACAGGAGAGGAACCCTGAGGACGAGGTCTTTCCTCCTCTAAAACTTCAGGCTCCTCACATACCTATTATATCAAACACCAATTAAAGATTGTTTAAAACTATTAACCAATTTAAAAAAGAGACACAGTTTAACACGTGTATGTTGTATATTTGCTGAATGTGCTTTATTTCAGTGATACTCACGAAATCATCATCTGTGTCTTGTTCTGGTCCCTTCAGCCTTCGCCCTTCTCCTGTCGTGATGAAAAAAGCAGAATAAGCACATAAGGGTCAAGCTTTGTGAATACATTGGTTTTACATCTGGCTGCTTAGTGAAAAGCTCACATGGGACTTGAATTTGTTGTAGGTGCTTTATCTTTTCTGTACATATGACCGAAATTTAAGAATCCATCCTAAATGTAGAGACTGTTAGTCATCTATTCAATCTATACTTTCTTTATTTGCTATAGTTTGTACTGATTGAAGAGTCAGTGAGTGTTCTACTGTATTTTGCCAGACCAAAACTTTTTTTTTCAATCTGCAAAAAAGGCAGAGTCTAAGGCAAAATTTCTGTTTGCAAAATTTCCTGCCAGATATTCCCACAGGATCCAGACAAGTTACCTGCTTCTGTTGCTTCCTGTAAGTTGAGGCACTCTATTGATCATAAGGGATCGGTTTACACTACCAGCAATAAAACTAACATGAAAACGATATAGGTCCAAAAAGGACAGTGTAAATAATATGGTTATAAATATCTGCAGATGTGGTATTATTCTAAAAATACAAATGATATATATTTTAATTTTACGGCATGGAGAAATGATTCCCTTGCATCATTTTTTAAATATTGTATGAATTTTAACAATATTATACAATAGACAGAATACTTAAATGATACCAGCAGCAATAATACTTTCATGACCTCCTTTCTTCTGAGAAAGGCATAAATTTCCAGTTTCCCATAACAGAATGCACTTAAAGGATCATTTAGGTACATAAACATTTTCCATAAGCCTCACTCTGGCCAGGCCATTAACCTGCATTCTCCTTCAAGCACTTATCCAGGCATGTCAGTATGCATGTCATGTAGCATGTGAACATTATTACACCAGCACCGTTTTATTTATTTATTTATTTATTTTACAGTTTCTAATGATCAGACACTAAACTTGTGAATGCAGCAATGTATAGACACCTGGGGAAAAGCAATGCTAAATGTGAATTATCCACAGTTAAGATAAGAAGCAAAGTAAACAGACTTGTTAAAGGGAGGAGAAAACTCTTCCCATATCATTTATGGGTGTCAAAGGCTTTGAGAACAATCCAACTCAGTGGTATTCAGGTAAAAATGAATATGCCATTCATCTATCATTCTGTCATTATGCAGATGCCAGCATTGACATGTTACACGACACACCCTCTATCTAAAAAATTTAAAAACAAAATTACGCAAGTCTTTTGTCGACCACAATTAGACTCTTTAAGCCCTGCTTTTAACCACAGGTAAAGCAATGTTTGAAAGGGGTTTAGCGCCACTTTTACGGGGTGCATTTCAACCCAGAACCTTGGGTTATGAAACCATGCTCTGGTTAATAATAACGCAAGAGAAACCTTTAATTAAAAAGGTCATATACTGTGTTCCTTCACTCAATGATATGATATTGGCAAAACCAATGGTTTAAGTAACCTGATGTAAACTGATGTTTATAGGAGAAATCTGTGGTTTTGAGGTTTGATATGTTGTGGTGCGGATCAACAAGTTTCAACAAGGTGTCTTTTCTGGCTACTATTGTAGCAAAACAGGCTTAAGATATATATATATATATTTATTTATTTTTTCACTTGTTATAAAGCTTTATAATATCTGTCCAAAACCAACACAGTGAATGGAGCAGGCCCAAACGACAGGCCTTTCTTTCTTCAAGTTTTTTTTTTTTTTTTTTTTTCTTAAATGTTTTCAGGCTCTTCACCCCTGTCAGGTATAATGAAGCTGTTGGTTAGTTGGTATATGTAATAATTACTAAATAAAATGCTTTAAAATGTTCTTGAAAGACCATTGTCCATCATTAAAAAGTTATTTAAAATAAAATCAACTCTAAACCAATTTGCAATCATTCCTGGGTTCCTATACTTTGTGTGTTTCTGTTAGGATTACAAATTATGTAAGCTCTGCTATAGGTATTGTGAAATCATTTTTAGCTTGTGACTGAAGATTCAGAAAAATAATATGCAAAACTTATTGCTTTTAAAACATGCTGTTTACTCAGTATGTTACTGAAATCTCTTGAAATACAAAGCTAAAAAAATCTGTGCCAGTATGAAAATAGCCTATATAACAGAATTATAATAAAATTAAATGTAAAAAAAAAACAACAGTATTATGCAATGTATATCCAAAAACATCATACTGCTGCATTGTAATTACAATGATGCAAAATTTCTCTCCAGGTAAATATTAAAGGTTAACAATTACAGGTTTGCACTTACCTGATCTGCGGTTTACTTGCAGAAATATATGTTTTACTGTTTTCCAGATAGTAATTCACAGAGTGCACAGCATGCATTGACAGGATAGTTTGTGGGTAGTTGTTAGTTTTAGTGGAGAAGATGAAGGGCCCTGCCCTTTTTGTAGGTATGGCACAACCCTGTTTCAGGGCTGTGGTTCAAACTCCTGCCAGTGCTATTGTGCTGAAGAACAAACATCTGAATGTGTAACTTGCACACATTTACAAATGAATATAAATGAGAGGTCTTGATATTTTGAAGCAAAGGAATCAGGTTGTAAGGGTATTTACAGTATGTCCCTCTGTTCTCCAGTGAATGTTGTCTGCGTTTGTTTAGTTTAGTTTTGAATTGAAGGCAATAGTTATGACATTAGTGTACAGTGGCAAATGAATGCAGAATGAAGACAAGATCTAATGCAGTTCAGAGTTCTTTTTTTTTCATTGTGCTTTTTGCCAAAGTAAATAAACACAAAGACTTTAAAGAATAGATCAGATTACTCAGTACAAAGCAAGCTGTCAATCACATGATGTTTTTGCAGTATGGGTGTGCACATGGTTGACTGTGTTTAAAAACCATTTCAGAGTTTTTATACCCACAAAATTATCATTTAGCTTCATATTTGTTATAAAATTACCATGCTACTGATTTAGCAAGCAACAAACCACTATAAAGATTTGATTTATTTTTAAGTACAATCATTGATCCTTAACTGAGATGGACATGAGTGCGACTTGAATTGTTTGAAAAATTCACTGTTAGTAAATTTGTAACGTAATTAATCCATAATCAAATATTTGCTCACAGGGTGCTGGTCTAAAAGTGCTAAAGCATTTAAAGTATGTGACTATACTGTAAAATTTGTGTGACTAGCATATGAAATCCTGTAATACTACAGTACTTATAAAAGTATGACAGAAAGTGTATGCACACACAGATTCTCTTTATAATTTTATTAAGTTATGTTATGAAGGACTACAAAATTGAATTTATTCAAGGTCGTTATATTTAATGCATGTTGTTATCATCATGACTAAATCTGAGTTAAATAGCCTGTGTGTCTCATTGTGGACAGAGTCAGGCATATTATAACATTGGGATTTAGCTTTATTTATAATATATAATTTTATTTTTTGGATGAGAAAGAAGTGGGACCACAGCTCTGACAAAGACAAGGACGCTCTCTGCAAAGCAAAAAATGAGTATGAAGGTTGTGCATATGGTGTCCATTTCAGTTTATTCCTATTTTTGTGGATGTGGACGTGTTGATTAAACAATTACATCATCAGATTTGAACAATGAGCCTTTAGATATTGTTCAGAGGTGTGGACACTCACAGTGCTGTGACTAGCTGTAGACAAATCATAGTTTTCCGGATCCCAGAACATAGTTTTCAATGGGGACCAAAGATCATTTCATCTTCTGGCAAAAACATACATAAATGAACTTAATTTTATTGACATTGTTTGTGAAGATGTTATGTTTGTGTGCCCACCAAAAGCTCTCTTTTTTAAAATGTAAGATTTTTAGATTTAATTTACACTACATCATCCTAAAACTGCACTACATTTTACTAATATCATATGTGAAGACTTTATGCCTGTGTATGCAAATGTTTCACTAAAATATGTCATCAAAATCTCTGAAATCACATTTCTAGTACATAAGTTGTAAGGACTTGGTTATTTTGAACTTGAAAGAGATTCTGAAGAGTCATTTTGAAATATGGAAAAGATCTGCATGAAGTTTCTTCAAAAATTCTCCTTTTATGTTTTACAGGAAAACTAACAACATATGGGTTTGGAACAACATGAGGGTGAGTTAATAATGGATTTTCATTTTTGGGTGAAGTATTCAGTATCGTTATTACATATTTAGTATAATTATTCTATGAATGATTAATTTTTAAAAAATGCTAAATTAATCAAGTCCAAACCTTTTACACACCTCCCTAACTGAAAAAATATTGCAAATGCTGTATAGTATGTTTCATATTTGATATTACAACATAAGCTGTAAAAATCGTGGAATTTCCCAACTGCACATCTCCCATGACCAAGATTACAGGCATTAGAGGTTGTTTTCGGCTCCTGTGGCCATACGAGGCCCAGAGCTCTGCTCCTTCAGCACACTAATACGGTTAATTAGCTGCTCAGCAAGATACAGGGAGCAGGAACATCAATTCTGGCCTGCACTCTTAACATCATACACAAGCCT
>CM077242.1:24150000-24390000 GCA_039654775.1 Spinibarbus caldwelli
TTTTCACTAAAAATAAACTGCTAGTAAATTTCACAAATTACAAAGCAGCAGCAAGAAACACATTGATTTAAAAATTACATTTTGAAGTAGAAGTAGAAAACAAACACCATGAATCTTTATTTACAACATCTGATTAGAAGGGTCGGCGTCAACCTGAAATAACCGATCAACAGAAATATATTAAAAATGTAAACTCTTGAATCCAACTATTACTGATATTGGATTCAAAAACACTTTGTGCACATGTGCAGTGCTGTGATACGTATGTTTATGTAGTACATTTTACATCTAGCATGCAAACGTGTTATTTATGCCTCACGTCTCAAACAGGTCAGTTGAAGATGTGACTATTTACTAAATATGTCCCATAAAGCTCTTCTGACATACATGTCAGCTTTCTTGTTGTCATCAAGGCAGACAAGATAATTATACTCACAGTAGCACTGGTAACATTACTGCAGTGACTTTCTCTGGTTCGGACTGTGCTGATTGGGACATACATGCTGATGTTTTGTACATAATGCATGTAACACACTTGTAAATGAATAAGAAAATCAGATTGCTATGTTTAAGGTTCATAAAAACAGAAGTTTCAGGATCAGAAAACGGACAGGATTCATTTAGATTGAGGGAAATAAGTGCAAGAAAACATACCTGTCTCAAACAAAAGACAGAAATCTCTTTATGAATTCAAACATTTATCATCAAATGCTTCTGAGACCAAACTATCTGAGATATACTGACCATGTACATTGTATAACAAGATTTTGTTGATGTTGTTTCTTTTTTGTTTGTTTGTTTAATGAAATTTCAGAAAAACGTCCATCTGTCTTAGTTCATCGTCTGTATATTCTGATTAAAAAATGTAAGGCTGGGCAAAAAATTGGAGGTCATCTTCTTTGTCGAAATCTTCAGACATGTTCACGAAGGCTGTTTTATGTACAGCGTGCATCTACTTCTGATTGGAAACGATGTTCTGGTTCTACGTTAACAGAACTATTTTAATGATGTCCTTACTACCTTTCTGGGCCTTGAACGTGTTGTTGCTGTCTATGGAGGGTCAGAAAGCTCTCGGATTTCATCAAAAATATCTTAATTTGTGTTCCAAAGATGAAAGAAGGTCTTACGAGTTTGGAACGGCATGAGGGTGAGTAATTAATGACAGGATTTTCATTTTTGGGTGAACTATCCCTTTAATGTTACTGATATATAACAATGAAAAAGCTCAGTCATATCTGAAGTGTGCATTTGTGTTTTGGGAGCAGACATAGGATAGGCATCTTTGTAAAGCAAGTTTGTATGTAACATATTCAAATTAGGTCGATTAACATTTGTCATGAATTCTTGTCTGGATGTGCAGTATGTCAGATTTATTAATAATTTATAATAATAATCCAATAATTCATGGTATTATTCATACTCAAAACCGTTTGATTCCTGTTTAAAGAGGCTTTCTATAATTTTTAGAACAGTATTACTGCAACAACATCAACAACAACAAAAGGATAAAAAATCAGGCATGTTCACATTGCTGGTTATTTGTGATACATTACTAATTTATCAGTAAAATCTTGTGTATGACAAATTAAACATGGGGTGAAGTTTGAGTATTTATGTATAGACATACAGTAGGTTCCCTATGCATGTATGTATACACTCTTGATGTTCATTCTTATGTCTTGGGGCCTTGTAAACAGAAGGATCTCTGTTTCATATTCAGCGCAGATGTCCATCTCTTTATGTGTCTGCATCTGAGACAGGGAGTGGCAGGATGATACTGCATTAGCCTCTGGCTGCTGCCCAAGAAACTCCACACCAAAATCAATTTAGGCACTTGAGAAAAACAGAATGTGCCCTGCCACCATCTTTGCCTACGCTTCTTCCACCAAGCTTCTGCAAAGACCTAGCATCTTCTGCCATTATGCACCACAAATTCTGTCAACATTTAAAAGGTAATTCATCCTCCATGTGATTTATATATATTAACATGCATTTGCTGCCACATCTTCAGTGCTATGAACTAACCTTCTGCTCATAGAGTGGAAAGTTTGAGTATTGAAGGAATTGAAAACGTTGTAGAGTTTCTGCTGATAAGCAGATGCTTTTTAATGTAATGCAACACTTCTTTATTGACAGAGATCGTGTTCCTGGAGCAACCTGTTGCTTTGGCTCAATTGACTTTATGCTTTTAATAATGGAAGACGCCATTTTTAATCCAACATGAATGAAAACAAGGCTAAATGGTGTCTACCCTGAGATTATAAGTAGTGCTATTCTTTTTGGCTGCCTGTACCAGGAAGTGGATTGGTAGCTTTTTGTATTTTAGTAGTCTAAAACTCTTGGCACCACCTCTCCAACAGGAGAGTAAATCGATCTAAAAAAATCTCCAGTTCCGGGTCATCCTGCTTGAGGAATGAGTTTTCAATATTTACATTCAAAATATCTATCTGTAGACAGTCTCCAGCATTAAGAAGCTGTAGTTTGTTATGGACAGTATTCAGTGCATGTACAGTAAGTGTCATACCCCAGAACTGTTTTTGTTGTGTTTTTGTCCCTCATGTGTTCATTGACCCAGTTTCTGTCTCTCTTTGATTAGTTAGTTCACCTGTGTCTTGTTAATCATCCTCACCTGTCTGTCCCTCATTAGCTACCCTATTTAAGTTGTAGTCATTTCACTGTTTGGTTGTCCTGTCTACTACGTCCCTACATGTGCTCCTGCCTGCCTGTTCTATGATTTAATCTGTGTGGATTAAAGATTATTTGACTTATTTTGATCATTTTCTTCTTCATGCACTTAATTCACCGTAGCGTGACAGTAAGGGTCAGTTTGAGAAGTTTTATTCCTCCGAGAAATAATTCTGACTTTTCTCAATGTGATCTCAAATTAATTTCGTAAAACACTTTTTAAAACATCATGTGCCCCAAACTGCTTGTTTCAATCTGACACTGAACATAAATTTAAGGTTTAAATAATTTATTTCAGATTTTTACATTGTGAACTGTGAAGATAGAAAGGCCAGAGTATTTCCCATTCATTTCAGGGCATGTTTTGATATTGTAAATTATAGTATATGAATGCCTTTTTTTTTTTTTTTTTGTCCAATTTGATATTCTTACCGTAATAAATTCATGGATCATCCCTATTGTGAAACAAGTACACTTTACCATACTTTTAAAAATAGTACTTGCTATTGGAAAAGGTTACACTTTTAAAGAATATTTTTAAGTGTAAAACGAATGTAATGATTTCAGACACTTAACTGAATGTTAATTGCTATGCAATAAAAATGTATTATAGTTTAAATTTTACATTAAATCCAATTAGTTGACTTTTGGAGTGTTTTCTGGCTCTGTTGAGTAGAACCTAATTAAATTTTTAATTTGATGATGTAGTTTGAAACAAACAGTCTAATATGTTTCTGTAACATATATAAGAACAGATAAAGAAGGTAGCCAACCCTACTTATGGAGATTTACTGTTCTGCAGATTTCAGCTCCAACACCAATCAAACACACTTGAACCAGCTAATCACGTGTTCAGCGTTACTTGCAAATTACAGGCCGGGGTGTTAAAGCAGGAGCTGAGGTCTCCAGGAATGTAGCTCTCAAAGAAGTTATGTATTACTGGTTCAATTAAATCTACCACAACAGTTAATTCAGTGTAAAACAGACTTATAATGATAATCATGTATAGAGTGATGATTGAGTCTTACAAATCCACACACTCAATGCTGCTAAAATAGCAAAGTCTGAATTAATTCTAAGTACATCAGGAACTGATGTGGATTGTAAACTGGATTGTGAATTTTACTGGACTGTAAAAAGTAAGCGTTATACTGTATAATGAAGAGTAGTGTTTGGAAGGGAAGGTTTGAAAAAGTATGAGTAATATGAGCATCTTTCAGCAGTACATGCTGCTGTTTCTGTATGAAACTGATATCCTGTTACTGCATTTGTATGACGCGGCGCATTTTTGCCGAATCTGCAACTCTTTTAGGAAGCACTGATGAGCTGCATGCAACATCCCATCCCACAGGAGAGCATCTGTGAGATACTTTGAGACCAATAGTACGTTACACTACAGTCCATTACCTGGTATTGTGGTAGTTTAAAATGTTTTGTTTTATAAAATATGTGTTTTAAAATATTTTTTTTTTTTTTTGTTTTGTTTTTTTTTTTTTTTGAGAATCATATTTGATACTTCAGGATTTTAAGGCTCATATAGTATGTAGCTACTTGAGGAGATAACACCTCAGATTTATGCAGAGGCCCAGACTGGGCAAAAATATACAATTTGTTGCAATTGCTGATATTCATATGATCAATAAATAAGATGAAAGTTTGATCAATGAGATCTTCATAACATTATAACAGAGAAAAGCATATAAATATCAGTTGTCACTCTATATTTCCAAATAATATGTTTTATTAAAATTATATTTAAATGCTTAGTTTATGGTCCAAGCTCTGGAGGGCAAAATACCTAATGTAGTGCAATACAATGATGATTGAAAGATGATACTCACATTTTTACTCACATTTTCACTTTACTCACATCATTATACTCACATTTTAATGTGATTTTTGTAAAAAATAAAAAATAAAGACGCATCGATTAGACATATCAAGTAAATCTTAGTTGTTTCAATACAGTAAGTGTTCATCTTCAAATATTGCTAACAATATAAAAGTTATTTTTGCACTTCATTTATAAAAATCATTAAAGATTTCACAGTAAAAAAGACATAGAACCATGACATGAAGGAGGACGTTTTGGTAGCACTTTTAAGATTCACTATTAAGAGTTTCCCCTCAATAAACTCCTAACTGATAGTAAGTAAAGTAGTTGTTCTAGTAGTTATGTATGTTTAGGTATGGGGTAGGGTTAAGGGATCTAGAATATGGTCATTCAGAATAAGACATAAATATGTGCTTTGTAAGTATTAATAAATAGCTAATATATTGTAATATGCATTCTAATAAAACAGCAAATAGTAAATAGTGTTCCCTAATCTAATGTGTTTAAGATACTAAGATACTAATAGGCATAGGACTTTTACTTGATAAAACAGTATCAGTCAGAAGGCATGTAGAAGATTTTGTTTTAACCATGTTGATTATTTAGAGGCCTTAGAAATTTCCATACAGTAGGCTTTATAGGGTCAAATACCTGTTACGTCATACTTCACTCATCTAATTTAGTCCTCATGTGACTTTAGTGTGGCAGTCTAATAATTCTACACCTAAATTCCATCATAAATATGTGTGGGTACAAAAATGTTCTGGCCTAATCACTGACAAAAATAGACCCTACTGTCCTGTGACTGCACTGACAGAGTTATAAAAAGTGTATGAATCAATCCACTGTTGACTCTTTATCCATGAACTCTGAGGACAAAGTTGACATGCTTGGAATACTTGGTTTGTTTTGTAAATTAGAGCCAGAGAGAGGGCAATTGTTAAATCACAAACAACTTAATCTGGTTAATAAGGGATTTCTTAAGGTAATTCCAATTCTACACTGGAATATAGTGATGTATACTGTGTAAGACAAAATATAACTGAGCACAATAAGGCCATTCATTACTATCTCCCAGACATACCATGGGAAATGTTTAATTTTTTTTAAATAGTTTGCAGTGAGCCAGAGGACAACTGAAAACAATCGCAAGGAAAAAGTCTAGTGGAAAACGCATGAGAAATGTGAGGATAATGATTATTACAGTGTTGTGAATTAGCTAATTATAATTCATTTTAGAGCTAATTGAATTGCTGAGGGAAAACAGATGTTTGACTGGGGGAAACCCAGGATACTGGAGGTTATGTGATGTTATTCATTGTAACATTAACCACAAGATGAGCCCATGGGTTTTGGAAAGAGGTCAGAATGATGTCTGACTTCTTTAAGTCATGTGATCTGGGTACATTTAACTTTTGCACAGGTGTTGATATTAAAGCAGGCATATTAAAATAAGCATGAGGAACTTTTCACGACAATTCAATTATTGATAGACAACAGAGTCTGACGGATTACTTCTGGCTGAGAATGACCTGCAATTGAAAGTTTACTTCCTTTACTTCCCCTCTACGATCCAAAGACTTTTGGTTTAAAAAAATTATGGATTATTATGGGCTGTTTGGACTCTGATTCTGACGGCACCCATTCACTGCAGAAGATCCATTGGTGAGCAAGTGATGTAATGCTACATTTCTCCAAATCTGTTCTGATAAAGAAACAAGCTCATCTACAACTTGTGTAGCCTTCCCAAGTAATTTTCATTTTTGGGTGAACTATTCCTTTAAAATAAAAAAACAAAGCCAAAGGGAACACAGCGGACTATTTGACTCTGCTTACTCATTCAAACATAAGATTTATTTGATGAGCATCGATGAATGCCTTTATATCTGTCTCCGGATTCAATTGTCTGTCTGCTTATATCATTCATTGCTTTTTGACTGAGCAGAGGCGAGACATTATGCTGTTGCCTGATGATTTTAATGTTTTTTGAAGCTCCCTTGCATCCCATTTTTACATTTGATGCATTTTTAATCTTAGATTTTTCATTTTTTGCTGAGTTACATCAGTGCAAAATTGTACAGTATGTCAACCAACAAAAATTCATTAGGGGGGTTAAGGCGCCAGGCCTGCATTTGAGTGGATACTTGTTAGGAATGAAACATGCTGCTGCCTCTCTTTATTAAATAAATCTTAAACTCAACAATGATTCGTTTATACAGTATAGCTTAGTGCAGATACAGTAAATTGCTGATGGCTCTATAAATTGAATGTCATAACTCTCATCAAAACAAATAACTATTAATACTTCTAATAAAGTATTAGCACATTGTTATTTTCTATGCAAAATGGTTTTAGTCTTAAAGGGACAGAAACATGGTAAACAGAAGCTCAAACATGCTTACTTGATGCACAAGAGTGTGGAGACGTGCTGAAATCGCGTTTGGTCTCGTACTGTATCGCGTACCTTGTCATTGTTGTGCGCTTGCTTGGCCATTTGTTGTGATAAAAAGGAAAGTGTGTCCAGCTGAATTCATTTAGTATTTTGTTAGACGGGTATAAAAAAGCTTAGTTTACCGCGGCAGCCGTCGTGTGAAGGCCTCCTCGTGTGAAGACCGAAGAGTGTAAAGACCATCGACTCTACCGTGCGACTCCACCAGGCAGGGACACCGGCAAAGGATATAAGTATCACTTTTTTTTTTTATTTCTCCTCTTTCCTATTACTTGTTTCACTTCTGTTTCAGTTTTTATAACCATTTCTTACTATGTGAACGTAAGTTGTTTTTTTAGCATGTGTTATTTTTTTAGAACTACTGATAAACTAATGTAGTTTGATTTGTATTTGTTATCTATTATAATTTTAGTTAAAGTTGGAGTAATGTTTGTCATTTTATTAGTTTTTTATGATGTCTGTAAAGGTTTTTTATTAAGTTTTAGTTTTATTTAATTTGAGTTATTTTAGTACTTCAACAAACTACATGGAAATGAAAGAATATATATATTGAATTTATAAATGTGTATATATATATATATATATATATATGTATATATGTATGTGTGTGTGATTGTACATACACATACTGTATATGTAGTTGTTTTTTGGTGTTTGGCTTAGTGTTATGTTAGAATCATTATACTCTTATACCTTTTGTTCTTTAATATTTTAAATTGTTTTTAGCTTTATTTTTTTGTTTTCATTTAAATGTTAAGTTTTGAAATTTTGTTGTATGCATTTGCCATTTTTATTTAATTTCTTTATTTTTTTTTAAATGTGTGTGTATATATAGTATTTATAAAGTTTTAGCTTTTAGTTTTGGATCTGTTTTCATTGTTTTAATACTACAATTGATTGCTTCTGTTGTCCTCATTTGTAAGTCGCTTTGGATAAAAGCGTCTGCTAAATGACTGAATATAACGTCTCGGTTACGTATGTAACCCTCGTTCCCTGAAGGAGGGAATGGAGACCTTATGTCAGAGTGACTGACGCAATTGGGATCTCACCAGAGATCGCTTTGCATCGCGCACCCCGCCCCACAGCGCGGGTATAAAAGGAGAGCGCATGCAGACGCACATCAGTTTTTCGCCGAGGAGCCGAGACGATGTGCCCCGTACAGCGGTGGTACAGCAACTGTGGCGACGGGACGTAACGTCTCCATTCCCTCCTTAAGGGAATGATGGTTACATACGTAAACGAGACATTGCTTATCAGTCAGTCACGTTCGACGTTACATCAGAGTAACTGATGCAATTGGGATCCCTACGAAAACGCCACTATTGCTGACCCCCTCCAGTGCCCTGCGGAAGCCGGCAAGTCCCCCCACGCCAGTTGGGACGGAAGATAGGACAGGGCTTAGGCAGAGATGCAGCCACTTCTGTTCCATACAGTGGATACTGGATAACACTGGGAAGCATCTTCCAAGTAGGGGAACGCTACGGAAGCCACATCCTGCGTAACGGAGGTACCATGTGGATATTACACATATGGACTGGCCAAGGGCAGTACTATATATGGAAGTCCCTGCGGTAGACTCAGCCACCCTGGGGTGAGATGCTACACAGCAGAGATGGCAGAAGGTCTCTGCCAAGGAAAGACATGGGCTCACTGTGAGGGGAGCCGTACCGTGGAAGAATACACATGTGGGATCATCCGAAGGGGAATCACTACACACGAGCACCTAGCCCAGCACAAGTGCTGACCTTGGGCAGACACACGAGTGCTGAGCCTGGCGCCTGGCATTCCGCCACGCCTGGCTGCTGATGGTGCGGGAGGAACTTCAACAGGGTTCACCAAGAAGGGAAGGGGAACTGAACTGAGAAGCAGAGAAGTGCACGTATCCAGTCCGTAGAGGGAAGTGGCGCAGCAAGCATGATTGACACAGAGCGGGTCCGATGTTACTGGCCACCTGAGGCAAGTACACGGGAGGACACGGGCTCTACGCGGAGATTATAGGATCTCACAAACGTGTTAGGTGTCGCCCAGCCGGCAACTCTACAGATGTCTGCTATCGAGGCACCCTGTGTCAATGCCCAAGAAGAAGCAACACCTCTCGTAGAGTGTGCTCTTACTCCGAGAGGGCACGGCAACGGTAAGCTAGGACTATAGCCTCCACTATCCAGTGTCTGTTCACAGAGTGCTGTATCCAAGCATGTTAACAGAAAGTTGAGTGGAAGGAAAAAGTGTGGAAGAAAAATATGCACAACCAACCGACAGAACCGCAGCCTTATGAGGATTGTCAAGCAAAATCGATTCAAGAATTTGGGTGAAATTCACAAGGAATGGACTAAGGCTGGGGTCAAGGCATCAAGAGCCACCACACACAGACGTGTCAAGGAATTTGGCTACAGTTGTCGTATTCCTCTTGTTAAGCCACTCCTGAACCACAGACAATGTCAGAGGCGTCTTACCTGGGCTAAGGAGAAGAAGAACTGGACTGTTGCCCAGTGGTCCAAAGTCCTCTTTTCAGATGAGAGCAGGTTTTGTATTTCATTTGGAAATCAAGGTCCTAGAGTCTGGAGGAAGGGTGGAGAAGCTCATAGCCCAAGTTGCTTGAAGTCCAGTGTTAAGTTTCCACAGTCTGTGATGATCTGGGGTGCAATGTCATCTGCTGGTGTTGGTCCATTTTGTTTTATGAAAACCAAAGTCACTGCACCCGTTTACCAAGAAATTTTGGAGCACTTCATGCTTCCTTCTGCTGACCAGCTTTTTAAAGATGCTGATTTCATTTTCCAGCAGGATTTGGCACCTGCCCACACTGCCAAAAGCACCAAAAGTTGGTTAAATGACCATGGTGTTGGTGTGCTTGACTGGCCAGCAAACTCACCAGACCTGAACCCCATAGAGAATCTATGGGGTATTGTCAAGAGGAAAATGAGAAACAAGAGACCAAAAAATGCAGATGAGCTGAAGGCCACTGTCAAAGAAACCTGGGCTTCCATACCTCCTCAGCAGTGCCACAAACTGATCACATCCATGCCACGCTGAATTGAGGCAGTAATTAAAGCAAAAGGAGCCCCTACCAAGTACTGAGTACATATACAGTAAATGAACATACTTTCCAGAAGGCCAACAATTCACCAGTGGGCAAGTCTTTGTTTAGAGACAGCCTTTCCCTTCTGCTGTCCTCCAAAGCAGACAAAGAGCTGGTCTGAGGTCCTGAAGCTCTGCGTGCAGTCCACGTAAATGCGTAAAGCATGGACAGGACAAAGCAGACCGATGGCTGGGTCTGCCTCCTCCCGGGGCAGCGCTTGCAAGTTCACCACCTGATCCCTGAAAGGCGTGTTGGGAACTTTGGGCACATATCCGGGCCGGGGTCTCAAGAACACGTGAAAGTCAGCTGGTCCGAATTCTAGGCACGAATCGTCGACCGAAAATGCCTGCAGGTCCCCTACCCTCTTGACCGAGGCCAAAGCAGTGAGCACTGTCTTTAATGAGAGAAACTTTAGCTCTACTGATTGCAGAGGCTCAAAGGGCTCCTCCTTCAAGGCCGTCAGGACCGAGGGGAGATCCCAAGAGGGTACCAGGTGAGGGTACCTCGGCGACAAGCAGGCGGAGGGACTGCGGCCGGCGGTGGGGAGGAGACAGCAGCAGACTGCCGGGGCAGGATGTGTCGGAACGCCTCCGTCTGCTTCTGTGCGGCGGAGAACTGTTGGGCAAAGCTCTCCACCGCTTTGCTGAATAGGCCAGCCTGGGAGATAGGGGAGTCCAAGAAGCGGTGCTTGTCGGCCTCTCTCATATCCGCCAGGGTCAGCCATAGGTGGCGCTCCTGGACCACTAAAGTGGACATCGTCTGACCCAGGGACAGCGCTGTGACCTTCGTCGCCCTCAGAGCGAGGTCCGTCGCTGTGCGCAGCTCCTGCAACACACCTGGGTCAGCACCACCCTCGTGCAACTGCTTTAACGCCTTGGCCTGGTGGACCTGCAGGAGGGCCATGGTGTGCAGGGCAGAAGCGGCCTGTCCAGCAGCTCTGTAAACCTTGGCCGTTAAAGCAGACGAGACCTTACAGGCCCTGGACGGAAGGCGTGGATTACCCCGCCAGGCGGTGGTGCTTTGCGGACAGAGCTGCATCGCAATAGCGCGCTCGACTGGGGGGGATCTCCACATACCCTTGGGCACACACCTCCTCATGCACTTCCGGGAAGAATGGAACTGGGGGTGGCTGCCGGCGATCGGCCTGTGCTCCCAGGAACCAATCATCCAACCTCGAGTGTTCGGGAGGAGGAGGTCTCCAGTGCAGCCCGACACTTTTGGCGACCCGGGAAAGCATAGCGGTCAGCTCTGGATCTGACTCGGGCAACGCCACTCTTCCTGACGGAGGCAGCGCAGCCGAATCATCATCTCCAGAGCCTAGCTCATCCCCCGATGCAGCAATCGACATCCTGTCGTCTGCTGGCGCTCCGAACGAGATGCGGGAACACCAGAGGGTGCGAAGTGTTAGAGGAGTTAGAGGCCCACGGAGACACACTTGACGGGGAAGCTCTCATTGTTATCCTCAGATCGCCCTGACCACAAGCCGAAGTAGTCCTCCGCTGCTGAGAGACGGAGGAAGTAGAACGGGGTGTAGCAAGGGGAACACCCCCTCGTTTGATGAGGAGGTATCTGGATCGCAACATCGCGATGGTAATATTCCCGCAATGAGAACATGACTCATCCACAAGCGCTGCTTAAGCGTGCTGATAGCCCAAGCACGAGACACAGCGTTCGTGACCGTCAGACAGAGCCAGGAAGCAACCACATCCAGAAACACATGAGCGGAAGGCCATCTTTAAAAAGATGCTGCGTCGCTCGTGGAGCTCTTTTAGATTGCTCTTTTAGAATTGCTCTTTTAGAAAAGGTGCTGAAGCGCCCAGGGGAGGTCGCGACACGACCGCAGTTTGATGAGCTGTAGCACGCTGTCCAAGAAGAAATGCGGCAGCACTGGATCAGCAACCCCCGCTGACGTGCCGTAACGCCAACACACTCGCTCTCTGTAGACATTCTCTTCAGTGATTGCACAAGCAGGAAGGCTCGGCTCCGAAGCGAAAAGCTGATTTGTGCCTGCACGCGCTCTCCCTTTATACCCGCGCTGCGGGGCGGGGGCGCGCGATGCAAAGCACGCACACCAACTGTCATTGGCTTGTTTTGTTAACACTCGAAGGTGATTGGGCTCTCTGGCGAGATCTCAGTTGCGTCAGTCACTCTGATGTAACATCGAACATGACTGACTGATAGGGAAATATATACAGGTGCATCTCAATAAATTAGAATGTCGTGGAAAAGTTCATTCATTTCAGTAATTCAACTCAAATTGTGAAACTCGTGTATTAAATAAATTCAATGCACACAGACTAAAGTAGTTTAAGTCTTTGGTTCTTTTAATTGTGATGATTTTGGCTCACATTTAACAAAAACCCACCAATTCACTATCTCAACAAATTAGAATATGGTGACATGCCAATCAGCTAATCAACTCAAAACACCTGCAAAGGTTTCCTGAGCCTTCAAAATGGTCTCTCTGTTTGGTTCACTAGGCTACACAATCACGGGGAAGACTGCTGATCTGACAGTTGTCCAGAAGACAATCATTGACACCCTTCACAAGGAGGGTAAGCCACAAACATTCATTGCCAAAGAAGCTGTCTGTTCACAGAGTGCTGTATCCAAGCATGTTAACAGAAAGTTGAGTGGAAGGAAAAAGTGTGGAAGAAAAGTATGCACAACCAACCGACAGAACCGCAGCCTTATGAGGATTGTCAAGCAAAATCGATTCAAGAATTTGGATGAACTTCACAAGGAATGGACTGAGGCTGGGGTCAAGGCATCAAGAGCCACCACACACAGACGTGTCAAGGAATTTGGCTACAGTTGTCGTATTCCTCTTGTTAAGCCACTCCTAAACCACAGACAATGTCAGAGGCGTCTTACCTGGGCTAAGGAGAAGAAGAACTGGACTGTTGCCCAGAGGTCCAAAGTCCTCTTTTCAGATGAGAGCAGGTTTTGTATTTCATTTGGAAACCAAGGTCCTAGAGTCTGGAGGAAGGGTGGAGAAGCTCATAGCCCAAGTTGCTTGAAGTCCAGTGTTAAGTTTCCACAGTCTGTGATGATTTGGGGTGCAATGTCATCTGCTGGTGTTGGTCCATTTTGTTTTTTGAAAACCAAAGTCACTGCACCCGTTTACCAAGAAATTTTGGAGCACTTCATGCTTCCTTCTGCTGACCAGCTTTTTAAAGATGCTGATTTCATTTTCCAGCAGGATTTGGCACCTGCCCACACTGCCAAAAGCACCAAAAGTTGGTTAAATGACCATGGTGTTGGTGTGCTTGACTGGCCAGCAAACTCACCAGACCTGAACCCCATAGAGAATCTATGGGGTATTGTCAAGAGGAAAATGAGAAACAAGAGACCAAAAAATGCAGATGAGCTGAAGGCCACTGTCAAAGAAACCTGGGTTTCCATACCACCTCAGCAGTGCCACAAACTGATCACCTCCATGCCACGCCGAATTGAGGCAGTAATTAAAGCAAAAGGAGCCCCTACCAAGTACTGAGTACATATACAGTAAATGAACATACTTTCCAGAAGGCCAACAATTCACTAAAAATGTTTTTTTTTTTTTTTATTGGTCTTATGAAGTATTCTAATTTTTTGAGATAGTGAATTGGTGGTTTTTTGTTAAATGTGAGCCAAAATCATCACAATTAAAAGAACCAAAGACTTAAACTACTTCAGTCTGTGTGCATTGAATTTATTTAATACACGAGTTTCACAATTTGAGTTGAATTACTGAAATAAATGAACTTTTCCACGACATTCTAATTTATTGAGATGCACTTGTATATAAATATACAAGAACCAATGAAGTTTGTTCTTATGTAACTTTTTTATGCTATTGGCTTATTTGATTTGCTTTATATGTGTATCGATGTTAGCAAAAGCCTAAATTAAATCTATTTATCATATAAAGTGATTGTGTCTATTTTGAAGACTTGAGTTAAACTGCTCAGGTCATATGGATTACTTTTACTTTATGAAGTTTTGGTGGAATTTGGAGGCCAAAAATCTCTCAAGTGTCTTTGAATTTTTTTTTTTTTTTTTTTTTTGTGTTTAAAAGTTGAACAAAATTCTTGTGGGTTTGGAATGACATGAGGGTCAGTAAATGATAACAGGAGTTTTGGGTGGTCTATCCCTTTAAAAAAAAACGTGTTGAACAATATAAAACTGCATGGCAAAGATCATCCTTAACAATAAGGACAAATGACAAACATGAACAAACTGCATTAACAAACATGAACAATGCTAACTGACATTCATATTGGAGTTGGGCAACATCCCACAGGATACTGGCTGAATGCCGCAAAGCTACAGCCAAACTAAAGCAACCTCTGAATTGAATCAGTGCCTGTGTGACCCAGGCTCAACTCAAACAGTGGGTTGTGACTTGTGAGCTTCTCAAAGTTGGAATTTATGGCAGTATTGCCATTTAAAGACCACTTGTATCCAAGGCCAACGAGCAAAGATGTGTAACCTGATATAAAGAACACAATACCTTGATTTCAAGACAATATATCAAGAGTTTCACAAACACTAAATACCAGCAGCCTTCCACCAGCTCCAGACATGACTGCATCATTATGGGGCATTTTGATGCTCTCAGTGCAGTGATTTCGAGCTGTTTGTGACTGACTCCAGTTCTCTTGGCAGTGCCGTAACCCAGTACACCAGGACATTTAAGAAGGAATAAAGCTGTTCTGATTGGCTGGGTTCAAAATTGTATGCATCTTATAGTGCAGTGCACTTAGTCTTTTCAGTCAGATGAATGAACTGCAAATTAATATTTATTGTTTTAATGAACTGCCAATAGATATTTTACACTAAATTGAATGTAAACTGCAAAAAAAAAACAAAACAAAAAAAAACCCTTTTAGCTCCAAAATGATATCAACACACTATTCATGTGTGATGCATGATAAGGTCATGTGACAACAGTGTAGTGTGTTGCTGAATCAATCAGATTACAATTCCATTTTAGTGCTCTTAGAGGAGCAGAAATGACACACTGCACCTTTACAAACCTGATTAGACAGGTTTAATGGTTTCTTAAAAATGATTTAGGCTAATTTGATTTGCTCCACTTTGTGTGAATCACTCAGTTAATCAAGTTCAGTAAAAAGACATGAGTAAAGGCATTCAGTTTATAAATCATTTCAAGTAAACTCAAGTTGATTGTGCAATTTTGGATAATTTTAGAAAAAATGCACTTTATTTATTTTTTTATTTCAATATGCAATTATGAAAAACTATATCTATTCAGTGACTCAGCATCATCTTGTTTTGTTGACCAGACTACAGGGATTTGATATATATTGTATGACCACCCTCTAGTGGAGAAACACCAGTAATTCATCAAACATCACGTGGTCAATGCAGGAAGATATGAAGAACAAACTACTACAAATGAAGAGTAATAAGAGCAAACATGTATAAATATATAAAATGGTGCTTTTGATTGGCCTAAAAAATATTACAAATAATGTTATATAGAAGTACATATAATCTTTGTTATTTGTACAATATGAAGCATCCTTCTGTTGGTTTAATTTAATTATAATACAATGATAAATGTAAAATTAATTTAGTTAAAAAAGTAATCAAATAAGATGGAACTGTGTTATAGTTAAGACATTTTGAGTACAATGTAAACACTGTGTGTTAACCTTGTGTTAATTAGGGGCTTTTTGGCCCATTTCCCTCCAGCTCTTCCACAGCAGCAAGCTTTGGCTCTTTCCCTTGGTGACCAGAAATCGAGGTAGTTTATAACCATTAAACTGGCCTACTCCAGCATCCTTGCCCATAGCAATCAGCATAGTCACATTTCCTGATTGGGAAAAGGTCATTGATAAATGAGTATAAAGTGGTATGAAACTCATTGAGAAAGCTGTCTGAAATTTATATAAAAGAACTGTGAGAAATGAACTTTTTTTTTAAAAAGAGCTCACAAAGAACAGTTGAAGCTAAATCACTGGGTGATTGGTTGTTACCTGTGCGATATGAGGTTAAACATTTTCCTGTCAGACTGTTTATAATATTGGTGGCAGCAACCGCAGCATGAAGTCCAGCATGATACGCCAACTTGGGTTCATCGAGATTGGCACAGTCACCCACAGCATACACATTGTCAAAGCCTTCTACTTGCAGGTGCTGGTTTACCTTCAGAGCACCACTCTCTGCCATACATGCAGCTGAAACACAAGAAAATTTAATTAAATATAAACAAACAGAGAGAGAAGAATCAACCAGTTAAATGAGGTTATATAAGGGCACTGTTACAAGTCAACAAACAACTGTGTAATATAAAATATCACACATATAACATTCTCTAAGCTTTGCTACTGCACATGTACCAGGGTTCTGTGCATTAAGAAAGGTTTGAGAATGCAGAACTCATTATTATATTTAAATGTAATAAAGTACAATTAATACAAAAGTGTAGTTTTTAATATTACATGATCATTCTGCATGAATTAACAATAAATGTTATGCACACAAAATATGGTGTAATCCAAAAACATTCACATATATTTATAATCAGTGTTTGAAAGGCCACCTATAGAAATTATTTTATTTGCATTTATTTGATTTAATAAAATAACATTTTATGGACTATGGGGAATTAACACTTTTTTTTCTCCTAGAAATTCTTTAAATAGGCATTTTAAAAACGTGTGTAAACTGTTTAAATAAAAACATAAATGGGATAAGTTTTCATGACATAAATAATGTATTATAAATTGTTTTGTCACAAAACTAATGAAATTCTTTAATTGTTTGAATGTTCATTTCTTTGAGATATACAGTGCTGCTCACTAATATTGGCACTCTTGGTAAATATGAGCAAAGGTGGCTGTGAAAATAGATCTGCATGGTTTATCCTTTTGATCTTTCATTCAAAAAATGTACAAAATTCTAACCTATCATTGAAGTAAAACAATGGAAAGTGGGGGAAACTCACATTATGAAAAATAAATGTTTTTCTCTAGTTCACGTTAGGCACAGTTATTGGCACCCAATTATTGCAAAGTCCTTTTCCCATGATAACAGCTCTGAGTTTTCTTCTATAATGCCTGATGAGTTTGGAGAACACCTGATAAGAGATCAGAGACCATTCCTTCATCCAGAGTTTCTCCAGATCCTTCAGATTCACAGCTGCATGTTGGTGCTTCTTCTCTTCAGTTCACCCCACTCATTTTCTGTAGGGTTCAGGGCAGAGGACAGGGACAGCCATGGCAAAAGCTTCATTTTGTGCTCAGTGACCCATTTTTGTGTTGATTTTGATGTTTGTTTTGGATTGTTGTCCTGGTGGAAGAACACGGTCCATTATAAGATTTCTAACAGAGGCAGTCAGGTTTTGATTTTTGATCTGTTGGTATTTGATAGAATCCATGATGCCATGCATCTGAACAAGATGTTCAGGACCTCTGGCAGAAAAACAGTCCCACAACATTAAAGATCCAGCAGTATATTTAACTGTGGACATGGGGTACTTTTTTATTCCTGTTTGTATTAAACTCATCTGGTGGGTTTGCTGCCAGAAAGCTCTTGTTTCAGTTTCATCTGACCATAGACGCCAGTGCCATTTGAAGTTCCAGTCGCGTCTGATAACTGAATATGATGGAGTTTGTTTTTGGATGAGCCTGGAGTTTTTTTCTTGAAACCCTCCCGAACAACATGTGGTGATGTAGGGGATGTCTGATATATTTTTTTTAGGTTTCTGACCCCAATACTCAACTAATCTCTACAATTCTCCAGCTGTGATCCTTGGAGAGTCTTTGGCCCTCAAACTCTCCTCCTCACCGTGCATTAGGAGGATATAGACACACGTCCTCTTCCAGGCAGATTTGTAACATCTTTAGTTGATTGGAACCTCTTAATTATTGCCCTGATGGTGGAAATGGAGATTTTCAATGCTTTAGCTCTTTTCTTACAGCCACTTTCTATTTTGTGAAGCTCAACAATCTTGTTCTGTACATCAGAACTATATTCTTTGGTTTTACTCCTTGTGATGAATGATTAAGGGAATTTGGACTTTGTGTTCCTCATATTTATAATCCTGTGGATCAGGAAGTCATGGCTGGATAATTTCATGTTCATAATCACCCTGGTGTGCTAAAAAAAAAATGTAAATATGAATAGGAATATACTTCAGAGATATTTTACTCATAAGAATGTCTAGGGGTGCCAGTAATGGTAGCTAACATGCATTGGAGAAAAACATTTATTTCATAATGTGAGTTTCCCCCCCACTTTAAATTGTTTTACTTCAATGAACGTTTAGAATTTTGTGAATTTTTTGAATGAAAGATCAAAAAGATAAATGATGCAGGTTTATTTTCACAGCCGCCTTTGCTTATATTTACCAGTATTAGTGAGCAACACTGTAATTCAAACAAACAGACGGTATCAAAGCAAAAATTCTTTTCGAGATGTAACCAAATATTACTAGGAATAGATATCACCTCAGCCATCACAAATAACTATTAGCTCATTTATTACATACAAAAAGCACTCACTCAGACTGGACCTGTATGCTTCAGAGTTGATTTTATTTCCTGTGCAGCAGATGACTAGATCAGCAGTGACCTGCTCATTTTTATTGGTCTTCACCACCATGTCTTTCCGAAACACATTCAATTCCAGCTCATCAAGGTTTGTCACTTTCCGCCCTGCATTCAGGAACATAGGGAAAGTAAGAAATCATGTACAATTAATGTTATATGTGGTCTGAAGCATAGTGCATGTTTTAATATTTTGCATAGTCTAATCTAGCTTTTAACATTTTCCATTTCCTTTTCCCGAAAAGGCCATTTCCCCATTTAGACAACTTAAGGAATAATACACAGTCAGTCACTGCAATATAAACACTTTTAGGATGATAAAAGTCCCCTCAGCCCCACACCCAGCCATATTACATGGCTCCTAAATAAATAAATCAATATGTGGACATGAAATATTTATTTCAACTGTTAGCTGTATATTATTTTAAAGGTTTCACTAAGAAAAATATCAATTACAATGTAAAAAAAAAATAAATAAAAACATTAAGACGAGAACTACAATGACATTACAGTAATATTAATATTGAAATTTCCAGTTGCATCTGAAAAAAAAAAAAAAAAAAAAAAACTGATAATAGTATTATTGATATTGGAGTGTATTTGGCAACCACCAAATAATAATCATGCTGAAAGCATTCCAATTTTAGCTAACGTTTTTTTTTTTTTGCTTATGTTTTGAAATGCAGCAATTGTCCGTATGAGACAATGTGTTTTCTATCGAGTTAACATTTTATTAAAGTAAAATCATATCAATATCTGTATCAGCAACACTGGGTCTCCAGTGTCTCATATTTCTCACTGTCGTTCCCTTAGAAGAAAAAGAGACATGTGATGCCCCACATCAGGCAAAGGAATATAATGCAGATGTTAAGCAGCCCCGACACACAAGATCATTACCTAGCAAAAGCTCCACCCCCTTTTCCAGCAGCACCTGTTTGGCTTGTTCTTTGACAGAAGGCAATAGATCAGGATCAGCCACCTCCTCACGTGGGTGGATCAGAATCACCTAGATGAAATTTGCATGAGACAAAACACATTTAAGTTCACAATTAAGAATAAGCATGTCTATTTGTGTGTGAATCCAAAGCTTTACCTTCTTATCAGTAAATTCAGTCCTGATCTCAGCAGCCATTTCAACACCGGTGGTTCCACCACCAACAACTACAACCGTGTTTACTTCCTGGATCTGAAACGTTGGATGAACATGTAAATAATTTTAGCTTTTTAACAGTGTTGTCAGTTAAGATCATATCACACTGTGATTATGTAGCAGCTCAAAATTTCAATGACCAATAACAACTTACCACTTTGACAAAGTCCTCATACTTCTGAATGGCTGATTGGTAGGTGTCCACAGAATTATGTTTGCCTGGGAAATGTCCGCTTGTTCCAGTGCACAGAATGAGGTGTGAATAACATACTTTCTGCAGATTAATATTAGCACTTATTAAAGTTCACATATGCTAATATTTTGTTTTCTTCTGCTGTAACATTACAATATCTCTTACCTTTCCATTGTCAAGCACAACAGTCTGTGTTTCTGTGTCGATCTGCGTGACACGGCCTTGGAGGAAATTCAGTCCAAATGTCTCTTTGTATGGTATGAATGTCTGTTTCGCAAAACCTAGATGAACATACAAAAAACTGCATTGTTGTATTATTCTAACTGTTTTTTTTTTATTACATTAGGCATCTTATTATTAGCATACCAGCTTGAACTGAGGCACGCAGTGCTGCAACATTGTGATGAAACGCATCCAGGATGTCAATAAGTATGAAGGGCACTCCATGATGTTTAAGGTGTTGAGCAGCTGCAATGCCACCAAAACCACCGCCGACAATCACCACATGGACATTCTCATCAATGGACACCTGACCACCCATAATGCTTCACTACTGCGGAGAGAGAGAGAGAAAAACAATTAAAATGTCTTCAACTAAATTCAAAATTTAGTTTGATACTGATAAAGTAATCTAAACTAGCTAAAGTTATTATATATATATATATATATATATATATATATATATATATATATATATATATATATATAATATCATATGCATGTGTGTGTGTATATATATATATATATATATATATATATATATATATATACACACACACACATGCATATGATATTATATATATATATATATATATATATATCATATGCAGTAGTCAACATTTGAAAGTGGATCAAAATCTTTCATCGAAGTTGTCCTAAAAGCTAAAATCAAAATGTGTTCTTGTCTTAGGACAACTTTGATGAACTTTTTTTTTATCCACTTCAAATGTTGACTAAATAAAGTAAAAATAGTTATACTGTGGAAGAAATATTACAATTTAAAACAACCATTTTCTATTGTAATATATTTTGAAATTTTTTTTTATTCCTGTAATGGCAAAGTTAAATTTTCAACAGCCATAACAATAATCCTTTAGATATCAAAACGGTTGTGCTAATATTTTTACGGCAAAAAAAAAAAAAAAAAAAAAATTCAGGATGAAATTTAGAAAGAACAACATATTTGAAATAGTAACTTATAAATGTTGCAATTAAATGCATCCTTTAAAAAGTGTCATTGTTTTACTTCTGTCAGTAATACACACAAATATATTCCCATACATATGCATAAAAATGCCAATTTTAATATTTCAAATCTTTTAACTATGTTTGTCCAAAAAGACGATTGTACCTGTTTTTGGAAGATAAGGAAATGTTCCTTTGTCCTGTATTGAAATGTATTTATTTTAAAACAATTACTCAACCAAAATGCTTTGTAATAATGAATGCTGAGATTACAGTAAGTAAACACTAACGAGAAATGTTTTCAACATAAACAAAGTGGCCTACATCAATGTACTCATATACTGGAATATTCATATATTTACCTGCGACAAACACATAGCGCTATATTAGAATAGAAAGCTCATAATCTTTTGCATGCAGCGTAAAAGTTCTTTGTATACTTACCAACTAATGTGTGGAGGCTTGTGATTATGTAAGGCTCCGTATACTGTTCTTCCACGCGGAAATATCTGCAGCTCTTTTTGCTTATAGAGCTGTCTTATATCCAATGGTAGCACGCGCAGTATGGTGGTGGGCGGGTCTTTTCTGACTGCGTTGCCTCATAGCCAATGGGTAGCGCTCGAGGGGGCGTGTCTATTGTTGCGTGAGTGGAGAAGTCACTACTTTTCTTTTCCTCTTACATACCAGTGACCGCTGCACTCATAACATGTTCAATCAGATAGCAGGTCATATTAAGAAATAAACTGAAACACAGAACAAATAAATAATGCAGATCATATTTTAACTCAAATACTGTCAAACTGCAATTATCATTGTCACCTATATTCACAGATGATTCATCGAAACACTTCATATAACAGCGAAAGGTCAGAAGTCCAGCTGAGTCACGATGATAAACACGGAAAGAGTTTTCTTTAACTGATTCATCTTATCTTTTTCCTACGAATTATTTTTACATTATTATTATTATGTAAAATCTGATTGATATTGTCTATATTTCAATGCAGATAAAATAAATCAAATGTTATCACTGGCCAGAGTTTCGAGAAAGCACCAGCTCACTAAAAGAGCCAACGCTGTGCCCTTTTGCCTGAATCTGGATGTTATTATTACAAAAGGAAAGAATTATTAAATAATTAATGAATTAATCGGCTAGTTCTCATTTTTGAAAACACATTTTATTTTATTTTATTTTTTCAAAAATGAATTCCAAATAATTATTCAGATTTTATTTTTTTTTCCAAAAATGAATTCCAAATAATTATTCAAATTTTATTTTTTTTTTCTAAAAATGAATTCCAAATAATTATTCAAATTTTTTTTTTTTTTTTCCAAAAATGAATTCCAAATAATTATTCAAATTTTATTTAGACAAATATTATTTAGACATAATATTGATAGTAAATGATTGTGCATTTTAGAAAATTTATTGCGGTTTTCGTAGAATCGTAAACTATCAAACCAGTTTAAAGGATATTTTGCCGCACTTTCACAATAGATTAATGATTAGGTCCTTCAAAACCAAACGATTGTCATCATTTATTGACTCTGTTTGTGAAACACAAAAGCAGGTGTTACAGATGACAACCTTTCAGTCACCATTCACTTTTATTGCATTTTTGGCTATATAATGAAAGTGAATGGTGACTGAGGCTGTCATTAGGCCTGTACATCCCTTTTGTGTTGTACAGAACAAACAGTTACACACGTTTGGAAAAGTGTGTGCTTTGCTTTAATTTAAGCAGTTTATTTTTAAATAAAAATATAATGCATTTTAAAAGCTGTGGATTCAAATGAACCTCTTAAGACCCTGCGCCCTCATATGAGGACGTTATATTTTAGTGAATTTCTCTGAGACTCTACATGCCACAGTTTTAAGTCTGGATGTCCTGTACGGAGCACATTCAGGGCTTTTCAGAGATACTAAATGTTTGGATGTTTCACCATGACCACTCCCTCTCCTTGGTCTTCAAAAATGTCTGAAATTAATTTAGTGACACTCTTATGGAAATATGATAATATTTTGTAATTATCATTTAAATCTGTCTATTTTTTAAATTGTGTGTCATAAATCAACATCTCAGGAAAATGTAATGGGGTTTCAAATCAAAATATGACTTTCTGTTACGAAACAGGACGTTGATTTCGTACATGTCCTCATATGAGGACACCGGGACTAAAACATGTTTATTACGCATTTTGGGAGACATAACAAATGAATAGGGAAAGAAATTATATTTAAACATTCTATGAAATATTATATATAATTATGAAAATCTTGTCAATTATTACTCCCATTATTACACTTCTTTTTTCATTACATGTTGCCCCAAAAACACATTAATGTGCAAATTAGATTTAGTTTATAGATACATTGTATATAATGAGAAAACCCGTTTATGACCATTTTACATACATTTTGCAGAAAGAAAAATGGTATATCGAATCATTCTGTTATAACATAGTTGAGAATCATCTTTATGCAAAGTTTGGTAAAAAATAAAAAATCTTAAACTAAAAATGTATTGCTTATTTAAAAAAATCAATTGTTTTTGCCTATGCATGTTCATTCATGTCTTTTTATTTTTTAAAGAAATTGAGTCCCGATGTCCTTTTGTTTTGTTTTTTTTTTTTTTTTTTTGTTTTTTTTTTTTTGCATTATTTGTAATGCTCTAAACAATGTAAAGACATGAAAAAAAAAAACTTTTTTTTTCCTAAAACTTTTTTTCTCGGGTCTTAAGAGGTTAAGCCGTCTTTAAAACATTGCACGTGTCTGCCGATGGGTGGCGCTATAATAAAAGCCCAGTGCATGGCGTGGACCCTCACAGTCCGACAATTAAATTATGTACTATGTAATTAGACTATGTAATCAATTAGACTATGTAATCAAATGTTTCTTCTTCTTATGTAAAAGTGCATCTGATTCTTTAATCTGCCCTCGTAAAACAACTTTTAAAAGCAAAGCAGAAAAATGCAGTGCTCCACCTACACCGTTATGTTTATTTTCTCTTACAGTAGGCACAATATAATGAAACAAAGTGGAGTCCACCGCCTGACCAGCAGGGGCTGCAGAACGGAGCATCTCTGAAGGAGCAGGAACGCTTGGGACCTCCCCGCCGCTCAACACTGCACCTCAGGCGGATGAGCGCGGCTCTCTGCGCCTCTAGTCTGGACGCTTCGCTACAATCTCTTACTTATGTCCGTTTTAAAGCGCAAAGCATCTTTCCGTCTTGGGTCGTTCACTTTATCACCATATGTTTTAGGAAACTCAAGTGATGCTGGACATGAAGTGAATTTTACGGGAACGGAGTCGGTGTGAGTTTACAACGGTAAGATGGGTTAAATGTCACTGATGTCCCGTTAACGCGTTTCTTCCTCGGTTGATCGCCTGCGCATCTATAACGAGGATTTTCAAAGTGAATGTTTACAAGGGAAAGTACCACAGTCGAAATATGTTTTCTTTTGTTTTACTTTGTGCTCGTTCCCATGGTGAATGTATACCAAACCCGCGTGCTGCATTGTGGGATACCTGCAGACTTTATAAAATCAGTTTTATAAATGCATTTCTCTTTTTTGGTCTGTTATTGTTAAATAACTGATGTAAGATTTAACAACGCAGCATTTTGTGTGTGAAAATGTTACATGCAATTAATTAAAACATTCAAAGACCCATTTTGATTTGACTATCTGAAGTCGAGACCATTCAGCCAGTTCCTTGGTGGATTGATTGGTTTTTAAGTAACTTAAGTCTAAGTGTAAGTTTGCTTTGTCCTCCAGAAGTCACTTGAGACTGCTGATAAATAAGCTCAGGCTCTTATTGGCTCAAAACATTAAAACACTGGTGCTGGTTGTACCAATACAATGGTATTCTTTGCAAAAACAAAGACTCCTCAAAACAATAAAACCAGCAGGATAACAGAAGAAACAATAAAACAGTCTAACTAGAGTAAAGAATTAGTAAATGCATAGCCTACAAAATGTGCCATACATCACATACTGTATATTACTGTATAGTGTTTAAATATTTACACTGCTATTCAAAAGGTTTTTTAAAATGTTTTTGAAAGAAGTATGTATTGCTTATCAAGAATGCTTTTATTTGATCAAAAGTACTGTAAAATGTTATATTATGAAATATTATTACAATGTAAAATAACTGTTTTAATATGTTTTATAATTTAATTTATTCCAGTGGTGGCAAAGCTGAATTTTCAGCATTATCTCTCCAGTCTTCAGTTACATGATTCTTCAGAAATCAGTCTAATATGATGATTTGCTGCTCAAGAAGCATTTCTTATTATAATCAATGTTGAAAACAGCTGTGCTGCTTAATATTTTTGTGGAAACCCTGATATTTTTTTTATTTATTTTTTTTAAAGAACAGCATTTATTTGAAATAGAAATATTTTTTAACATTACAATGTCTGTCACATTTATTTAATTTAATAATTTATTAATATTTATTTCTTAATATTTATTTAAACTTTCAAATGGTAGTGTATGTATAGAATACATAGGCCTATCTCTGTGCCTATAAACACAAAAATATGTTGTGATTAGATTGTCAGATCAATGATGTGTATCAATTCAATCAGTTATTCTCTATACAGGCTAAAGAGTCTGTCAATGCCGAATTGACCTCTAGCCTTGTTTATAACTTTTAATTCTACATTCATGTCCCAGACTTTGCTGGCTGTGCAGTATGTGGTGGGATGGATGAGGAGGAGCAGAACCGCTATGTGGCCCAGTTGAAAGCTGAGTTTGACAGCTGTGACACCACCGGGACCGGATACCTCGACAAACAGGAGCTCACTGCCTTATGCCACAAGCTGAGCTTAGATGCCCATCTCCCCTTACTGCTGGACACTCTGCTTGGACCACAGCATTATGCCAGGGTGAGCTGTTCCCCATGAGCTTCCCAGTGTCTCTTATCCTAATGCTGTATTATAGATCTTAAGATAATGTCTTTTTGCAGGTGAATTTTGAGGAGTTCAAAGAGGGCTTTGTGGCTGTGCTGTCAAGGTCTTTGGACTTTAATACTTCAGAAGAGGAGAGCAGCTATCTTGAACCAGGTACTTGACAAGAAAATGACCTTTATATATTTCCAGGCCTGTGTTTATCGTCATGATTTTTTGTTGCTAGTCAGTCTGGACCTTGTGGACTCAAGGTTTGTTGATGGTACGTGTTGTGTAGTTGATCTAACTTAAGTACTCTGAAGAACTGAACTGAGCACATCCTGTTGTTATTGTATAAATGATTATTTGTATTTGTTAATGAATAGCCTGGTATATTTATGTTCATAAGTTTGGGGTCTTTAATATTTTTGTAATGTTTTTGTTGATTTCCTAGGCTGCATTTATTTGATCAAAAATAGAGTAAAACAGCAATACAGTGAAATATCAGTACAATTTAGGCTATTTAATTTAATACATATTAAAATGTAATTTATTCCTGTAATGCAAAGCTGAATTTTCAGCATCATTACTCCAAACTTCAGTGTCACATGATCCTTCAGAAATCATTATAATATGCTGATTTGCTGCTCAAGAAATATTTCATATTATTATCATGTTGAAAACAGTTGTTTGTGGAAACTGGAAAGCGTGATATATTTTTTAGGATGCATTGATGAATAAAAAAGTACAAAAGAACAGCATTTATTTGAAATAGAAATCTTTTGTAATAATGTAAAAATCTTTACTGCCACTTTTGACCAATTTAATGCATTATTACTGAATAAAAGTATTAATTTCTTAAAAAAAAAAAAAAAAATTGAACCCCAAACTTTTGAACAGTAGTGTGTTTTTAGAACATTGTGGTTTATGTAAACAGTTAAAAAAGCATTAATATATGGCCTTAGAAAGTATTTTGACATTTAAACCACATTTCATACTTCCATTAAAAATTATATTAGAACCACTGGATAAAAGCAAAAATGTTTAAGAAAATTGATGTTTGATGTGAGAAAAGGTTTACCATCATTTGCTTTTGCATTTGCTGGGGTCACTGGAAAATTAAACACAAATATTAGAATACAGATAGAGAAAACAATCGTTATTTTAAATTTAGTTAATGTTTGGTGTCACTTTTATGTCGTTACTAAACATCTTTGAGTTTTTATTTGGATTAAAGACATTGTTTAAGATAACATTATTATTATTAACATGTTTAAGAAGACATAACGTAGGCATTCCTGCTTATTCATGAAGTCATGCACAATAATAGCTCATAAAATTGAAGTACCTGCCTAATGATTGTTATGGCTCCGTTCACTAGAGCGCTAAGTAATACAGATGCTGAAACGTTTTGTGCAGGTTGATTTTAAACCAAAGCCAGAATAACATTTGTCTTTTTTCATAGATGCATTAGGAAGACTGGTACATTAGTGTATGTTGTGAAATCTCAGTGCTCAGCGCTTAAAATTATCTTTAAAAATGGAAAACCTGAAAGCTATGATGAAAAACAGATGTTCAAGCATTGAACCTGGGTTTGGAGATGTTCCAGTTAGGTTTTCATTTCCTTTCAAACATATTTCTCATTTTATGAAAAAGGTTGTGACATAAAACAAATGATGTGAGATCACCTACTATTGCTATTACCACTGTTATTTCTTCATTTTGACTGCTTCTGACACTTGAATTATCTGTCGCTCTAAAGCATCATTTCCTGTGCTTCTAGCAGTCCCAGAGGAGGTGAAGCCTAAATATGTGAAAGGAACCAAGCGATACGGGCGGCGATCACGGCCAGACAAGACTGACTTAGAGCTGACAGCAGACTCAGAAGATTCACCAAAGTTTGGGACTGACAAAGTAGAAGCAAACGGTGTGAGGAGAGCCAAGGTCAGACGCTCCACCTCACTGGAGAGTGTTGAGGTAAAATTCATGATACCTACACTACCTTTAAAAAGTTTGGGGTCAGAAAGATTTTTTTTTTTTAAAGAAATTAGTACTTTTATTCAGCAAGGTGCATTAAATTGATCACAAATGTAATTTTTGACATTTATAATGTTACAAAATCCATTTTTTTTCAAATAAATGCTGTTCTTTTGAACTATTCTTTGAAAAATCCTGACAAAAGTGCCACAGTTCCACAAAAAATTTAAGCAGCACAATTGTTTTTAACATGGATAATAATAAGAAATGTTTCTTGAGTAGTAAATTAGCATATTTGAATGATTTCTGAAGGGTCACGTGACGCTAAAGACTGGAGTAATGATGCTGAAAATTCAGCTTTGCATCACAGGAATAAATTACATTTTAAAATATATTCACATATGAAAACATACTTTAAATTACAATAATATTTCAGGATTTTTTGATCAAATTAATGCAGCCTTGGTGACAATAACAGACTTAAAAAATCTTACAGACCCCACACTTTTAAACGGTGGTGTATATTCACCATATGTCTATTTTCATTTCTATTAATAATTGAAAGAGCATGTATTTAAAATCTAACAACATAACATAACACTCAAAGGAGATTGAAGGTGAAAATAGGGGTGTCATCTTGGGACTGTATGCAAATCGACATGCAAATATTAGCACTTAACAATGCAGTGTACTTGAGGCGTCGTATTGTTAGTCAATTGAAGAGCTGAATCAGTTTGAATCTAGTGAATGGATCTGGGCCGACCTGCTTTTCTCAGACAGGAAGTGTGGAATGTGCAAGTGCCGGCCCATAGTGCAGCCCCCACCTTCACCAGACTTCAGTGTTACTTTTGGCTCAGGATCAAAAAATGGCTCATTTCACGTTCTCTTTTTTCTCTCAAAGAGCAGGAGCTCTCATAAAAGGGGTTTGTTGTTTCTGCTGTGTCTGTACTTTTTCTTCTGGAGTCATTTTACTTGTACATAGCAGTGCCGGACCAGAGAGCCAGTGCAAATGCAAACCTGTGCTGCTGGATCCCTCATTTCATGTGTTTCATTTTTAAAGAGTTATTTTGGATCCATCTTGGTTTGGTAATAGAAACGATAGAGGATGATGATGTTTTTCTTGCTCATGCATGTCCCCAGCAGGCACCAGACGTCTATGTAACGTCAGGTTGACGTTGGACATGACGTCGGACAGACGTTGCATTTTGGTTGAAAATGAAAATCGGGTTGACGTCAATATTTGACGTCAATTTGACGTTGACTTAACGTTGGATTTTGGTTACACAACCTAAAAACAACAAAATCTCAACGTCAGCTGACGTCGGTATTGGACATCAATTTAACATTGACATAAGACGTTGAATTTACGTTGAATTTTGGTCACCCGACGTCGCAACCGAAATTTAACCAAATATCAACGTCTTATGACGTTGTGTGCCTGTTTTGTGCCTGCTGGGTCACATCATGTCCCTGTTACTGTTGCAATTGTTTGATGGAGTTGAAGGGTTGATTAAATAAGCAGCTGTCTACCCTTATAAAAAAAAGTGTGCTTAATTATATTGAATATGCACTTGTAGTGTATCTTAACAGTAGATTTTTTTTTTCAAATCTGTGCTTGCAGGATATATAATATTAATTAAAGGCCACAAATGTGTACTTACAGAGAGACAATTACATTACTTTTTCTAACACACTTAAGTATACTTTCAAAAAGTGCACTTTGTAATAATGTCAAATAAAAGTTTTTTAATAATTGTTTTAAAATGTTTTTTATAGAAGTACACTTATTTTGATGTGTTGACTAACATACTAAAGATGTGAAGAGCTTAATTCTAATTTTAACTGTAGTGTGTTATTTGATATTACATTTAAAGTTAATACATTTTAAATGTACTAAATTGCAACATCATTACAAATGTGTAATTACAAATATATAACATATTGTACAAGTTTCAATAGAAAGAATATTAGAGTATATTTTACTTTACCAATTTTGCTTGTAAGTATATTCAACAGTACACTTTAACCATATTTCCAAGACAGTATTAAAAATTATGAAATTACATATAAAGATGTACTTAAGTCCTACTTAAGTGGGTCAAAATGCACTCTAAAGTTTAGCTAATTGCATTTAAAGTAAATTTAAACTATAATGCAATTTCATTTAATTGTAAATAACATGCACTTAAGTGTCCAAAAACATTACTTTCAGTTCATACTTAAGTATATTCTATGAAGTGTATTGTATATTAAGTAAAAAGTACTCTTTTTAAAATTATGCTTCAGTGTTGTTCTGTTTCACAAGGTTAGAACAGACTAGCAGCATGCTAAAAAAACACTTAGATTATCATGGTGGGAACATTTACATTTTCCAAAACAGTGTAGAAATCTAAGTCTAATGGCGCTTTTTGGGTTGAGACTTCTTGAGAGAGTAGGTCACAGTCTGTGGAGGACTCAAACAATCAAGTGCTTTAGCCAAGAATGAAAGCATGCTGGTCCATCAGAACAGTTTATGTTGGCAGCGACCAGCATTTGGTGTTTATGAACCAGCCCGCCAGGCCCCATTTGGTCCGGCATGTTTTAGTGTCTGTGTTCATCGTGGTGTGTTTTATGTGTCGAATGTGTTCAACCAGAATTAGAGGTCTTGGTCTGGGTGGAGCTCAGGGTGCAAAGCATCAGCTGTGGTCAGAAGGCCTGATAATGTGAAGTACAACAAGGAAAGGGTTTGGCTATAATTTGGTATGGCGCTTCCTCTAACTGCGCCTCTCATTTTAGAAACACATACTTGCATACCAGAGCCCTCCCTCGTTCTCTTTCTCTCTCTACACGTCTCTCCGGTTCTGCTCTCCTTTTCTTCTCCCGATCTCCTCTCTCACTTTTCATAACAGTGTTTGAAATATTTAGAGCTTTTATGTAACCCAGTACACGCTATTTTGATGAATGGGGGAGATTACATGCTCTAAATCGACTCTTTGCACTGTCACTAGCGATTCTGTGTTACTCTGTAGCAGGAAGATCCAACTCACCATGTCTCGTACAGTAATCTGATGAACATGCACAGTACAAGTATTATGTAAAAGGTTTAAGGTTTCACAAGGGTGTCCGTGAAGTTTTAAATATCTTAAATACACTTTTTACAAAACAAGAAGACTGTAAAATGTCTTAGATATGTAATACTCTGAATCTATTTTGTGACAGTTCTTTAAGCTGTCTCTTGTTGTTGAATACTTTCAAAAAGCTAAAAATGCTAAAGATTGTCACGATTTTATTATTTCTCTTTTTTGACCATTTCTAATCATTCAAACTGATCACACTGATGTGGCATTTAACTTTGCTGAAGCTGAAAAGTTTTATTTATTTAAATTGTATATTTAATGAAGGTCCTAAATTTTTCTAAAAATAGTAGAAGTAGTAGTAGTTGTTGTAGTAGTAATTTACATTGAGGATTTTTATTAAAAAAATTACATTCCCTGACATGCAGATACCCTGTATTTTTGGTCAGTACTCCTTACTGTTGATCAGCGTTTTCATTGTAATATAAAACTAAATGTAAAACAGCCATTAAAACTGTAAATATAAATACAGGATGAAAAAAATAAAATAAAAAATAATAATAATAAAAAACAGAAATGTTGCCATAGCAGTTAACTGAAATGAATAGATTTAAATTGAAGTAATAAAGTTAATAAAACTAAAACCGAAAAAAAAAAAATTATAGCTCAGTAGAAAAACTAAAATGAATGAAAATGACAAGCACATAACAAAATTACTAAAACTTGAAGTAAAATTTAAATGAAAATCGAAAATATAAAAATCTAAACATTTGAAATAGTATGATTATAATATGATTGTAGGAGGATTGTAATTGAAAATGCTTTTTTTTTTTTTTTTGTAAAGAGTAAACAATAAACAGTAAAGAATGGCTCTAGTAACATCAAAGTCATGGGTTCGATTCCCAGCAAATGCATGAATTAAAAAAAAAATATTAAATTGAATGCAACGTAAGTTGCTTGGGATAAAAGTGTCAGCCAAATGCATAAATATAAAATATGTAATATAAATATAAAATACAACCTGAATTCCGGAAATGTTGGGACGTTTTTTAAATTTGAATAAAATTAAAACTAAAAGACTTTCAAATCACATAA
Organism: Spinibarbus caldwelli; assembly: GCA_039654775.1. Taxonomy (NCBI): domain Eukaryota; kingdom Metazoa; phylum Chordata; class Actinopteri; order Cypriniformes; family Cyprinidae; genus Spinibarbus; species Spinibarbus caldwelli. Next base: position 24,182,154 of record CM077242.1, read on the forward strand.
GCCAATATTTTATTCGCAATAGAATGTAGATAACATAACAAATGTTTAAACTGAGAAATTTTCCAATTTGATGCACAAAATGAGCTCATTTCAAATTTGATGCCTGCTACATCGGCATGTTTACCACGGTGTAGCATCTCCTCTTCTTTTCAAAACAGTTTGAAGACGTCTGGGCATCGAGGTTATGAGTTTCTGGAGTTTTGGTGTTGGAATTTGGTCCCATTCTTGCCTGAAATAGGTTTCCAGCTGCTGAAGAGTTTGTGGTCGTCTTTGACGTATTTTTCGTTTAATGATGTGCCAAATGTTCGCTGTAGGTGAAAGATCTGGACTGCAGGCAGGCCAATTCAGCACCCAGACTCTTCTACTACAAAGCCATGCTGTTGTAATAGCTGCAGTATGTGATTTTGCATTGTCCTGCTGAAATACACGTTGTCTGGGGGGGAGCATATGTTGCTCTAAAACCTTTATATACCTTTCAGCATTCATAATGCCTTCCAAAACATGCAAGCTGCCCATACCGTATGCACTTATGCACCCCCATACCATCAGAGATGCTGGCTTTTTGCAGGCACGTGCACACATAGACATCAAAGGGGGCTTGAGCACCTGCCCTTTTTCTTCCTCGAGGGAAAGTGCCCTTTTTTCTGGGGAGGTTTTTTTTTTTTTTTTTTTTTTTTTTTTAATAAATGAATATTTGTATATGTGTGTGCGTCAAACAAATAAAAAAATCAAAATATCAGTTCAGGTCGGGAAATGTTGAGAGACTCTGACGTGTTCCGATGCCTTTCTCCCCTCCGCGTCTCTGCGCTGCGCAGCACAGCACAGCAGTTTTGATTTTGATTGTGCGGGTAAATATTGGCTTGGGCGGGTTGACAAAATTTGGGCTGGTTGGGGTCAGTTTGGCGGTTTTCAAACAAATAAACTGTATAGGCTAGTTGGTTAACATACAAGCCCAAGTGTGCATACTGCATCCAATCAGTCATCAATACGTTACTAAACACAAACACACACTGCAAAGACGACTGGTGCTGATGTTGACGTCGCGGCCGCACTTTTAGCCAGTCACTAGGGATCAGCAGAGAGACGTGATGATTCATGAGTGACGGGTTTTTAGCGCGATAAGGGATCTGATTTTGAACTGCATGTGTTTTTTCGAGGGTATCGGTTAATTTCTTGATTGCCGTTTTGACAGTGTCTGCTTGCATACTTTAATCATATTTGGTAATTCTTTTTAATGTATTTGCCCCGATTTGATCCATGGGAAATATATCTTGCATCATATTTAAATATTATTCATCATTATTTTGTTTTAAGGAGTTAAAAATGGCTCTTATCAACCTTGATTTACATTCGATCACATTATTTTGACCGTTAAAGTTTTGGGCGGGTTTTTGTGAGCTTTTGGGCTGGAATTCGTCCATCCAATCTGGCAACACTGGCAGTAGCACCATCGGCACATGGTATATATTTATATCATTTCATATAGTCAATCAGTATCACGCGAAGACTGAAGTTTTTTCCACCAAAAAGCAGTATGATTACAAATGTAATATTGATTTTATACAGCAGATCAATAAGCAAGAATTTAATATTAGGACACTTACATTTTAGACGCAATATTGACTGTTTTTGCCCTATTTCGCCAACAAATATAATTCCACTTTGCGTCTCTGAGCAACATGACGCTGTTTTGTTCCTGAATGAATCAACCGTTTAAATGATTCGGTTCAATCGCAATGACTCACTTATTAACAGTGACTTGCTGCCACCTACTGGCAGTTTTAATTTCACATTTAAAGTATCTTTTCATTTATTTTTTAAATAATTTCAAATATCAGTGTTCAATGTTTTATGTTTAAGATATCAAAACACTATTAATATGCATTTGTAACTGCAGGTTAAATGCATTTATGTCCTGCATTAAACAATGTGTAAATGCATCTAAATGCCACTTGTAATGCAGCTTCTGTGTTTTCTTTGCATTGCAAAGATTAATTTTGTCAATATTGATTTAATTTGCTCGGTAACAGCCCAAATGACTTATTATTCTAATTGACTGATGATTCAATTTAAGAATTTGACTAAAAAGATGATGCACACTTTTAGAAAAAAAATTGGCTTTATAAAGGTAAAAATGCCCATAAAAGGTAAAAATCAATTTAAACTTATTGGAAAAGATTAATTTCTATCACCGCTGTGAACTGATCACCACACAGAATATGAAGGATATCAAAAACTTTAGGAGTCAGCTGTCCACGGTAGTCCTTAAGATACCAGCACAATAACACACAAAGAACACACAAAATATCGTCTAATTATCGTTATTAATAAAATCTCAGAAAATATTGAGATATATTTTTTGTCAGTATCGCACACCCCTAATATATTTAACGTTTTGTTTAGAAAAAATGTAATAAATTTGAGAAGTGCCCTTTTTTGCACTTGAGCCCCTGCCCCTAAAAATGTCTGTGCACGTCCCTGGGCTTTTGAACTGAACGCTGATAACACGCTGGAAGGTCTCCCTCCTCTTTAGCCGGAGGACACAGCATCCATAATTTCCAACAAGAATGTCAAATTTGGACTTGTCTGACCATAGAACACTTTTCCACTTTGAAACAGTCCATTTTAAATGAGCCTTTGCCCACAGGACACGACGGCGGTTCTGGACCATGTTCACATATGGCTTCCTTTTTGCATGATGTAGTTTTAGTTGGCATCTGCGGATGGCACGGCAGATTGTGTTTACCGACAGTGGTTTCTGGAAGTATTCCTGGGCCCGTTTAATGTCAATGACAGAATCATGCCGATGAGTGATGCAGTGTCGTCTGAGGGCCCGAAGACCACGGGCATCCAACAAAGGTCTTCGGCCTTGTCCCTTACGCACAGAGATGTCTCCAGTTTCTCTGAATCTTTTGATGATGTTATGTACTGTAGATGATGAGATTTGTAAAGCCTTTGCAATTTGACATTGAGGAACATTGTTTTTAAAGTATTCCACGATCCTTTTATGCACTCTTTCACAGATTGGAGAGCCTCTGCCCATCTTTACTTCTGAGAGACTGTGCCTCTCTAAGACATCCCTTTTATAGCTAATCATGCTACAGACCTGATGTCAATTAACTTAATTAGTTGCTAGATGTTCTCCCAGCTGAATCTTTTCAAAATTTCTTACTTTTTCAGACCTTTGTGCCAACTTTGTGAGACCTGTAGCAGGCATCAAATTTGAAATGAGCTCATTTAGTGGATAAAAGTGTAAAATTTCTCTGTTTAAACATTTGTTATGTTCTCTATGTTCTATTGTGAATAAAATATTGGCTCATGTGATTTGAAAGTCTTTTAGTTTTCATTTTTTTCAAATTTAAAAAACGTCCCAACATTTCTGAAATTCGGGTTGTATATCACGGTTGTCCGTAGTATAATTAGACAAAAAAATATGCAATCATAATTAACCATTTACTTTTTTAATGCATGTTCCTGGTCTTATTGGGTATGATATATTTCATGTTATTCCAAATAGGATTTCATCATGTTTTTATCTAAATAACGTATTATCTTGTTTCACCTTTGAAATAACTTTCCTTTTCGAAAATATATACACAATATTTTCATAACATTTTTTAAATAAAATTCCAGATTTCTCCAAAAATATATCCGATTATGCTAGTAAAATGGGTTGCAAACTGCGCTTCACATAGATTTACCCCTAAATGCTGTATCAATATCAACACAGTGTTGCTTTACCATGACGTTATGTCAAAGGAGCAAGCAAGCTAGATGGACTGAATGGACAGAATCTGTGCAGATTCACAGGCCTCAGCACAGATTCCAGTCCATATAGTCTTTTACAACATTTATGTGAGCAACAGCACTAGTTGTTAATGTAAATAATTCAACCAGTTGTGATAAATATTGCACACAAACCTTGTCATGCAACATAAATTATTTAGTTTTGTGTACGCCATAGACTAAAATACAACACATTTCTTCAGGCAGAAGCTGAGGAACATTTTTGATGAATTGTAATCAAGTCTTTTAAAAGTATCTCATGTCTTTTGATTGCTTGGGAGTTTTTGTACACCCCAATTAGAGAGTTGTCTTTCCTGAAATACCTCCATATATCCATGCTTTCCTGAACAATGCCTTAGGTACAAAGATGTGCGATGTTCCTCACTTAATTTCCCAGCGGAGATCAATGAAGTGGCTTTTTTCTCTGACTAAATCTGCACTATTTCACTCAGAGAGAGAGAGAGAGAGAGATAATACAAGACATTCCGCTCTCTGCCTTCCAACTGAAAAGCTGTTTGTGAACAGTTATGTAATGTTGATTAAAATTTAATGCTGATGGTAATTGAGTGTGGCTTGTCCCATATTCAGCTGGGTTTACTCTTCTGTTGCTGGAGGCTGAGCTGTGTACCGTTTCGATCAGTGTATCCTCTTCTATTTTGCATTTGATCAGCCTACATCGATCAAACCACAGATATCTTAAAGGCCAACGACTGCCTGAATCAAACTGTAATCTACCACTAGCACAAATCATTTCATGTACATGTACCCAACTCTCTGTGTAACATATGTATACTGTATAAAGCAGATTTTATATATATATATATATATATATATATATATATATATATATATATATATATATATATAGTTATACAAATATATGTATAAAATATAGATTTAATGTACTGTATATTATACTGTAGATCAGTGATTCTGCTTGGTTTCAAAACAACAAGCCCTTTCTAATATTGCAACTCATTTATGATTCAAATTCTGAGTTTCCTATTTGTAAATATGACTGTGCTCTGTCGTTCATGTGCGTGGAACCCATAATATATATTTCCAACTACACATGAAGGGTGCATCAATTGACTCATTTGACCAGACTAACTAGATATTTTACTCAAATTTGATTAGAAAATAAATTATGATAACTAAAAGCCACATGCTGAAATTGTTGTAATGAAGTCAGCTTACCATGTAGCAAACTACTGAATATTTTGTTACGCAATACAATACAGTTTCACTCTTTTACTTAAATAATAGTAGGCAGTATTCAGTGTATATTGCACAGTATCCAGTTAGCGCACACCTTTACAATGACTTTTACTGCATTTGTCTTAATGGTGTCAGTCGATTTTAAAGTGTTGTAACTGTTGGATAACCCGGTCCCACTTCAAACCATTTCTTATGTAAGCTCTTTTACATCATTACAGAGAGATTTAGCTGGCTTTATATGAGCAAGGTTTAAGCTGTTTAGCATGGTGCAGTGCTTCTATACTGATGTGATGAACAGCATTACTCTTGAGCTTGTATCTGCCGGTTGTTCCTGTCCAGCGTTGCAGAAGTAATGACTGCTGGGATGGAATGCCTTATGATGATTGTATTGTGTTCCTTGTGATCACTGAACCATATGGTTCGTTCAGCTACATTGTCTCCATCTGCTCACTCAGTTCAGTCAAGAATCAAAACCTTAATTCAAGATATTGTGTGTTAAACTCTTGTTGTGCTTCTTTAATTATGACAGTGTGTAGTGTGTATACTTTGCACAATAAGTATTTTGCCAAAATGTGTCAAACATTAAGATACTTTTACATTAAAATGGATTAAAAATGTAAAATAACCATTTACGTAACTAGATGTCACACACTGAAATAAACAAACACTGTGATGAGATCACATGACAAAAGCAGTGAGGTCCTGTGACAACAATGCAGCATACTACTGTTTGAAACCAGTATAGACCTCCTTATTTGAAACTTTTTATTTCTTTAAAAAATAGTGGGCAGTATAGAGTATATACTGTGCAGGATTCAGTCAGTAGTTCAGCACTGTCAATGCACTTTTTACAGAGTCTCAAATCAGATGAGGACACACGAAGCAACAAGGAGTCTACACACCACTATTTTGTGGCACAAGGTACGTCAGATATTACTAACTTTTAAATTAATTAAGCTTGCACATTGCTCTAATTCTTTCTGATTTACATATATTCAAGGCCAGTTGAAGCTCTGTAATCAAGATGGCACTGGAAGTCCTCACCGCTCATCTGGTCCTCAGCAGGAAGTGACAGACGGACAGGTGAGGGCAGTATGGCAGGAGCTGGGGGTCGGAGCCGGAGGATCACTAAACCGCGAGGAGCTGTCACTTGTCTGTGACCACATCGGCCTCAAGCACTTACAGTCCGAGGTACGGTCATGTAACGTTCTGTACGGAGTGGGATTAGTAATCATATTAACCAAGTTAGTACATTCTGTGCTGCTTGTTTGCTACTAATTACTCTTTACAGAGTTACTTTCCTTCACTATTCAGTGCACAAAACACTGTAATCCATGTTTTTTGTTTATGCAAAGGAGTTAGACGCTCTCTTCAGGAAACTAGACAAGGATCAGGATGGGAGAGTCAGTCTGAGTGAGTTCCAGAGTGGACTGTTCACACAACACGATCACGCTGCTCCCATCTCTACCTCCACCCCTGCCCGGCCCAAACCACAGCGCTCCATCTCTAAGGTCAGGATCAGATCAAGGTCATGGTGATGTTGCAGTTGAAAGCAGATTGTAGCCAAAAATAAAGAGTTTTGCCAAACGATCTGCTGAAAAAGCTGACACCAGCGTGCAAGAGTGTGACTGCATGGTTTTCTCTGCAAATGAAGTGAATGTTTGAAAGATGCAGTTATATGTAATTGTTTGTTAAAGGTTTTATGTTGCACTTGGTAGTATTTAAATAATATGCTGTGCTTATTTATTATTTTGACAGTTCAGTTCAAATTTGAAAGTACTTGTACTTGCCAAAAGTATTGGCAACGCATTATATACAAATATATACATACCTGTCAAAAGTTTGAAATAATTAAGTAGGTTTTTTTTATGTTTTAAAAGAAGTCTCTTATGTTCACTGAGGCTGCATTTATTTAATCAAAAATACAGTAAAACACTAATATTGTTAAATATTATTACAATTTAAAATAACTCTACTATTTGTTTATATTATAGTATAAAATGTTATAAAAAATCAATGTAATGTATTCCTTTGAATGTAAAGCTGAATTTTCAGCATCTTTACTCCTGTCTTCTGTGTCCCATGATCCTTCAGAAATTATTCTATTATGCTGATTTGATGCTAAATTATTAATAATGGTTCTAATTATCAGTGCACTAAATTATTAAGCAGGACAATTGTTTTCATTGTTTAATTGTTTAATAATAAGACATTTTTCTTGAGTACTTAATCTTGCCATTTGAGGATCATGTGACACTGAAGACTGGAGTAATAATGCTGACAATTCAGCTTTACATCATAGAAATAAATTACATTTTAAAATATATCCAAATAGAAAACATTTATTTTAAGTTGTATTAATATTACTGTATTTTTGATTAAATAAATGCACTTTTGGTAAACATAAGTCTTCCATAATTATTCCAAACCAGTAGTGTGCACATATGTAGAAAATTTGACCAAAAAAAAAAAAAACACTAATGTATGTACATGGGGTTTCTGGTGTGCAGCTGAAAAAAATATTTTTGCCACAGTAATTTGCATTTGATCATATGATGTTTTGCATGGAATGCTTAATATTTTTACGCATGCCAGATTGGCAGGTTCATGTAACAGATATAATAGAGAAATCTTTATCTGCCAGTTTCCTCTCACCTGATTGAAAGAGAAAATTGCTTAAAAGAATAAACAACCAAAGCCTCTCCCAATGTTTTCATGACATTTCACAGCAGACAGACACAAGAGACAGTTAAATGATTGGCTGACTGTCAAACAGGATTCATTTCAGAACTCCAACATCAAGCCAGGTTACTGAGGGCTGCAGTGGCTGGAACCAATTAACTTAATTGGGAAGGTGGAGCCTCCTTTTCGCTCTCTTGTTCCTAGCAAAGCACAATTAATGTATTCCTGTGCAGTGGCCAAACTTGAAATCAATGTTGAGGAGATGTACTGCACAACGGGCCTCATACCTGCATGTGATGTTTTTACATGGGAAGGCAAAAACAGTTTGGGGTCCTTTAGTGATGACATTTCTGAGGTCATTTTACTGAAAGCACAACCAGACAAAATAATTAAAACAGCATCTGAACTCAACTGGGCACATATTCTGATTTGCTGGTTAATAAAATTTAGGATTTAAAAGCTCAGGCCTCATTGAAAGAGAAAAACAGCTTCAGTGTTTGATAACAAATGCCGAGTTGCATGAATATTTGGCGGTTGCTGGAGCTAAATTGAGGCTAAGCCAGCTTAAGGGTTACGACACCAGATGGATGTTTATTGGTGGTCAGTGCAATAATTTTATTCATGATTGAGGCTCTAGCTCTGGCATGTCAAGGACAGCATTGTGCATTGTGTGGTGGGACTGAGAGAGCTCCGTTTTTCAGCGGTTTTCCTCACAGTTAGATATTGAACTTTGTCTGATCGTTTTGTCTTTTTTTCCTCATGTCGTTCCCTCTGCTCTCTCAGGCCCTTGAGGAGCGAGTGGTGCGCTCCACCTCCCCTTCTTTACTGTCGGCTATGGTGGGTCAGAGGCTGCTGACCCGGCTGGATGATGGATCAGGATGCACAAGCCCAGACAAAGTCATCGCCCTCTGGACGGAGGAGGGCATCCACAACAGCAGGGATATTCTACAGGTAAGACATTATTGGATGTTATTTGCACTAATTAAACACTGAAAAACTATAATCTGCTGTATTTAATATTTAAATAATGTACTTTGCATAAAGTGGATCAGAAATAATGACTATTTTTTTTTTCTGTGAACTATTGCATGAATTGAACTTGAACTTGAGTTGTTGTTTCTTTATTCTGAACCTGGATACAGACTCTGGACTTCTCTCTGGAGGAGCATCTGTGTCTGGCTGAACTCACTCTGGCTCTGGACAATGAGTTGCTGGTCAGTGGGAATGGCATCCATCAGGCTGCTCTGGTCTCCTACAAGAATGAGATAAACTACTTACAGTGAGTCTCTTTCACATCAGATCTGTATTTATTCACAAAACCTTTCACGAAATGTCCAATAATATTGTGAAGTGGTACAATTTAGAGTAACTGTTTTCTTTTAATATACAGTATTTTAAAATGTATTTTATTCATGTGATGCAAAGCTGAAATTTTAGCATCATTGTTACAGTCTTCAGTGTCACATGATCCTTCAGAAATCATTCTAATATACATTCTAATATGTTCAATTTTTGATTTTATGGAGCAGTTATATCAGTGTGCGGACATTGTTTGATTTTTGCTTTAGTTTGACTTTTTTGTCCTGCACCTGAGCCCTATTTGGGTTTGTGGCATGTGCACACCTTTTTTGCATTTTTGACTTTCAATTTTTTTTTAAAACCATTTATTTGAAAGAACTATTTTGTAGCATTACAGTCACTTTTGATTAATTCAATGTGTCCATGCTGAATAAAAAGTATTCATTTCTTTTTTTTTTTTTTTTTTTTTTTTTTTTTACTTACCCCAAACTTTTAAATAGTATTGTAGCATATTTTTTACAACAGTATTGTTAAAAATAAATAAATAAATAAAAAAGCAATAATATTCCAAATTGTTTTCAACATTGGTAATAAGAAAAATGTTTCTTGGACAGCAGATCAACATATTAGAATAATTTCTGAAGTGTCATGTTGCACTGAAGACTGGAGTAATTAGTCAATTAAATTTTAAAATATATTACAATAGAAAACACATTTCAAATTGTAATAATATTTCATAATATTGCTTTTTGCTGTATTTTTAAACAAATAAATGTAACCTTGGTGAGCATTACAGAATTGTATCAAAAGCATATATATGTAATATAATACTATATTACTATTCCTACTAATTCCAAATTTTACATTTTTGACTGGTGATATGTATGTTGCATTGATTTGTGACATTATTTTCAGGACAATTTTACCTTTTCGTAATACTATTATGTTTCTGCTTTCAGTTAAACATTTTAATTAAAATAACTACATCACATCATGTATAACTATTTTAATATTTTATAACTTAAAAAAAGATACATTTTATAATTTTATATCTTTAAAATCATGGGAAAAAAATGCCTCTTCACCTGCATTTCTGTGCTGTTTAGTTTTTGTCTCCGCCTGGAGGACATGTAATGTTACTGTGTCCAGCAGTATTCTTTATGTGGTATAGTTCTTAGTCATTAAACAACTGCACGGTGGTTTTACTTTGTTCGATAAATGTCTTTGCATGGTTAACAGGTGTTACTTGTAACAAAATGTGCATCAGAATGAATGAGATTCTCATGCGGTGGTGGTTTTGTTTTCCAACTCTATAGAGTCGTGGCAGACCAGGCCTGTCAGGAAAGGGACAAAGTCAAGGCAGACCTGGAACTGGCTGACCGCCGCAACCTACAGCTGGTCAGAGAGGTGGATGATCGCCATGCAACCATGGAGTCTCTCAATGAGTCGAAAATCAAGTACGGCTGCTCTCCTCTAGTCATATAATCACATCTGATGAAGACACATGCGAGTGCACTGCAGTGTCACTGTCCATGTTGTTTCTTTGACGCAGGGGTCTGGAGCAGGAGTTCCGGGATAAGCTTACGGCACTGAGGAGCGAATCAGAGTATGAAAGTGAGGTGCTTCTAGATCAGGTAGAGAAGGAGCGCAAGAGACTCCAGGAGGAGCTAGAACTGCTCAGGTCTCAGGACGTTAGCCTTCAGGAGGACATTTGCACTGCTGCTAAGGTAACCACTGACATTATTATTATTATTATTATCATCAGTATTCTCCTGTTTGGTCTTTGCACTTAAAATACACTAATGTTTAAAAGATTGGGGTCAGTTTTTTTTTTGTTTTTTTTTACTTAATTGATCAGATAATTCTGAAAAAATATCAGTGTCCATTAAATATTAAGCTGCAACTGATTTCAACATTGATGACATTGAGCAGTTTTTAACTTTTTTTATTTTTTTTATTTATTTTTTTTTTTACATTGATGGCTTCTGAAAATTCAGATATTGCAGAAATAAATGACATTTTAAAATCTATTAACCTAGGAAACAATTATTTTATTTGTTGTAATGTCACAATTATTACTGTATTTTTCAGCATTGCGCATAAGAGACAAAAGCATTTGAAAAACTGATCTACCCAAAACCTTTGAACAGTAATGTGTAACTATAAAACTAATCATTCTGACTATGAATTCTGAGTCTCTGCTTTATATTAGTTTTAAATTATTGTATATTATTATTATTATTTTTTTTTTGCTGGCAATAATAAATGGCCTACAGTTACACTAATAAACTTGCTTCATAGGTGAATTGTTTATTCCAATCATTAATATTAATATAAGTAATTATTTAACATTAGTGCTGTTTATTATATTGCTGTTTTCAGACATTTTTTTAACAATACACCACATATTTAAATTAACTTTAAATTTGTTACATAAACTTCTTTTCCATAAAGAAGTTGTTAAAAACAAGAATAAAAATGTTTACAAAGAGTCATATACATATAACAAATGCATCCCACAATTTAGTATTTTGCCATTGAATATTCAATTCAGGAATAGTTTAATTAAACCATAACTGTATCTATAGAATGTTCCTTACCATGCCTCCTTTAATTCCCTTGCAATCACACTGACTTAAGTTTCATGATGATCCTGCTCTTAGCTACAGAGCATGAGGTGATCTGTCATGGTTAGAGGTGTATGTTTCTTTGAGCATGTCAGTGTGGTGTCAGGTTAAATAACTCTAGCTGTGTGTTACAGGAGAACAGTCGTTTGGAGGAGGAGGTCCGCGTCCTGAAGGAGAAGCTGTCCGAAGCCGAGAGCACCATCTGTAAACTACAGAAGGATCTAGATCATCTGCTGCAGGACAAGGTGAGATGTCTATATGTTGTTAAATTGCTGTAAATCATATCCTTTATGAAGTTCACTCTCTAACAACAATAATGATAATTGATCTATTCTTGTTTTACTGAACAGTATGGTGGCCTTGATCCAAATGGCACAGGACTGCTGAATCAAGAAGAGCACTTCTCAGAGATCTTTAAGGAGTTCGAGCAGCAGTGCAGGGTGAGTGTGCCTGTGTATGTTTGGTGGATATTTAGTTTGGAATGAATAGTGAAGTCAGCCCTGTCATTGTGCATTGTATTTAAGTGTCCTTGTTTGGCTATTATGCTAGCTATCCTGTAATTCATGGTGCTTTAAATGACAGCTTTAATTGTGCAACTTTTTGAGGAGTTGCACAATTGTGCCATTAGTTTTGCTCTTTTGACTTGAGCCAGTAAGCAAGTAACTGGCTATGCTAAGTAATGCTAATGCAGAACACTTTAGCAACAAGGTAGGGACTTTGCCTGTGATGCTACTTATTCAAGTTAAGATACTACAGGCTAAGCCATTGTTTTTACATGCACTGGTCAATTTTGAGAATTCTGGGCTATTTGGCATTTCATTTGGGAGGAAGAAAACATTTAAAATACCCTTAAGTGTTTTGTTTTGTTTTATTGCACTTTATCTATTTGCGTCTGTAGATTTCAATTACAATACATACTTATATTTAATTATATAATGCCTCTTTTGCATAACATGGCATTTCAGGAAACTTGAATTACAAAAAAATGTTTGCAATTCTTAATATAATCAATCAACTGGGGAAAGGATTGTGATTTGTTAATTGTTTTTTACCCTATTGTCCCTATTGTCTTGCCTTTTTATATATATATATATATATATATATATATATATATATATATATATATATATATATATAATTTTATTTATTTATTTTTTTTTATAATTGTATATAAAAAATTATTACACATTTTTAGCTCTTAAAGCAGATGTCTTATACTTTTTTTAATGTTGAAATACTTTAATTTTAGAATATTTTAATATTTGTAATTTTTGCAGTTCCAGTTGATGTTTGTGGCAAAGAAATTGCACGTTTCACTTTTGCGTTACAATATCTTTGTTTCAGGAAATGCAGAAAAAAATAGTTTTACGTGTAAATGACTCCGTGTCTCCTCCCCACTAAATACAGGAGTTGCAGGACAGGAATGACGAGTTACACTCAGAGCTGGAGTTGTTGAAATCTCAGGGCTCAGGAAGGAGAGCCAGACGATCCAGGAGCAGCCTGTCTGGTCATGACTGGTCAAGCCAAAGAGCATTAACCACTGAATCAGATTCTGGTGAATTTGACGAACATTTTGAATTAGTAATTCAATTATCCATCAAGTTTACCTTTCTAGATCTTACACATATCTTTCATGCTGTACCTATGTTTATATACCTTTATAGTAAACTGTTGAATGAATAGTTCATCCTTTCTGTTTTGTTCTGCAGATGATCCAGAAATGAAGAAAGGTACATCGCCTCAGGTTAGAAAAAAGCTCCAAGTCACTGACAAGAATGGTGAGAAAAAAAAAAAAAGGGTCCTTTCCCTATGGAATATCCAAACACATGTGTCATGGTTTGGTTTGGTGTGTCTCTTCAGTTTTAGGTTCCTTGGAGAGTTTGACTCCCCCTGTGAGCATCGAGACAGAACTGGCCATGGAGCAGATGAAAGAGAAATACGAGCGAGAGGTCCAGGACTTGAAGATCCAACTGGAGACTAAGGTACAGACATAGTATGGAAACATGAAATAGGTTTGTTACAAGTAACCTTTGCAAATAATTTAGATTCAAACAGTAAGAGCTAAGGGGACAAGCTAAGATGTGTAAATTCTCCTAGACGTACAATATTACCAGGTACTAAATAAAACCTTGAAGAACACAATGGTGAATAATAGGATTATATTGCAACACAAATTGTTGAAACAAAACCTTATTGTAGAGAGAAAGTGATTTATGGTCCTAATTTTGTTTCAACAGGTGAATTTCTATGAGCGCAGTATGGAGCTGATGCGGCAGAACATGGAGGTTGAGCGAAAGGACATCTCGCAGAGCTTTAAGATGGAGATCGGTGAGTTGGAGGACCTGAAGGCTCAGGCAGAGGAGCGGGCAGAGAAAATGCGTCAAGCTGTTGAGCGGCTGGAAGCAGAGCTGAGGGGTAAGACTTCAGGAGGAGCCTGGGGTCCAGAGCAAGAGCGGAGAATTCAGCGGGAACAGGCAGAACTAGAGCAGAACTACGCTCGTGAGATCAGTAACATCGTGCTGCGCCTCACCTCAGAGAAAGATCAGCTAGAGGCAGAACTCAAGCTCAAGATGGACCAAGAAGTGCTGCTTGTTCGGTAAGTGTCGCTCAAATGATCTGGTAAAGGATTAGGTGCAGCTCATCCATTGTAGACATTAGTCTTACATATTAGGAAAAGAAAAGAGATGCCGTGAGAGAAGGTGGGTGGTTTGTCAGTATATTATTTTCTCTCACTATAAACCTGTCAATTTTGATTGTAAAGGTGTTTGTACATCATAGTATGTAGTATTTGTTGTAATGGGTTTAATTGAATATTTAATAAAATAAAACGTGATGCATGATACAGTATGATGAATCTGAGAATCACAATTGAAAACAATGAGAATTTAAAGACCACTCATATTAAAAACATCAGAATTCATTATAGTAATTCAGGAGAAATGTGCTTAATTGTTGTAAAAATAATGAAAAAATTAAAATGCATGATGCCAAAAACTGCAGTGGTCCTAAAATAATATGAAGGTTTTTATAGGCTTGGTGAGATTGACCCATTTACTGTATTTTTCAGAAAGTAAGTTGAAGCTGACTGTAAAAAAACTGCAGTTTTAACCAGGTTAAAACTGCATTGTTGATAGAAAAAAGCCACAAATTATACATCGGTGTATTAGTCACATTTTATTACTACATTCAGAAATAATGTAAAATACTAAGACAAAACATTTACAAACATAATATAAATATGTACTTTAGTTCCCCTGACTCCACAACAAATCCTTTAAACTTAACAGAATTCAGAAAAAAATAGGAATGAAAAATGTAAACATTAAACTAAATTTACAGTGACAATCATTATAATCATGATGAGACTAAACAAATTTAAAGCGAAACTGAAATTTAACATTTTAATTGTTATATAAAAGTCACTTGTATATTTCAGATGATAAAAAATGACTTTCAATTAAAAGTAATATGCATGTTTCATATGGACTTTCATTATGTCTTGGTGTACAAATGACATCAGTTCAACCTCTTAATCAACATGCCTGTAAAAAGAAAATAGATTGTTCCCTTGGTATCCATGACATTTCCGTGAATTTAGACATGTTAGCATGTTGCTGTGTCCCAGGGAGAAAGCAGAACAGCAGTTATTGCACATGAAGGCACAACACCGCGAGGCTCAGCGCAGCCTTCATCACCAGCTGCACCTCGAGCGCAGCCGTCTGCAGGAGCAATCCGAGCAGCATCGCAGAGAAGTCGGTGCATGGGAGTCAAGAGTTCAGGAGCTGGAACAGGAGGCGCGCCGGGAGCGTCTCCTCAGCACCGAGCGCTGGAGTGAAGAGCAGGCTCAGATCTGCAGCAGGGTGGCACAGGAAAGGAAGAAACTAGAGGAGGAACACCAGGAGGAGGTCAGGAAGCTAGGAGAACGCATCCAGTTCATGGAAGCTCAGGTAGAGCTCGCATCCAGGGCTGAGGAGGAGCTGCTCGTACTACAAAAACATCTAGAAGATAAGCTGGAAGAGATGTGTGTTCAGCTGGAAGACAACACAGTTTCCATGAAAGCTCAAGATGCCCTCATTCAGCATTTGACTACAGAACTCCATGCCAAAGAGAAAGAAATGGAAATCAGAAATGAGAAAGAACAGAAGCTTTGCAATAAGCTCTCTCAGCTAGAGCAAAAGCTTAAAGCTGAGCGAGAAAAGAAGCAAGAGCTTCTGAAGCAAAAGGAGCTACTACAGAAAGAAACAGACAGAAGTATTCAAGATCTAAAAGAGAAACTTGTAAAAGAAAAAGAGAAGGAACAGGAGCTTCTTGACAGAGTTTCTCAATTGACTAAAGAGATGGAGAACTGGAGGACCAAATCTGATACCTGGCAGAAGGAGATCAAAATGATGCAGGGAAGCAGTAGTCATCTGTCTACTGCGTTTGGTGAGCAGCAAATGCAGCTGAGAGAACAAGAGAAAGAACTTGTGGAGCTTCAAGAAAACTTGGCCAAAACGCACGAGGCACTGAAAAGCAGAGATGACGATCTTACAAGACAGGCTTCTGAGCTAAATGCTGTGGAGATGGAGCGGGATCGACTCATAGAGGAGCTCAGGGGTCAATGTGAGGTTCTCAAACAGCTACAAACACAGGTCAACAGTCTCTCTGAGGAGTGGGATCAAATGCACACGATGGAACAAAAACTTTGTGTGGAGCAGGTTAAAGTTGAACAACTCCAAGCCCGTCTGAACTCCGAGCAAGAAGAGACGAGACATCTTGAACAAGAGAACTCTAGCTACCGGCAACTTGTAGACCAGCTTTCATCTCAGATTGTTGAAATGGAGGCTGATTGTACCAAACTCAAAGAGAACGCAGATAAACTTGCACTGGAACTGCGAAACAAAGACAATCAAATGCTGGAACTCAATCATCAGGTTGAAGCCAAAGCCAAAGAGATGGACTTGCTCTGGAACGAGGTTCAGCTGAAGATGAACCTGTTTAAGAACGTCACTCATCTCTCTGGTCAGGTTCAACTTTTGACCAGCCAGTTGGAGGACAAAGAGCAAGAGCTGTGCTCTCTGAGGGAGGACGCCGATAATACCGCCAACCAACTACAGCAAACGCTGATGGACTCCCAAACAGAGCTTCAGAAGATGGAGGAGGCCTTTGAAAGCGAGAAGAGCCATATGAAAGAACAGCTTCTGGAGATGGAGGGACTTGTCATGGCTTTAGAACAAGAGATGGCCAATCCCCACAGGTTTGTGGTTCTCCAGCTGGTAGATGACCGTCGAAACAGAACCAAGACTAACCATTGCTGCATTGAGCCAATCGCCGTTTCTCCCATATGGATGCCAAGAGTTGACCGTTCACTACTTTCATGTTTGTCCAAGAATGTTTCGCACAATGAGATTTCATTAACCGTAGACATGCGCTTTGATTGTTCAGGCCTCATGCTGCATCTCACTAACTGAATGATGTTGATGTCACTGACATGCATGCAATCTCACTATTAATAACAGTTACTGTATGTATTCTGACTGAAAGTGTGTCTTGCATCCTTTTAATTGTATTAATAGTATTACATTTTTGTGTTTGCCGGCCTAACCTTTTTTGTTTTTGAAAATCTAGCTCCAAAAAAAAAATAGTAATTGTTCTTGAAATTGTATTGTTTTCTGTACTAAGCTGCCTAAAAGTGCAGAGGCGGTTAAGATTGTTATGAAGAGCTGATCTCTATATTTTGGTTTCCAATTCTAGGGTTCAATTTGATGAGGTCACCTCTGAAAACAGTGCGCTGAAAGACAGACTTGCTGTCTTACAGCAGGATGTCAAGTCGCTGGAGGAGGAGCTCAACAAAAAGAGGTAAAGAAATCATTGACTTGTCAACTATCCACACTTTATTTTGCCATCTTATTTAGCAAAAACTAATTTTGCTTCATTATATTTAGGAGGAAACTTGAAGAGAAGGAGAGAGAATATATGAAGGATCGAGAAGAAGAGGAGAGGCTACGGAAAGAGGTAAGTTCTTGAAAAATATTGATAGCATGGATCTTAAACTCAGCCCCTATTCTTAATATTCATTTCTGGTCCTATTCTAAAATATTCAGCAGTGCACATTATTCCAAAGAAAATCTTTGTTCCAATTCATTCATTTTTTTTATTTGTTCTCTCCGTTATGTCACGTTATGAAAACAAAATGGTTGCAAACTATTTGTTGCTGCTCCTAACAATTGTTTTGTTTTATTTCTCCAACATAGAATTCCAAATTTCGAGAGGAGGTGCTTGACTTCAGTGCGAGAAACCTGCAGCTTAGCAATGAGAACGCTGAGCTGAGTTCCCGGCTGTCTACTGATCAGAGAGCAGTGCAGACACTGACTGACAGGCTTGCACAGGTGTGTCAGGAGAACGATGAGGCAGCTGCATCCTACAAACAGCTGCAGGAAACCCTTCAACAGCAGAAGAGAGACACACTAAAGCTGCAGGAACAGTGGCAGAAAGAGAAGGAGCTTCTAGAGAGGGAGCTTAAAACTGCCAAGGAGACAGTATGGATTTGTTTTGTAGGATATTTTAACAAATTATTTCAAAGTTGGCAGGAATCGCTGAAACTGCTGTTTTTCTTCAGCTCCAGCATTTGACGGTGGTTGAGTCTGCATTGAATAGTCAGACTCTGAAAAACCAAGCACTAGAGCAAGACAAGGAGCGTTCGCTGAAGGAAATGTCAGACAGAGACCTGAAGGTGAGATGTTGAGTCTTTTTCTCAGAGTACATTTCCAACATGTTTATGCTGAAACATGCTTTCTTTGTTGCAGATGATAAATCTTCAGGAATCTCTTCGCAAAACAGAAGCCCAGATAGAGCAGCTCAACTCCCAGATTTTGACAATGTGGCAAGAAAAGGATGTTCACGTCCAGGAGTCAGCCACACATCAGAAGATGCTGCAGCAGTCTCAGGAAAAGGTCAACAAAGATCTTTATACGTACTTGCAGTCATTCAGTAACAATAAAATATAACTTGTAAGTATTGTTGTAAAACACAAGGTCCAGGAGCTTGAGGAGAGCATATGTAAATTGCGTAAAGAGAAGGACCAGTTACATCAGACCCAGAGGCTTCAGGAGGAGACGGCAGTCAGTGTCCTGCAGAAGGAGTGCAAGAGTTTGCGAGTACAGAACGAGGAACTTCGTAGTAAGGTTAGTCAGGAACAACAAATTGCTTTTGCAGTGGATTTTTCTCAATATGCAATTATAAGCAATTGTGCATAACTGCTCAGTTTCATTTCTAGTGAACTATTTGGAATACATTTACATTTATGCATGAGGCTTTTATCCAAAATGACTTTAAGTGCATTCAATGTATAGATCAGTTCATGCATTCACAGGGAATCGAACCCATGACCTTGCAGTTGATAGCGCCATTCTTTTATTTGCAGGAATGTTCTTCTGTATTCGCTACAGGGAATTTCAGTGTATTTGAAGTCTCATATACTCACCAAGCATGCATTTATTTGATTATAAATACAGTTTAAAAAAACCCGTAATATTGTGAAATATTAATTTAAAATTAATATTTGAAAATGTTACTTATACCTGTGATGCAAAGCTGAATTTTCAGCATCATTACTCCAGTCTTCAGTGTCACATGGTCCTTCAAAATATCTTTCTGATATGCTGGATTATATTTGTAGGTGGCTCAGCTGCAGACTCAGGAGCTGGAACTTCAGAGACTGACACATGAGTGCCTCACTTTGAGGAACAAACAGGCAGAGCTGGAGACCGCAAAACATGAGGCAGACGAACAGGTTTGGAGATCATTTCACTGTTTGAGAATTCCTTATGAATGTTTCTGGTCTCACTTTTATGCGTTTGATGTTGTGGTTTAGGCATTAAGGGCAGATAGCGCTCTGTCGCTGGTCCAGGCCCAGCATGCACGTGAGGTGCAGGAACTAAGGGAACAGGTGGGTTCTGGAACCCGGGAGCACTTGGCTCATCTGCAAACTCAACTGGTGGAGCAACAGCGCAGGACACAGGATTTAGAGGATCTGCTTCGCTCTCAGGCCAAACAGGCCAGTGTTCAGATGGGACTTCAGCAGGTACATCAGCATTACATTTCAAATCTAAAGGCAGTCAAACAGGGAGTGAACATGCGAGTGCTTATACATTTTTGCATTGAATCATTTACGTTTTTTTTTTTTTCACCCTTGATCTCATATTTCAAGTATATTTTTATTAATAAACTATTAAATCAAACAACAGGAGCAATACGAGAAATTGATGGCAAGTATGCAGGAGCGTATGGATGAGGTTGAGGCCAAGCTGAAAAACACCCGTGTCATGCTGCAGGAGAAGGTCAACCAGCTAAAAGAACAGGTAACCAGAAACTATCGGCATTAAAACCACGTTTAGAAAATATGGATATTTTTGAAACTAAATACTATCTTACTAAATACTGCATAATGTTTACTTTTTTTCCCTATAGTTTTAGTATATAAACATTAGTAGGCATGCAATATGTAAAATATTGCAATAAGTAAAAATTTCACACAACAAACCCACATACTGTATATCTTCTAAATTTATTCACCCTCAGGCCATCCAAAATGTAGACAAGTTTGTTTCTACATCAGAACAGATTTAGGGAAAAGTAGCATTCCATCACTTCCTCAGCAATGGATCCTCTGCAGTGAATGGGTGCCGTCAGAATGAGAGTCCAAACAGCTGATAAAAACATCATAATAATCCACAAGTAATCCATACGACTCCCTGTCCATAATTTTACCTCCAGTGAAAAAGTCCATCCCCTGTTGTCCTCTCACATCAAAATCCTCCGCCATTTTAAAGAACTGTTTTGAACTCTTTTTGCTTGTAAATGGTGTTTAATCTGTGCATATTTCTCTGCTGATTCAAACGAGACAACTTTCTTCACTGGAAAAAACAATATTACGTCTTGACTACTTGTATTTTAGCCGCAAGTTAATGTCTTGATGGATTTGTTTCTTACAAACATGCAGCTTTTCACTTCACAAGACATTAACTGATGGACTGGAGTTGTGTGGATTGTGATGTTTTTATCAGCTGTTTGGACTCTCATTCTGACGGCACCCATTCACTGCAGAGGATCCATTGATGAGCAAGTAATGTCATGCTACATTTCTCCAAATCTGTTCTGATGAACAAACAAACTCATCTACATTTTGGATAGCCTGGGAGTGAGGAAACTGTAAACACATCTTTATTTTTAGGTGAACTATTTCTTTATTTAATTGAATATAAACTTTTGGTAGCCCTGTAACTAATGAAAGTTCACACTGGAAATAGAAGGTCAAACACTTGACATTGTGGGATACAGTGCCTTTATGCACAGTTTGGTAAATTTAGGTCAACTGAGCATATCATCCATACTTCAATATACATACTAAGAACTTCAGAAATAGTTTAGTAGGCTGAAGTTATTTTGAGATATTTTATATGGTGACAATCATATCTCTAACTTTTATTCACCTCATAGCTGGCCAAAAATGCCAAGTCGGATCTGCTGCTGAAGGACCTGTATGTGGAAAACTCTCAGCTCATGAAAGCTCTTCAGGTGACTGAGCAGAGGCAGAAGAGTGCAGAGAAGAAATCTTTTCTTTTGGAGGAGAAAGTGATCGCGCTTAATAAACTGCTTTGTAAAATTGCCCCAGCATCCCTCACAGCTTAGACTTGTTTCACTCCATTATGAGCCTTTATTTGTTGTCCTGGACTGTGAAGTCCCACCCGCTAGTGCACTTTTGTCTTTTGGTGCGAAACGTGTTTTTGTAAAAGCAATCCTAGTGTTAAAATGAAAGCACAGATAATGCAAAGTCTTAGCGTTACTGTAACAGCATATTGTATTAAATCGTGCAGTTTTCAAGAGTATAAAGAGAAAGAAGGGTTAAGTTAATTCAATGGTCTCTTCAGAGGCAAACGAATACCAATGAACAAGACTTTTGTAGTATGAGATTTGATCATTTGTTAATGACAGAGCATTACACATTCCTTCAGTTGTTCACTGTGATGTAGGGTACAAAGCGCAAGCGTTCTTGTAAATCTGTTGTCTTCAATATTAGCTAGTAAAAAAAAAAAAAAGACTTTCTTTTTACTGCAGTTTTAATGCCCATTGTGGTGCAATAACCAAAAGCACAGTATTCACACAATGTACAGTTTTGATACAAATACTATCTTGTAATTGCACAATTGTCAATCATGATGCACTAATGTCCACTTTGATATAAATTATTGTAAGTGTTGCAGATGTCTCTTATGATGCACCTCGTTTAAAAGAGCTGGCTAACTGTTGGGAGATTAAAGTGTGACACCACTGTTGTAAATGCATCATGTACCACTGTATAGAATGTGACCAAGTAAAGTTTTACCTGTGTACGTGTTGCTTTCTGATAAGATAATTCACTCTAATTTAAAGCTGTAATATCTAAATGAGTGTGAAGGAAAGTATCCACAATACAGCTGCTGCTTGTTAGGAGATGACGTGCTCTAATACACCCTGCCGAATAAGCTGCTCACATTTCCATCTGGGTAAAAAGTGCTGTGAAGAGAGAAAGAGTGAAACGTGTTAAGCTCAGGGTTTCCACTCTTTCATGAACACAAGATTCAAGGACCTTTTAAAGCACCAAGACCTGGGACAAATCAAATTCACACCCCAGCATATATAGTGTCATGAAAGACCTTACAGTACTAAACATTTCACTTACACTTAACATTTACATTAAAAATTCAGAGTAATAATGTTTTGAATGTGTAGGTTTCATAAATTTAGACCGTTATGAGCAGTTGTGTTCAAAGGAATTTAATGAAATCCATTGAAGTCAGTACTGGTAACATTCAAATACAATTTCTAGAATATTGATTAAAATATGCATCAAACTGGTTTTGGTTGGTTAAATGTTATAATAACACAGTAAAACCTGTTAACATAAAAAAATTGCACAAGTCAATATTATTTTGTAAATTACTTTTGTAAATCCCATTTTTTCATCATTGACCAAGAGCACTGATTCTCAGGCTCCCTCTAGTGGTATACAGAGGAATCACTGAATTAAATATAAACTAATGTTAAAACACTTTTAAAAAGTTTGCAAGGTGGCTAAATGATGCCCGTGTTAATTTTTTTAAGTACTGTACATTTTTTACTTTACATTTAAGTACAGTACAGTTTTTTGTACTTAGGTACAGTATAGTTTTTACTTAACATTTAGGTACAGAAGGATACATTTTAATTTAATCATTTAAGTTTTTTATTTACCTGTAAGCAAGCACAGTGCAGTGTTAATGTTCAAACTGTATTTACAATGTGTAAAGTGGCCTACAATAATAAATATTCTTATTAGGAATAAAACTGCCTCGTTTTTGAACTCTGCAGAGCTGTAGCTGAATAGTTAGGCCTACATACGCTACTGTATTTTAATGTTGGTCATAATGGTGGGACTTGGAGAGTCAAATATTTTCTGAGGTGGTACTTGGTGTAAAAAGTTTGAGAATCACTGACCTAGAGGAATGCAGGTGCTCAAACATGCAGCTGCTCATAACTTTAATATTTAAAAAAATATTTCATGAACATTTTAAACCTTGTACATGTGCAAATCTGCAACAAAAAAAAAAGAAAGAAAAAATAATAAAAAAAGAAAAGAAAGAAAAAATAGGCCTTTTTATTTGCTTTTAAACTGTAAACGCTTTTCACTAAGCTGTTTTTCCAATTTTTCTAGTTCTACTTTTTCTTCTTAGCTCCATGTTGCAGTAAGTTTTGGGAGTTCATTTTTAGTCCATCTCCTATCCTGAAAAGTCTGTCTTGCAAAGATTGACTAAAAATGAGCTCCTAAAACTTACTGCCAGATTCTGGGTGATAAATTCTTCAAACAGTGGTACAAGAGGATGTGGTGCTGGTCCTTCAAGAGTAACTCTCAACTTATCTGTCTAGTCTTCATGTATTTCACATCACTTCAGCATGCAAGTGTGGGTAATGTTTTAGGATTTTTTTTACCCAAGCAAAGTCTCAGAACCTGACAACTTGTAATTCTGGAGACTCCAGGTAGGTTGCAGTTCTGGAAAATGGTGGCGCTGGAGACTAAATGGTTCCTGATAATTTTGCACTTAATTCTTCACATTAATTAATATATATATAAATATATATATATATATATAAATAAATAAAAAGAGCAGTTCTTGTAATCAGATTTAAACATGCACTTAAGAATATAGTTACCTGGCTATTTTTCTTCAACAGAATGACAGTGCCATCATCTATTTCAAATTCTCCATGGTCTTTAAGACAGCGCACCTGAATGGGAAGGAAATGATCAGTGCTGATAATACATACATATACATTGAGATATATATATAGAGAGAGAGAGAGAGAGAGAGAGAGAGAGAGAGAGAGAGAGATATAGATATATATATATAGATATATATATATATACAACAAATATTACTATGATTTACTTGACAACTAAACTATATATTAACTTTTTACTGTAATGTGGGATGATTTTTTTTTACACATTACAGTAAAGAGAGATGTTTTTTTCCATATTACAGCAATGAGAATTCAATAGTAGGTTGTGCTTAACTGCCATGAGTACAGGTGCATCTCAGTAAATTAAATTAGAATGTCGTGGAAAAGTTCATTTATTTCAGTAATTCAACTCAAATTGTGAAACTCCTGTATTAAATAAATTCAATGCACACAGACTGAAGTAGTTTAAGTCTTTGGTTCTTTTAATTGTGATGATTTTGGCTCACATTTAACAAAAACCATTTATTACTGAAATAAATGAACTTTTCCACGACATTCAAATTTATTGAGATGCACCTGTATGTCAAAATAGAACAATTCTTCAAGTTCTAAAAAATTTGTCTTTATATTCTACATTTTTAAATAGGAATTTTGTGGTGAAACACGAGCCAGAGTTTTTGTGACATTCAGCCAAATGTATTTTATGATTCTAACTGACCGAGCATTAAAATGCACTGACCCATTTCTTTCACATTTCTATTATTTGCAGAGAGCCTATATTTCTGTGACCCCTCATATACGGTTATAATATAGTTAAAACCATAATAAAACCATCTTTGTCACTTGAAATAAAATAAAACATCAATTTAAATCACTTTTTTTCCAGCTAGTTTCCAAAGCAACATTTCTTGACATACTTAACTAAAACTAATTCTAGAAAAACATTTAAAGTAATATTAATATAATAAAACACATTTTAAATTAAAAAACAAAACATTTTAAATTAAAAAGGAAATTATAAAAACAAAAAGTACATTAAAAAAATATCATAAACTATATTAGTATCCCATTTCTATTAAAATAACACTTGCACTCACCTCGATGTATAAACTCTTAGGGGGCTTCATATCCTGTGTTATGTCCAAACCTTCCTCTCCCCCTATTGACCTCATATAGGTTGCCAAAGACTTTTTATACTGATTGAACCACTCCATCTGATTTATAAGCAATTAAATTACACGTCAGCCACAGACCAGAAAGATAAATGTGACATACTGTAATTAGTTAACACTACACAGGAGAAAAGCAGGCCCACCTCTTCAGCACACATATGAAACCGAACGGTTGTGGGCAGCACACTGCCATACTCCCATCTGAGAGCACGGATTCGCAGGAGGCGATCATAACTGTGGAAAGAAAGAGAGATGGGTTTGATCACACCTGTGGAGAGTGCACTTGATGATGGATAACAGGAGAACCCAGTGAATCACACACAGGTAAGCGGCGATACAGCGCTGGTTTCTCAGCAGGCAGCTGTGCCTGAACTTGATGGTTGGTATCAGCTCACTCTTTCCCTCTGTCTTTGCCTCATTCCTGCAAATACAAAAAAACAACAGTTTTATAATGATTACAATGGCTTTATAAACTAAATCACAGCATGCTGTTATAGTGTTTATTAATTTGTATTGATTAATATTAATATTTATTAATTGATTTATTGTATTTTTTTAGGTTAAGTTTTAGTCATTTCGTTTAGTATATTTTACTTAGCTTTCACTAATTTTTATTTCCACAATTTTCTTTTGAATTTTAATTTCATTTAGTTGCAGTAATTGTAGTAACGTTACTTCATTTTATTTCAGTTAGCAAAAACATTTTTTTTTTAATTTTCACAAGTCTATATCTAATATTTATTTTATTCCAGCTTTATTTCAGTTCAAGAAAACAATTTCTAATGGTTTTAGTTATCAATAACAATATTGCACAGATTCCGCCATGCTAAACTAATCAGACAAAGACTTACACATCGCTCTGATTCTGTTCGTAAAGAGCCTTCATTTCCTCCAGGACTTGGCGAATACCGTCTTCCTGCGGAAAAACCAAGACAAGGTATGATTTGACTTTGTTATTGATAATTATTACTAACTGTTAAAACTATAGCAACTATTAAACACCGCACTGTACCACAACTGAAGCGCTGTACTTACATTAAAGGCGGGCAGCTGACCGTCGCCCATCCGATGAAGCTCTCTAATCAGCTCGACTGCCTTTTCGCAGAACATTATAAAATTGTTTGTAACTGAAAGATGTCGATATTTTTAGGGATAAAGTCTTAGCTAGCTAAATTTCCTATGTACTCGCGCAGACAGTTTTCGCGGTAATTTTTTGTTGTTGTGATCACGTGAGCGTTAAAGAAGTTACTACGGAGAGTCAAAAAGGACATTGACGGGAAGTCCGATTCATTTCTGGGAATCGGTTCTTATGAACAGTTCATTTTTCAAAGAACCGGTTCAGTGATTATTTTTCTTTTCAACGCGTAGCATCTTACACAAAACGTTAATGAGAACACGACAGCTAAATATGCATCACTGTGTTTATAAAAATGCACAGCAGAAATATGTTTTAAGGAACCGGACCCTGAAAGCAAGAAAGCACGGCCACTCTGATAAATGCTTGTGACCTAATCCCAGTCAATACCCTAAAAAATACATTTTAAGGTACTTAGAGCTGTAGCGCATTGTATTTTGGAGGGCTGTCTGATATTTTGTACAGATTCTTGTCATTATTTAGTAACAACTGTTAATCAAATACATGCTGCTATCTAAAAAGCTGAAGACTTCAGCTTTAGTGGCAACAAACAGTAAAGGCCTAACTACGCCTTGTAGCTCCCCATTCCCCAATATGAAATAACAACTGTTATGGGAACCATATAATAACTTTAGTTCTGAACAAGTTAAAAGTAGCTAATAATAAATATAAATAGTTTGCGTGATGCTTAACTTTGCGGTCTGACCATACACTGCTCCTTTCATATCCAGAGTTGGTTAGGAAGATGAGAGTTGCTATCAGTTAGAAATAACTTTACAATCTCCACAATAATTCATATCAGCTCAAAAGTCATCTCTCAAGGATTCGTCAGATGTATGTCGGGAACTTTTAAATGTGAAAACATGCACAATGAACAATCAGACAGGCCTATGTAAGAATTGTTTATTATCACCTGGATTCAGGTAATAGTTTAATGTTATTATTACTATTATTATTAACACATATTTGAACTTATGTTCTCATATGAACAACCAGTCAGCACTGAGGTTTTACAAACCTTAAAGGTTAAAAAAAGGCAAAATATTGTGACTTGAAGCACCCAAGAGTGTCAGCATCAACCAAGTAATCATCTTCCAAGTGCTCAGATGGTTTTGAATGAATGAATGAATGAATGAAAACTCAGTATTTAAGCAATTGCACTGTAAAATCATGCCAGTCATCATTGGTCTGCAGTGTGCCATCCAGCACAACTCACTCCAGTCCACTAGGTGGCAAAGTTCACCCAGCTGGATGTTCATTAAATGTTTCATTAAATCTTATTTTGTGTTCTACAGAAGAAAATAAGTCATAGAGGTTTGAAATGACATGAGGGCGAGTAGAGGATTACTGAATATTCTCAAATAAACCCGTCTCACACATAAACCAAAATGAACTGTGGTTGGCCTCTTTCTGTCGAAGCTGGCAGTTATTGACCGAATAAGCCACAAAGTGTTCTCGACCTAATGCTGCAAATCAAACGTCTGGCTCTGGCAGACTACTTTTAGCAATGACAACAAAAACACAGACAAAGCAATGTTGGCGTTTGGGGAAAGTCTTTGAATGTCACTGAATGCCCCAGACTCTATTGAAAAGATGCTTTCCATTCAGCCTGACAGAGTCTGAATGGATCTTATAGATTAAATGAGTAAAATTAAAACCAAATTGCAATGGGTTTATTATGCACCCATCTCTAATATGTCTACTTTATCTCTCACGTATGAAAGCCTATTTTGGCCACATTAAAAAATGCAGTTGTAAATAATAATTATGACATAAAAAGTCAATACTGTGAGATAATAAGTAATAATTATGAAATGAGAAGTTGAAATTGTGACATACCAAGTCGTATTAATGAGACAAAAAGTCAAAATTGAGACATAAAAATCAATTATGAGAAAAAGATGAAATTATGACAGTCAAATTATCAAATAAAATGTCACTATTTTGACAAAAATGACTAGTACCACTGTCATAATTATAAGGCAGGAAGTTGAAATGGTGACATAAAAACAATTACTACATAAAAAGTCATTATTATGAAAAAGTCAACATTATGAGTTTCTAAGTCATAATTGAAATTAAAAGTCAAAATGATTAAAAAACATAATTATAAGATAAACTGTCAACATTACGGCATAAACCAGTTCTGACATAAAAGATGAAATTATGACAAATAGTAAATTGAGATAAAAGACAAAAATTATCATAATTTTGAGATAAATGTCAAAATTATAGTGTAAAACCAATTCTGACATAAAAGATTAAATTATTACAAAAAGTCAAAATTGTGAGATAAATTATGAGATACTAAGTCATAATTGTGATTAAAAATTGAAATTATGACATAAAAGTCATAATTATGGCAAAGTTAACATAATGATACCTAAGTCATAATTATGAGATAAAAATTGAAATTATGACAAGTCATTATGAGATGAAGTAGAAAGTGACATAAAAATCTCAATTTTGAGATAAAAATCAATTATGACAAAAAGCTGAAACCATGACAGTCAAGTACCACTGTCATAATTATGAAGCAAAAATTTGAAATGATGATATAAAAACAATTACCACATTAAAAAGTCATCAGTATGACATAAAAAGTCAAAATGATTAAACATCATATTTATGAGATAAAAGGTCAAAATTATGGCATAAAACCAATTATGACATAATGGATTAAATTATGACAAAAGGTCAAAATTATGAGATACATTATGAGATAATAAGTCATAATTGAGATTTTTAAAAAAAAAAATGAAATTATGAAGTAAAAGTCACAATTATGAGATGAAGTTGAAAGTGTGATATAAAAAGTCAAAAGTATAAGATAAAATGTTGAAATGTGGTTTTGTATGTCATAATTATGAATTGTATTATTTTCGAAAGCATGATTTTTTTTTCTCATGTGACTGTACACCATCTGTTCAAAGGGGAGGGTGGTAATTTACCATGCGTTACAGTGTGGGAACAGCAGAGTTTATAGGTGTGAACTAGATAAAGCAATCACACCCAAAGGCATTTATGAGGAGTGCAAAATGGGAGATACCATTCCCTGTGGACGTGGAGTCAATGAAATCATGCTCTGTGTCTACTCCACAGTTTGATTGGGACGCCTCCCAAACCCGGGATAACAGTATAATTAACAGGGACAGCTGCAGATACGGTCCCTCTGTCAGCGGCCACACAGAAACCATCTTTGGCCTGGGCCCAAATCAACTTCGAAAACCATAGAAACCGTTCACAGCCATATCAGTGTCTTGTGCTACAACAGGTGGTCCCTGAAGTCCCCAATTCAACCTCCCCCCTTTGTCTCAAGTTTTCACATTAGACCTGCGGACACTCACGTTTATTAGCGAACAACTCACAAACATCTTCTGCTTGGCAAGGTAAAATCCCACTTGCGGACCCAAACTTGTCTCTGTCAGAGCAGCGGTATCACATAAACCTTTGAGGCTTTGGAAGCTGTCGCTATAGTGCTTATAGGCTCTCAGATGGTCGTCTCAGGCACCTGGAAAAGGAGCGCAGTAAAAAATAACAGGGAGAAGGAGATAAACCGAATGAAGGGATGAATGGAAAAGAGGAAGAAGGATCAGAGTGTGGGTCAGTGGGATTTGTCTTGTTTTCTCACACCATGAGTTAACCAGCATGCGTCTAAAGAGTTTCAGCTATGTAGCTTTGGCTCCTTCAGTCTTTCTCATCGACTGGATCAAACAGAACAGATTCAGCTGTGGCCTCCGATCCCGTCCCGCTGGAATTGCACAAATGTTGCCACTTGAGCCGCAATGTCACTCACACCCCCATCCGCTAACCCACTCCAGCTGATTTCAAAAGAAACCTGCTGTCGGTTTGAAATGGTGCTTAACCAGTAGTTCTGCTCCACAAAACTCTTTGATGCCCTGCTATCTTTGCTAAAAATGACTCAGCCAGTTGTATGCACATATATGCATGACAGTGCACGATGCTTAGTTTTTATGGCATAGTGTAATACATAATGTACTGTGCACGTCATACTAATCAGCGGTCTTTAAAAGTACAGGAGAACTTTCCTAAAGAGCCAAATCTTATGGCTTTTAATGCGAATATAAAATGTCACTGTGTTGTAAGGAATGTTATAGATCTCTAATTGTTCTGTTTTAAATCATGTATCATAAATTAGGCAGTAACACTGCAAAATTTCTCAACAGTCTTCTCACTGTCAAATAATATAATGTATAGGCCAAGCATGCGTTTCGCTCAATTTAGGTTGAATACCGTATGAGCCATTCCTAAAAAACAAAACAAAACAACAACTTTAAAATATAAATTGCACGGTCCAAAACTCATCCATTTTCTATACCTTTGACAAGCAAATAATAATATAATATTTGGACATGCTTGACTGAAGTTATGTGTTCCATGATCTTAAAAAAACTGTAGGTTTCTGCTTTAAATGCTTGAAATTCGTTTTGTAGAGAAATAGCAATTTCCTATATAGTTTTAGGGGAGGTTTTGAAAGAAAGAAATTCATTTTTATTTCAGTAAGGATGCATTAAATTGATCAAAAATTACAGTAAAGACAGTAAAGATTTTTAACTTGTGACATTGCAAGTTATTTCTATTTCAAATAAATGCTGTTCTTCTGAACTTTCTATTCATCAGAGAATCCTGATGAATATGTATTTTTTACATTTATAATAAGAAATGTTTTTTAAAGCACAAAATCAGCATAGAATGATTTCTGAAGGATCATGTGACAATGTTAAAAATTCAGCTGTATTACATTAATAAATTAAAATTTACAATATATTCAAATAGAAATTAGTTCTTTTACATTGTAGTCATATTTCACAATATTACTGTTTTATTGTATCAAATAAATGCAGCCTTGGTGAGCATAAGACACTTCTTTCAAAAATATGTAAAAAATAAAAAAATCCTATGGCCCCAAATTTCTGAATGGTAGTGTACATATTTATGTATTTATTTTTTGAAGCATTCATGCAAACCCATTTGAGTTACAATACTGTTTTTAAAAGTTTCTCACGATGCACTTCATGAAGTTGGTTGAGAGAATGAACAGAGTGAGCAGAGCTAGAATATAGACAAAAAAAATAGCTCAAATATAAGATTTTATTTGTTTAACAGTTGTAAATAATATGTACATATGTACTTTTGTCTTATTTAAAGTTTGATGCTTTTGTTATTATTTTTAAAATTATTTTTATTATTTACTAGATGCTTTTATTATTATTATAGAAATATATTACAGAATGGGTGAAAAGAACAGAATAGAACAGAACAGAATGGAATAGAATAGAATAGAATAGAATAGAATAGAATATGGCTTTATTTAATCCAGTATAAGCTGCGTGTGAAGCCACTGAGTGTTAGCTGTGACCTTGTGTGATGTGCTGTTTACTGTCTGTATGAATTTCCACTCTGATGACAGATGTTTTGATGTGAATGGAGTCTGTTGAGGAAGCCTATTAACTCTAAATAAATGCTTCACAAGACTATATTATCCAAAGACTGGCAAAACATTAGGAGATATGTTTTAATCATTCAACATGCAGCCATACATTTTTGGGTAATTGTGAGGATGTCTTGTTTCAGCTTGTTTTATATATTGAGATCATGTGAGTTTCAAGCGCTCTCATGTTATTGGCTGTCCGAGTGTAGAGTTTCCACCCACTGTTTTCCAGTCCACACATACTGTATGTAGTTCACGTCTTCAGCTGTCAGCATGAGCTGGATGTCAGACGAGTGCATTTAAATTAAAGGATTTGAAAACACTTCACCCTGTCCACCCTGTCCAACACCAGCCATTAATAAGTCCTTACACGAGTCAACAGGCCAGTTCTCATTGCCTTTTTCAATATATCCATGGATTAGAAATCGGGTCCGTCTGGTTGGCTTGTAATTGAATGCATGGATACTGTTTTGTCTATTGGCGTTTCCTAAAAATTAAAGTTCATAGGAATCATAAAATGTTTGTTAGAAAAAGAGAAACTATGACTCTTATTTCCTACTCCAACAACCAGCAGCCACATTTGAAACACATTCTTCAAACTAACGCAACTAAAGCTTAAATGCTCTCAAAATATTACCTAAACAAGCACTTTTCCTGTGTAAAAGCAGTACATTTTAGCATATTTATAAGAGCAATTATTATGGAAAGAATTTACTCTAGTGCATGTTATTTAAATAAAATGTATTATAGGTTATATTAAAAGCAATTAGTTGAATTTGATCATTTCGTAATTACTTGCCTTTGAAATATGGTTAAAGTGTGCTGAATGTATAGTTTCAAGAGATTTAATGTTTCTTGAAACAATGCATTCAGACATTTATCTGCTTCAAAATATACTTTAATATCATTGAAATTTGTATTGAAATATATTTGTAACTGGGTCAAAGACAAAAAGGGGCTTTCAAGCATCAAAACAATAAAAGTTTAATACAGCTTTACATTTGAATGACGAAGGATCTTTATTTCACCCATATTTTGACATTTTATTTTCACAAGTTATTTTAAAAATTAAAGTAGACAGTTTACTTGCATTTAATATGCTTTTTATGTAAATAAATCACTTTTGTAAATGTAAATAGATGTGAACACCAAAATGGGACAGCTCGTCTTTGACCAAATTACACATTTGTAATGATGAAGTAGCAATTTATTACATTTTTTACAGTTTTTTTAATCAAATAAATGCAGTCTTGGTGAGCATAAGAGGCTTATTTTAGAAACATTTATAGAAACCATTATTCCAGACATTTGGTAGTATATGGATGTACTGCATAGTAAAAAAACCCAACTGCATTGTTTGTTTTATTTTCCTTTGTTTTTGAGTATTACTTCCAAAATATTGATCAATGAAAAACTGCAAAATAGTTGTAAGTATAAAACACTGGGTTGCAACATGCTTTACTCTGTATGACAGACTGGAGGAATGAAAATCTCCATATATTGAGCTTCATAAGTTCTGGTTGCTGATAATTAAACTTCATTACCAATAGATGGCAGCAGATTGTATTATGCACATATGCTCTCTTTCTATCCCTCTGCACTTCTTGGGTATTTTTTACAGTAACTAATTAAATAAATAAACACAGCAACAGAAATAAAACAGATGCTTGTGACTCATTAACAAATTATGGTTTATTACACATAGTTTATAGAAAGTTGTAATTCTTACACATGGGACTCATTCTATTTAGACGCCAAAAGGCTTAAATCATGTAGGCTAAATGGATGTAAATGGATACCTTAATTATGTCTTTGTTATTGTAAGAATGTTAGAATGAAGGTGTGCATGCAAATAAAGCTAATTATTAGTAAACTGGCAATATTAAACAAAAGTAAAACAACTGAGGCGTAGGCTGTAATTTCTGCTAGATGAGATGCCTAAATGGCTTTCTAGTAATTGGTTCTCAAACCCAAGATAATCCTATTTGAAAATACCCTCAAGGTATTTTTGTGTTTGTGAGATGCCTGTGCAAGTACTGATTTATGAAAGGTGTCTGGTGCATTGTGGGCCTAATGGGTGAGGCCAACAGCTCCGACAGGACTGCGGTGGTTTGCCGGATGTAGCACAATAGGTTTTGATGCTGGTATATTTTAATGGTTAGGGAGACATGTCAATATGCCAGCGTTTAGGCCGTCACCTATCATTGCGTTGTTCCATGCAACTCATAATATTGCTTGAGAACAAAAAATGGATAATTAAAAAGAGAAAAAAAAAATGACGTGCAAGATGAAGCAGGCCCTTGTGAAAAAGAAGTACACTTTAGCATACTTTTAAAAAGAGTACTTATTTTGGAAATAAAACAACTCGAAAGTATATACTTGCACGTGAACTGAATGTAATGTTTTCGGACACTTAAATGTGTGTTATTTATAATTAATTGTAGATGTATTATAGATTAAATTTATATTAAATGCAATTAGATGATCTTTTGAGTGCTTTTAGACACACTTAAGTGGGACTTAAGTACATCTTTATATGTATTATAATACATATACTTTATTTTAAAGTCCAATTCTCACTATTAACAAACCATTAACTAAAACGTTTGCATCTATAAACTCCTAATTTGCTGCTTATTAATAGTTAGTAAGGTATTTTAGGGATGTAGAATATAGTCATGCAAAATATTTGCTTTATAAGTACTAATAAACAGCCAATATGTTAATAATAGGCATGCTAATAAGCAACTAGTTAATAGTGAGAATTGGTCCCTGTACTAAAGTGTAACCATAATTTCAAAGTTCTGTTGTCTTTAAAATATAGTTATAGTGTACTGCTGAATGTACTGACAAGCATTTGTGGTAAAGTAAAATATATACTTAAATGTTTTCCAATTAAATATACGTATAATCACACATTTGTAAAGATGCAGTAGCAATTTAGTACATTTGAAATGTATTAACGTTAAATGTAATATCAAAAAACATTGTACTGTAAAATACTGTAAATGTGCTTTAGTCAACACTTCAAATTAAGTGTACTTATTCAAAGCATGACAAAAGATTATTAAAACAGTATTTTCAAATTTACTTAAAAAAACTTTTAATTTGACAATTATTACAACGTCTATTTTTCAAGTATACTTTAACCAAAAAATGTCAATTCTGTCATCAGTTGCTTTCCCTCAAGTTATTCCAAATCTGTATGAATTTCTTTCAGCTGTTGAACACAAAAGAATATATTTTGAAGAATGTTAGTAACCAAGCAGCCATTGACTTCCATAGGATGTAAATGTGTTAAGAATAGATGTAGTGTGTTAAGAATCAGTCAAGAAAGTATACATGAAAGATATAAACACTTGAGTAGCCTTTCATTTCATTAATATTATATTACCTGCAAACACAGTTTTTTAAAACTTACTTTGTAGTATACTACAAGTGCACATTCAGTACAATTAAGCGCACTTCTTTTTAATGCTAAAGGGAAGTGTGCAAGAGACCTGGCAGTTTCTTCAGTATTTACCTGTGGAATTTTAATCCTGCTAATGTATTACAGTCGGGGGTTTGGACTGCAGCACACACACGCTCTCCAGGGCAGAAAGGTTTCTTATCTAGAGGAGGAGTGATTGGAAGAGTAATTCAGACTTTAATCATGCTTGTGTAATCCACATATGTGTTTGTGTAATCCACACAAGATGAAATGTTGAACCGGGACACCTTTTAGTTCTTTTGTTGCATGCTTAAGTTTTGCAAAATGGTTAGGTGTTTTTTTGCTGCCGTCATGGAAACATGAGTAATGATCCCTATTGAGATGGGACAGGAGTGAGAGTGAAACTGCTGGTAATTGTGAGGGAACAGCTCTGAGCTCGTATCCTCCCAGGGTGTGAGACGCTGTGTGGTCTGTGAATTTACACCTGCCTCAGGCATCGGTGCGCGGGGCTGCTCAAACCATTTCTGTTGTATCCATTTTCTAAGCTCAGTCTGATAGGCTACAAAGAGCAATTGCGACTAATTATGTAATGGCAGATTAGTACCTGCTAACACCGTCGGTTTTTGGGATAAAATGTTTTGGAAGAGCTGTGGACAAAATGAATTTGGGCTGTAAGCAAACTAAGGCTCCAGGTGTCATTTATACAGTCTGCTGTACGGATTGAGCATCAGCGTCCATTCACTATACACTATCCAGTGGTAATTGTGTCAGTTGTGTATTTGAGAGAATAATGTAAGCTAGGGTTAAAGTGAATTCTGTCATCATTTACTCACCCTCATGGCATTTCAAAGCAGTATGACTTACTTTTTTCTGTGGAACACAAGTTTTGATTGAACTTAAGGAAATAATATACTTTGAAAAAATATGCTTCATTGCAAACTGAATGTAAATGTTTTCAGGATGTTTATCTGCATGTCAATTGCAATTAACTAAAAATATTAGAGCTTAAGTTTATATGAAATACAATTACTGGAACTTAAGAGTGCTTTTTTGATCCACTTAAGTAGGATTTAATGCATCTTTATATTTATATTTTCACAATTACTGCTATTGTCTTTGAAATATGGTTAAAATATATTTCAGAATGTACTTACAGTCATTTATGGTAAATTTTATACTTTATTTCTGATGAAAGTTGTATATCATGTTTTTAAATACATCTGTAATGATGAAGTTGAAATTTAGTTAATATATTTACTTTAAATGGACCTTTCCCCTATCACTTCACTTCCTGTCAGTTCTCATCTGTCCTATTGTAATAAAGGCGAAAATGCCAAAAATCTTAAAAAATAAATAAATAAATAATATCTAATATAACACCAAGTATCAAGTACTTTACATGTGATTTATGTTAGTCAACACATCAAAATAAGTGGACTTCTTTAAAAAAAAAAAAAAAAAAGGTTATTTAAACATAATGATTTAAAATGGACTTAATTTAATTGAATTATTAATTTAATTATTACAAAATACACTTTTTAAAAGTGCACTTAATTGTACGTTAAGAAACAAAAATTTAAATGTCTGTCTTTAAGTACACTTAAGTAGCCTTTTATTTCATTAATATGAACCTTTCTTATCTGTGAGTACAGTTTTTTCAAAGTACTCTTAAGATTCGAAGTACATCATTCAGTACAGTTAAGCACACTTCTTTTTTTTTTGCCTTTTAGTGTAAATACATAATCATTGCTGTTCTAAATGAAAATACTTAACTATAGTATAGTTTCATTTTACTTCACAAAAGAAATGTGATTAGCATATACCAGATGATTTTAGAAAGATCCTGTTGAGTAGAACTAAAGTGTTTTTCTCATTTTCAAAATTTATTGATGAACTTTCACAATAACAGGCAGATTTCAAACGTTCATTAAATATACTTATCATTTGCCAAGTCGTGCAAACAGGTCATGAAACAAGTATTATTGAGACAAGAGAGGCTCCATCTGTCTTTGATCAATTTGTCTTGTTAATAAGTCTGGAGAGGGAGCCAGGCAGACTTTAATTTCTTTAATCCTCATTTGGAACATAGTATAAAAAGACATGACATTTCTTCATTCTATCTGTCTGTCTGTTTTTATTTTCAATACTAATTATTATGACAAAGGCAACCTGTTCAGGCTTCAATTACGTTTATCCAATTTTCAGTTTTAATTTCGTCTTAGTGCCCCATGACATGAATTCACTGTACCATGGACTGAAAAAATGATCAAAACCTAATTAAACCAACGACCTCCAACAATATATGCAATTATCCAATTGAGGAACTGTTCTTTATATAAAATGCCATACTTTTCTGACTGTCTTACGTAAGTGTTAATAATAAGCTTTCATTATTTCAAAAGTAGTCAGCCTTTGTGTTACAAGTTTTATAATATTCTGTTCCTAGCTCTTCAGTCGTGGTTCATACTCAGATTATGTTTTATTTATATATATATTTTTTATGTTTTATTGGATGTAAATTAACAACACTTATGTTTGTAAATCTCAAAGCTATTTTAAAAAAGAAATTAAAACTCAAATGAAATTGAAGCATCAAACTGTATTATACGTAACAGTTTCATGTTGTGATTAAATCTGTCAATAAGTCTTAAGAGACTAATACAGATTATCACAATGCCTTTGAGTATCCAAATGTTTCTTTCTTTGTCTCTGAAAGCTTTACATTCACTTCAAAGTAATTGAGGCGTCCCTGCTCTTTTGCATGGTGTCGCGCTTGAATAAAGGCCACATGCTTCAACACTTTTTGAGATATTGTTTGGGTGCGGTGCTTGATTTAAAATGGGTTTTCCTGCTGGTGCTAAATAAATGTCTTGCATGATTTCCATTAGGCCACATATAGCTTCACACTGGTTTAAAATGGCAAAACCAAATAAATAAAAGCAGTTGTTAAGATAAAACTACCTACGTTTGAAGATGGATTCTCAGGATATGGGATTTTTGCAGGTCATGTATATTGTAAATGTGTTTTCTTTTCAGTTCATATGTGTTTTGAGAGGTAAACACAAGAGAGCAGTGGATGTTTACCCTGCAGTGAGATATTAATTTGTAGTGTTCGGTGGATCATGAGTGTGAGCACAAATGCACAGACTCCCCTTCTTTTACTTTGTGTGACCATTCATTTTTAAAGGATGCCTCACCCAAATCCTGTTTCAAATGCTGATCCGTCATGCCAGAAAGCTGTAATTATATGTCGTTGTCACACTATTGTTTAATTTCATTGCATTGTATGTATGTCCTTTTACACTAAACATCGTATTTGCATCTATCCAAACTGGTTTTACTTGCACAGTATATTGCACATGAAAAAACAAATGCATCTGGCAGTAGACAAGAATAACTATCTGTCAAAGAAAAGTTTTTGTCCTGTATGTCATATGTTGCATGTGTATTTTTGCAAGTGAATATTAGGTGAATGTATGTATGTATGTCATCCTAAAAGAACGTGTTTTAATGTAAAACATTTTTTTAGATATGCAATTGATTCGTTTTGTCATGATAGAAATGTACTTTCATTTTGTGTAATGTCTAATTATTTCCCAGGTTTCATATGCTGCATGTGAAGGAGAATATGACATAGAAGGAGAATATATTTGTTGTTGTTGTTATTATTAGTAGTTGTAGTATGTATTTTTTAAATTAATAATGATTTGTTTATATATAAAATACATATAGTAATAATAATAATAATAATAATGCTGGTCCCCATATGTGTGTGTGTGTGTGTGTGTGTGTGTGTGTGTGTGTGTGTGTGTGTGTGTGTGTTTAACATATACACACACAAATGAATACTTTCCTTTAGGAAAGAGAATACATTTATGTATTTGTTTGTTTGTTATATATTTTCACTATAAATAGTGTTAATATAATATTGTAAGAACAAGATAATATATATAGAACGAGTGTTTTAATAAACAACAAATTTTAATTTTTGTAGATAATTTTACTAGTTTTGTGTAATGTCTAATTTTGTCCCAAAATAAATGTTTTTGTTCTGAATTTCATATGCTACATGTATATTTTATGCAATACAAGTGAATATGGTTTTCGATGAAGGATAATGTTTATGTATGTGTGTGTATTTATTATTATTATTGCATTATTATATTCATTAGTTGTGTACAAGAAGCACAAACTTTTTTTTTTTTTTTGCAGTTGATTAGTTTTGTCATGGTACTAGAAATTATATGTAATTTTCTGTAATGCAATGCCAAATAACACTGCGATTTATTTTTTTAAATCCTAGGATGGGTAAGTTCTTGTTTGTTTGTTGTCTTGGGTGAGGTGCAATGGGAGATATAAGGTTGCAATAGC
This sequence comes from Spinibarbus caldwelli, assembly GCA_039654775.1. Taxonomy (NCBI): domain Eukaryota; kingdom Metazoa; phylum Chordata; class Actinopteri; order Cypriniformes; family Cyprinidae; genus Spinibarbus; species Spinibarbus caldwelli. The sequence goes on from CM077242.1 coordinate 24,221,563, forward strand.
TGTAAATCTGAGCAAGCTCCCCTGTCGCGTCTCTCCGGAGGGATGCCTCTCACACACTTACGTAATCTTGGCAGCATTCCCTCGGAAGTACAAGGCACCGCACCAAGAATCCCCCCCCCCCGTTACAGGATAGTGAGTGGCACTTGATGGAAGCCCCTCCAAGACTGTAGGTCAAACAGATCAGTGACAGGCCAACGAGAACATCTATATCTTTCTGCCTCCTGCGCTGTCACTTCTGTTGTTTAACGTTGCCATGGATCTGAGGTTGCGTTGCTATGTCACAAGGACATTGTGTTTTCGACCAGACCAGTGTCGTGAGAGCTATTTGCTTTCAAAGCATGGGTTATTCATAAAAACAAATAATCATTTATTTTAAGTTTAATGAGACAAAGCAGGCTACACCAGAAAAAGCTTGTTTTATAACAACTGCACTCTTACATACATTATATTACAGTCATAGACTCCCTTTTTTTAGAACACCACACAAATCTATTTACTCAATGGCTTTTTAGTTAATTCTTAAAAAAAGTCCTAATTTTCAGAGCTTTTCTTCTTCCGTATTTATTTTTTCTTTTCATCTGAAACTACTCACTCCTAGGTTTCGTCTCGTCATCTTACAACAACCTTTGACCCTTGACCGCTGACCTTAAGTGAATGGAATTCACAACAAAGATTAAAATTCCTCAAGGAGGTACATCCGCTCGTGAGGAACATGCTCCTCTCATCATTAAAATACTACATGTCCGAAATATAATTTTTTTTATCACATACAATACAGAGTCCATTATGTACATCCTCTCGTCTGTACTAATGATGAAAACAAGAATTCGTTTGGCTTTGCAACTTCTTCTCGTGAGCACAGTGGAAGTGTTTAGGTCCTCTTTTGTACTTCTCTCTAATCATGCAGTGGACAAAAGCTTTTAAACAGTTGGTCGGTTCAGCGACAAAGTCTCGACATGTTATCGCATGAGTCCTGGTCCATTGTGAGGCTCCTTTCCTCGTGAAGTTTATTCTGTCCTTTCAGAAACCATAACAAGTTCATGATGCCTCGGAGTCAAATGTGGGGTTGGCTAGACAAGAGCTTGAAATTCGGGTTTGGAGTGCTAGACGTTAGGACTTCATACTGGCCGATCCACAGCATACTGGCAGGGGCTTAGGTTGGACACAGGGTTCTGCACGGCCGGGTAAGCGAAGTTGGCGTGCTGTTTGGCCTTGAGCCGGAGGCTGGCCAGACTGGAGTTGCAGGTGTCTCTGTACATGTACGGACTGGCCGTGGTGGCATAAGGGCAGGCCGCTGCCGACACTGCTGCAGAATTGAGGGTGGGGCTGTTCAGGTTGTTCAGGTTTCCCAGGTTATTGAGGCCTGAGCCCGGCACCCCTGCCACCGCCGAGGGCACCATGGAGGAGGCCATGTTCATGGAAGGGATGGAGCTGGGCGGGGAGAACATTGGCTGGGACGACAGCGGGCTTACATTCATGGAGTTAAAGAAAGGAAAGCTTTTGGCTGACAGTGGGCTGCTGGCCAGGCTCTTGGTGGCCCAGTTGTTGTAGGAATAGCCCGAGTACATGTCCTCGTACGGCTGCATGAGTCCGTTGAACTGGGCGCCGAAGCCGTTCTTGCACAGCTCGGCTTGCTGGTTCCTTTCTCGCTTTCTCCATTTGGCGCGGCGGTTTTTAAACCACACCTGTTTGAATGACAATGAGGAAAGAGTTAAAAACAGGGCTTACGACGGATGCACATTTACCACAGTCAATGTAATTTGTGCAAAACAATACAATTGAACGCCATATTCATAGCATGCTCCTAATATCAAATATAAAAGACAGAACTTTAATATTCCGATTTGAAAAAGAAAAGTTCCGCCAGGCAGAATTTAAGTGCTTCATTTATTAAACTAATTTATTCACTTATTATGAGTTTCCCCAGTGAGAAATGTCATTAAAGAGCTTCCCTCACATTTAGTCAATTTTATATCCTATTTTTAGGGGATATTGGGTGGATTAAAGTTTTAATGTGAAAATTTAAATGAATATATTTCATTTAGCTCTCTGAGAAATTATAAAGCTGTTTTCTTGCCCATCTTTTCCCTTTGAACGTGTTCACAGACTGTAATTAGTAAGAAACACAAGCTGGGGAGGAAAATAAGAAATTAAGAACTGCTTTTAATTATTAGGTTTTAGCAGTGTAAATACCATCCTTTATGTAAATGGTTTGCTTTAAAAGTAACATCCATTATATGCCAGCAGCAGAAAAAATGCCTTCCTCATAACTCTATAGCTAACTCATGACATTTTTTTAATATTAGGAACTTCTAAAGAAATATGATAAAGAAATAATCATGGATATTATGACTCAAAGTTACTGTCTTCACATATTAAAAAAAAAATCTCAGATAATGATTGAATATTGCCGCACTTGTGCTTGTAATTATACTTGTGGTACAGCCTGTTTTCTGGGAATATTTAATGACATCTTTTATCCAGTGTACTGTAAATGATACTAGTTTATATTGGGAGAGAGGGAATACCCTTCTCTGTGAATGTTCCACTGACACTTCGGCAATGGTGTTTAAAGCCTTCCAAAATAACTGAATGTCAAATATAGTTCAGTGGTTGGTGTGTTCATTCTCTATATTTTTGGCATACAGGTATTTCATGACATATTAAATAGCTAGAATTTGTACTTAAAGCTATAAAGTTTCTTTATTGAAAATATATTGTTCCATGAGGAACCTTTAAAATCTACAGAGCCTTTCAAATACACAAATGATCTTTATAGCGGAAAAAGAGTTCATTAGATTATTCTTCACACTAAAAAATGGTTCTTAAGGGTTTAAAATGGTTTATCTATAGCATTGCTGTGGAACCTTCATCCACCGTTTCCAAAGTTCTGCTGACTTTAAATTACAAAATCGTGAGTGAATGGTTAACAAATGTACATTCATCCTCTCAATACTGATATAATGAATGTAAAAACCAGCATCAATTGGAGAAGAACCCTTTGCAGTCATGTGTGGTCCATTGTGGGGGGTTTTAAAGTATCCTGGGTCAAGCTGGCATCAGGTCAGGGCCATGATTTAGGGTTTGTGTGTTTATTAGGAACACATACTCTATCAATTGCATAAATCAATATGACAGCAGAAGCATGCGGAATATGTGGCATAAGGTTCCAGCTGGGATTACTGAAATACATGCACGGTTCAGGAGGCCACTGATAGACATTAGGAAAGTGGTATCTCTACCTCTGTTGTTCTTTCAAAATAACAACCAAGACTGTGTGCTATGTGACCTTTCCTCTGGCCAACGTGAATTTGATCCATTAGATGCGCGCCAGCCAAGGAGGTAGCGATTGTATTGTCATCCATCAGAATGGGCGCCCACCTGCTCTCATTGTGTGCTTCACCCATCAAACTTCTGCTTTTTGTTGGAACAGAAGGTCACAAAACTTTTCTATGCTTTTCTAAGCAAACTATTGTTCGCTTTACATCACAAATCTCATTTTAGCAGTACTCTGGAAACAGAAAAAAAAAATGCCACAGCCAATACCAAAGCCGATGTCTTGTGTTTAAGTGTTCCTGAAAATCCTGGAATAGCCTGGGCCTATAATTTATGTCCCGTGGTTCAAAAGGACGCCCTTTCATTACACACAGTATCCAAATGCACCATAGTGACAGCATAGTGAACATAACTTCTTATCTTTGTCAGTCAGCGTGTCAACTCAGTGTGGTTTTGATTATAACATCTGCACATTTTTCTGAAACGCAATGTGCCGTAGTTATGGAGTGGTTTAGCTTGGCAGGGACACGTACCCGTACTCTTGCTTCTGTGAGGTTGGTCCACACAGCAATCTCCTCTCGCGTGCTCATGTCAGGATAGCGGTTTCTCTGAAAGGTGGCTTCAAGTTCCTGGAGCTGCTGGCTGGTAAAGTGTGTCCTTTGCCGGCGCTGTTTTTTCTTTAAAGAGCCATCCTCTGGGTTCGACTCGTCTGTGTGGTTCTGATGGGACTTCTCTGTGTCTGTATGGGTCACAGGAAAATGCATTAATTAAACAGATACACTCTTAAACTGGCATCTATGGTTCATTGTAGAACCTTTAACATTGTACAAAAGGCTCTATAGTGGAAAAAAATTCTTTAGATTGTGAAATGTTCTTCAAACGAAGAAAAAAAAATTAAGAACTGTTCAATGAAATTGCAAAAAAAAAAAAAAAAAAAAAAACTTCTGGAACCTTTATTTTTAAGTGTGTACATATACAAGAGTCTCACTATTATCACAAAATACAATAGGTTACAAAATAAAATAAGCTGTGGATAGACATATGTGGTAAATATAAAAAGCACTTAGTTTCTGTTTGGCTTGAAAACGAAACAAGATAAACTGCAGGGCCCAAAGTGTTTTTTGTATGTGTGATGAAAATAGTCCCACTGTTGTGTAGAGTTCTGCAAATTGCAATTTCAAGACCCCACAGAAAGGGCTAAATTAGCTGGCCACATAATCCTGGGATCAGCCATTAGTGACAGGGCAGGTTTGGGGTTGTTTGGCAAGAGCTTAACTCTCTAGGAGCAGTTCGAACTAATCAGCAAGCTTTCCAGGACTCCACAGGGCCTCTAGGAAAACCAACAAGATCATGCTGCCATCTGTCAGTGGACAGATACCCTTTAACTCTTACTACTTCATCTATTAAGAAGAAGACGCAAAAAATAAAATAAAATATTAAATCTTAAAAGTAAAAAGATCAATATATTTTAAGTGAAACTGAAAAAGAATTTAATTAAATTAATTTATTGTAACATGGATGAAAGAAGAAACTGATGAGAAATCAGCGAAATTGTAGGTTTGTATCTGTCCTTTCAGTGACGGGCCGTGTATAAATTAACGAGACGACACCGCTATTTCTTCAGTCGCTTCGTTGTATTACTGACAACCTTTTGAATTCATTGATTTGTTGTCCAGTTGTAGTTCGTTTTGTGTTAAATCTAAACATGTCGCGGAAATATTTTGTTCGTAAAAACAGATAAGATATAGATTTATAGGCTAAATACCGTCTGAAGCTGTTGACTGAAAATACACGTGTTCACTATTCGTTCAACACCTCAATCAAAAACCCCGTTCTATTACATTAAATATACTAAAATTAACATACCCTATTATTTAGATTTTATTTATTTATTTTTTTTAATTTTATCCCTATATCTTCAGAGTGACTTTACATTCTGGATTGGGGCCATGATTAAAAATAAACATTTTTCTTCACATAATAATAGGCCTAATAATAACTTATTAAATGCAGTGTAAAGATGGCTATAATGAAGATTTAACATTTTTTTTTACTAAAAAGCATGCACTTTTCAGAATTGTGGTAAGGAAAGAGTAAAAGGTCTAAATAAACCCATAACAAAGTAGGCTATAAATGAAAGGTGAAATTGCATGATTATAATTTAACAGCTTAATATAGGCCCTAATAGTTTTTAACTGAGTGCCGTTCACTATTTTTATACTTTACATTATTTATTAGCGCGCAACCGCTCTTTATGAAAATGTAAATGTTACAAAACCACAAATTCTTCCGGATGTATTTAGGTTAGGCCTATAGCTGTCTTCTACTGATGTAAACTGCGATCAAACTTAAAACATTTTTTTCAGGAGACCTCCGCTATATAGGTTCAAAATTAGCCTATATATAAAAGCACGCATAACCCTAAAATCGCTTTGCTCGTTATGTTAATACATTTAATCGGTCGACCTCAATTTTGCACCGACCTGTGCGTTGAAACTCTGTCAAACTGTAACGGGTTAGTTTATGCAATTTAACACAGCCTGCCTGTAAGCCTATTAACAGTCGATAAACAGACGTTTTTTTTTCCTAGTTTGTTTAGGATTACATAATCCTCTGTTATGCATTGTCTCAGTGAAGTGCATATCTTCTTCAGACCTTTGCTCTTTTCACAGGTGTTTAGGTTTATTCGCATAGGCCTACTGACTGAATCATTTGGATACCAAATTTGAGGCACAGAAATGAATAATTTATGCACCGTTCCTTCAGCACGTGACTGGCTAGCCGGGATCTTCTCCTTCAAATGGCGACTGTCATCAGTACACAATGCACACAAAAAGACTGTCCAACATCTGTAAAAGGTAGGCCTAGATTCAAATGACCCAAGATTATTCAAAACTACAACCAAAAATGCGGTGCTGTTATTACTAGCCCAATTCAACTTGAACGCGAATTAACTGGGAAAGAACACAATGTGCTCTAAATCTAAAATAACCAACAGAATGAGCCCATAATAGCCTTCAGACGGTTCAGTCATGCATTTAGGTCGAATAGCTGATTATGGACTATATCTCAAAACAAGAAGATGAGGGTTTGCGTTACTACGAATATATAGCCTACAAAATAGCAAATTCTGTACATATTAGCTAGGATATAGACACACTCTTAAAAATAAAGGTTATTTATTGGCATCAATGGTTCTACAAAGAACCTTTACCATCCATGTAACCTTTTCATTCCACAAAACACTGGAAAAATCTTTTTTAGATTATTTAAACGTTCTTCACACTAAAAAAAAAAAAATAGTTCTGTTCACTGAAAGGTTCCATAAAGAACCAAATCTGGTTCTTCTATGGCATCGCTATGAAAAACCCCTTTAGGAACCTTTATTTTTAAGAGTGCAGACGCAGCTTCATGTTTAAGCTAACGCTATATAGTCTGCAATACGTGAATGCGTTTTTGTGTGTTAATTAAACGTGAACATGAACTGACCACTGTTGTCTTGGCCTTTGCATCCCGGATCGTGCTGAGGAGTCCCGGAGTCTGACAGAGACAGCGCCGGGCTACGGGCCTCACTGTCCGCTAGAAGGTTAAAATCCATCACCTCGACCGCCAGGCTCTGTGAACAGCACAAAGGCATATTTACATTAATGATGATACACCAATAAAGATACACAAGCTCAGGCTATTGGCAAATACACACGAGACTGCATTGTTTGCTCAGGTTCACTGTGAAGCAGCTCGTATTGATTTGTGATGGCTAAATAAAAGACACAAAATACTTTTATCCATAGATTTTTGGATTTTATGTGTTCTTGTTAATCAGAATTCCTTAAATATACATAGCCAATAATATTTCACGATTGATCAATGTCGCTTATAGAATCAAAAAAGGGGACGACACAATTACCGTAGGCTACACGGTAAAAAAAAATAAATAAAAAAAATTACGTGCTAATTTGGTTATTTTGCTAATGTTCAAGTTAAAGTTGGTGACAAAGCCAGAACCCGCACTGATAAGTTCATTACAGCGTTTCCACAACCATGGGTTTTATCTCAGATGAGGAAAATTAACTGAGAAGCCATTTAATAGAATAGAAATGAACAGGTTAAATGGATGGTAACAGATGGTTGTAATGATGAAAAATAATTTTCACAATCTGACTGTCCGTCTATTAATTATTCAATGTTTTTGTCAATAGACTTTCCATTATTATTATTATTATTTTTAGGCTATTATTATTAATAATAATAGGTAATAATAATAATTTATTTAGCCTATTTTTACTGGTAACATTTTTTTGTAGGATTTTCCTGCGCAAAAGGTAGTCTACAAGCGAGATGAAAACAGACTAATTAAACTTAAAAAACCCAAACCTAAGACAAATTAAACCTTATTAAATAAACCCACGTCTAGAATAAATCAGAACAGCTAGATAGGCAACAATAAACCGAATGCGCAATAAGAATTATTTGCATGTTTCATCATATCAAATGAGATGTAGTAATGAAGGCCAGCGCATTGCTTTGTGTTGCAAATCTCCAAAATGTCAGGTAGGGTTCATCCGTTTACAACTGTCTGAAGACGTTTAGGACGTTTAGCAACCAACGTTCAGAATTACGTGAACCAAACAGCCTTAAATAACAGCCTCGTAATAGAGCCTAAAATAACAGCTTGTTTATTTATGCTACACCCTAGAGATTTAGAAACATAATCGCTCTGTTACTGCGTCTTGGAATCTGTGAAGTGACTGGATGAAGAGTGAAAGCAGATCAGAAGTCAGAAGAGATTTTACTGAACTGAACGCCAATAGTGTGATTTCCTAGTGTTTGTTCGCTGTCGGATTTCACCTCTTTTGAAGAATTCATAAATTGCTAAAGGTTTGACTAATATTTTATCAAATAAAATAAATATTAGAATTAAAATAATATTTGATATTGGCTTTTTCTTTACACTTTTGACCTCCAAATATTCTCTTGAGGATTTTTTTTTTTTAAATTAAACTTCATTACGAACTCTCTCTCTCTCACACACACACACACACACACACACACACAACATGCACGCTTAATCCCATTCTCCAACAACTATCATTAACTGAAACGTGTCTCATAGAGATACATTTTCTTAAACTCTATCAATTAATCAAAAAAGAAGAGGCTAATCCGTATATTTCTACATTTCCAAAAAGTAGCCTATATCGTAATCTGAATAGCGCGTAAAAACGCTCATAAATAAAAGAACGGATCGGTCAGGTCCACTTGCTTTCACAGAGATTAAAGGACAATAAATATACACATATTCAATTAGAATCTACTCTAAACGAGAGAATAAAAACATTGGTTAAAAATTAATTTAAAATGATAATCCACAGTGCGCATGCCACGCATGATAGGCCTGAATTTCCTTGGCAGATCCATTCATGTGGGCCTTTAATTTGATAAGAACAATAATATACTCGTATTTATTCACTTTATTATTATTATTATTATTATTATTGTGATTCTGCAGTAAGTGTGAAACTGATTTTTTATTTTTATTTATTTATTTAAATAGAAGTAAATGAGCGCCCTTTTTCATAGGCCATTTTTCTTTTAGTATTTGTGCATGGCAGCATTCACGTTTAAGTGATATTTTTGATAGGCTAATAATACATAGCCTATGTTTAATAACTTTCAGACAAAATAACATGCAGTTTGTTTATTGTATGCGCTATACAATGTTTGGCAACATTTCCGCATTATTCCTGCAATAGGGAGTTAAATAATTGTGGATACTGGAGAAAGTTTTGACCTTAGTTCAGCACCTTAAGACCTGACAGCTCCGTAACGACGCGCTAAAGTTCTTCTTAAAACGAGCGACACAAAATCGGCCATTAAATTATTATGACCGCTTTTCCCATCATTATTTGAACATACTGTATTAATTCACAATAGTGTCTCAATACATACACCAGCCCAGTTATTCAGACCATACTTTCATTAATTAGTGGAATATTATTGAAAAGTTTGTAAAATACTAATTAAAATGTATAGGCCTATTCATTATTCTAAATGGAATTCCAGAATGTAATCACTTCTTTCTTTCTTTCTTTCTTTCTTTCTTTCTTTCTTTTAAACAGTTTTAAGTATGTAAAACCAATAAAACCTACTAAAACATGGAATCCTCCATCCATTAAGAAAGCAGATTTCATTAACAAACAAGTGCCATACTAGTGATCACGGAAGTGATCAGTATTCATGAGATGACAGACCCTGAGGATGTAGAGATTATCAGTGGTGATAAATAGACCAACAAACATGTTATATCACTGATTTTCATCACTTTCTACACTTAAAACTAGTGTTTACTATAGTCCCAAATCACATTTTCAAGTATGTTTTGTTACTAGTTTATATTAATTATATTAAGGTGAAAAATAGGACGGACTGTGTTTAGTAGATATGTTGTTATCAAATTAAAGTAAAAAAAAAAAAAAAAAAAAAAAAAAAATATATATATATATATATATATATATATATATATATATATATATATATATATATATATATAATAAAAATAAAAATGACAATAATTTAAATTGAAGGAAAAGTGTGCTCATTGTACATCAGACTGTTGAGTGATGTGCTGAAAACACTTAGGCCTAGATACTCAATATAACGAATACTTAAAAGAAAACATTTGGATAACAAATATGTGCTTTACCAAAGCAGGGTGTCCTGTTAAATTATAATGATTTGTTTCAGTGCACAGGACGGCATGCCATTTGATTTCAAAGATTGTACAGATCTATATGATGTGGCCAACTAAATTAATTAATTAATTAATATTCATTACAAAAATAAAACATTTTTCTGCATTCTGCAAACATAGTTCTAGCACTACACTTTCTTGCTCCACCTTATAATCAATCAAAATGTCATTTTTAAAATAAAATATGACCACTTTTCTTTTAAATCTAATAAACAATTGATGTAACTTGCCTTGTAAGTGCAGCTGGCCTGTGGGGAGGCTACCACGAGAATGCTGAATTACAATCAGAACTATAGATATACTTCAACACATACCCAGAGTGACTTTGATAAATGGTTATCTGTCAGGCAGGCTGCTCAGATGCTGTATCTTTTGGCCAGAGCTATAGGTGACATAAGCTGGTTATTTCATCCTAAGCAATGTGTCAGTGCACCCCCCACCCCTGCCAGGACTTGTGACATTATTACATTTCAAACTCTATCAAGGGTCCTCTAAGGATTGTGGGCCAACAAGGCCAGTGATCAAAGACTCCATGCAAATGCCACAGATGCACTGATAGATTTCTTAAATGTAAAAAATGGAGAGACCAAAAGGGAAAGTGACCAAGTTTTTCTGACCTTGGTTTATCTCATGGTTATGTATAGAACTGGCTTATGTAACCAATTTTCCATGAATATCCGAAGGGTTTTTAAAATTTTTAAAAGGTTGATATGGCCTGTAATAATAATAACAATTCAGTATTTATAATATTTATGATATTTTTATATGCTGTTTTAATTTTTTAATTTTAATTATTGTTTTTTTTTCTGAATTTTCTGTGAAATAAAGTTTGGCTCAAAATCATGTGTTGCTGCCATTTGGAGAAAGGGAATTTATGCTGCTTTTGAGATATTCGTAGGCTGGAATGCATGTCAGTGAGGGGCAGTTTATACACACAACATCGATCTCATTAATATATATATATATATACATATATATATATCTAATAAGAGAAGAGATAATAGAGGTAAAATCCTCTCGTTTTTCAGAAGATTGCTGGGTCCATCTGTTGGTTCGACAGAGGCAGACAGCATACATTTCCACGGGCTGCTGCATTATCTCAGGAATTATTCATAAACGCGTTTAGAATTAATTCCTTGGATTAAGAGTTGATTAAGATGTGTGTCACTTTGCTGTCTGAGAACTTATTAAGGGCCCACTCGAGCCGGCGGCAGATGGAATTTCTACCCAGTGTTTGTAGATGTTAATTTCTCCCCTCCTAACACCCATTTGCATTTGGCTGTGTATGTCAAAGCGCGGCTTTTCCTGCACGCACAGCTCTGAATATCCGTGTACGAGAAGATGCTCATCTATATAAGATCGGTCGTGTTTATTCCATTACACAGTACGCACGCACTATTCAGGTTCGACTGAGAGATAGCTACACATGTTTTTGGTATAGGCCTACTGAAATGTGAAAACATCACACCCATAACAATTCTTGGGATTTTTTTTTTTTTTTTTTTTTTTGTGAGCAAAATTTAAAAAAGTGTATGTTTTTGAAGTTTTGTAGCCTAATTTTAGATATATGACTGCAGCTGAAGCAGAAGCATATAGGCTGTGTTTGTGTATTAAAGGCAACATGAGACATGACCAAACAAAAGAGCGTCACGCACTGTTCTGTGTGTGGTTTAACCACACACATATATTTTTTAATTTATTTAAAAATGTAATAGATATTTAATAGATATGTAATAGATATTTAGCTTTTCGATGTAGATATCTAAATATATATATTTAGCTTTTATGGTTGACTTGAGCATTTTTTATTTTAACGTTATATTAATATATAACGTTATATTAATATTTAACGTTTTTAAAATAAATAGGCTAAATAAATATTGTTGACAAACATTCAACAAGCATTCATCATAAACAAAAGATCTACAATTTAAATACTGAAGAAAAAAAAGGAGCCTAACCGGATGCATTTTTGATCTCACGTTTTTTGATACTCTGGCAAAAATGTTTCGGTCAATCTTATTTGACTATTTGACCACATGTAAATTTAGATAAACAGGTGCGTTTGACTGAATATTTTTTATAATTTATTTTTGACGAACAGAAATGCCCCCAAACATTGAATAAGGTAAATCGTTGCATGCCATTGTTCCTTTAATGCAAATCTGTAAAGTGAACGGTTTTAAAATATAATATGAGCATATTTTTAAAAATTCGTTTTTATACAAAATAACTGATCTCAGTTGGCGCGGGTGGGAGTCTGTTTTTCTGTCTGGTCTCTGAATACGGCTTCGGAGCACCTGCCACCCATCAGTTTGGGTAGGCTATAATGCATAAATATTTTCACTTAGCCTATAACAGACAATCCCCAAAAAACGTGATAGGCTATGCAGCAATACAGAGAGAGAGAAATTTGGAGATATTTTGGCAGAGGTTTTAGTTTACTAATGTTGTTTTTGTAATTCAATATATGAGCTGGCTGTATGACAGTTGTGTTTATTAAAACGATAGGCTACGTAACAAAAGTTTTACTAACCACCGACAATTCAACAAATTTCGGCAAAAATTGGCTTAAAGTGAATTTTAACAAAAATCAATATAGGCCTAAGATTTTAGTTTAACATAGGCTAGGCTACAACTAATTGAAAACATTATTTAAAGCCTTAACAAGGCAGAGTTTAACTAAAAAAAAAATGTACCCGTGTTAAAAAGATTTAAACCGGGTTTAAGTCAAATTCATACTGAACTAATACAGACCTCATGTAGAAACTTGCTAGGATCTTTCTCGGGTTTTCTTAATTTGTCAGTGTTCTAACAATTCTTCTGACAACCTAATCCATATTTTAAATAAACAGGCTTAGATTAAATATTTTAACCGTAAAATAACAACAACCTAGTATTAAGTATTATAACCCTAAAGATAAGATTGCATATTTTAGTAGGCTAACCTGTAACCCTATAGTTTACTACACATGCTGCACTTATAGGTTTGTACATTGGGTTCAGCAGGACATCATCACATCAACTTCAGCTCGCTCGCTCGTGTTTCTCTAGTCTCCGGTCAAAACTGATCTTCATGAGCGATATATTTTTGTCTAACACGACAGGTCTGGATTCAGGTAGCCTGTTTTTGTGAGACTGGAAGGAGACAACATCCCCACAGCTCCTCTGTCGCATGAGAGCACATATCATCAGCACCACAGTGATTTTTATCATGCATCTACTCACATGAATCCCGGTCTAGTGGAGGTAATCCTCGAAAAATGATCAACTTTTGCGTTTACGCGTGTTAGCTGCTTTTCTGAAACGACGTAGTCGTCATGTAGAAAGTTCCTTAGGATGAGCAAACGAAAAGAGACAGTTTTCCCTTTCTCTCTCTCTCTCGGTGTTGTCTGTCATAAGTTTTTAGCGGAGAGTGAAGGCTTGATCCCCGAGCAGAGGGGGACTGACTTTATGCTAAATATCTCGTGCGACAGGTCCGCGGAAGAAAGGAATGCCCACCCCTTGACTCTCTCTCTCTCTCTCTCTCTCTCTCTCTCTCTCTCTCTCACGATCTTTCTCTCTTTCTCACACATGCGCTCGCTAAACATACGCACAGTAAATCAGAGCTTCGGTCAATCATCCCGAGCTCGCTTGCACAGCTTCTTCAAAAACTTAAGATTTAAAACATGAGTTATCGTGGTGCGTGGTAATATACAGGTTATAAGCCGTCTGTTCCTTCACGCTCAGTAAATAGAACGTTTTTTTTCTTCTCAACATTCTAAAACTAAAGGTTGCATATGGAACTTTTAATGTTCTATTTTGGAAAAAAAAAGGCTTCTTCAGATTGTTACAATGTTCTTCACACTAAGGAAAATGGTTATTTTATTAAGAACTGTTTACTTCTGCGAAACCCATCTTTTGGAACCTTTATTTTAGACTGAATAGTTCATACCAAAATCTATCTATAGTATTCAAACATTTAAATATAGAATACTGTAAATAATAATAATAATAATAAAACATCTAATTAGGCTAGTTTATGTATAGATTATTTTATTTAGCTATCATTATGTTTATTTATCAAACAAATCTGCGTAATAGTTTTAGACAGATATTTCTGTCTCTTTAGGTTAAATTTAAGACTAGCCTACATTCAAAGAGCTCAATGCAGACACTTAGTCTTACTAAATACATAATATTTTAGGTGTTCACGGTTCAGCACCTAACGTTAGTAACGTACAGTACAAAAAACGCCGATATCCTAGACTTTGAAGATGTCTGTGTTTGCTGTATAGCCTGATCCTGATGACAGTCTGATACATAATACGACTATGTAGCCTATAGATTATGATGGGTGTCATGCAGCACTTAAAGTCAAACAATACTGCCCTCCTTGGGCAACATTGTTGAATGTGGATATTGCTTTTCGAAAGATTCTGTATTTTTATTTAGTGCTATCCATGTTAGCAAACAACTTTAAATACCTTTCCAATAGGTTTGAAACACTGACATAGGCTACTGTAGTATTGAGGTTTATTGTAGGCTACATTTCTGTCAGAATCGAAGGACTACAACACCGTTAGTTCTTCAGTTGCGATCTAACAATACATATCTGTTTGGAAACTGCATTGCTTATTAATTGTCTTCAAGAAACTGCATTATTGGAGCTCTTGTAGGTTGTGACAGGAGAAAAATAAGCCTGTGTTTATGAACTCTGAACCCATTTGTCTTGAGGACGCCACTGAAACTCAACCAAACATGTTTGGAGTTGACTTCACCGAAGTCCCGCCCTATTTTGAACGCTAACAGGAGAATATTAAATGTTACGACAATGGCTTTCCAGTGTATAAACACGAAAAACTGGCAATTTTAAAGGTATGCCATTAGTGTGTGATTGTTTCCAAATAACGACATAACCTCTTTTTAATCCACGGGAAGTAAGGTCTCAGACTCGAAAGATCATTGGCTGAAAACAGCTGTCAGTTGACAGGAAACATCAAGGTAGTGTGCGCCTGCACCATTTCCACGTCAGTAAGTTTGCTTGTGGAGGAGATTACACACCGGTGACAGAATATCGGTCTAGTGCTATTAAAGAAAAACAGCAGGGCATGACAACACTACATGGAGCTGTCTAAAATGTAAGCCTTTATTCGACGCACTTATTAAAGCATTATTATACGTCTGAGCGCGTTTGGTAGCCTGCTAAACTAGTTAGCCGAAATGAGTAGAACGCCATTTTGGATTCGCTGCCTTAGAGTCAACAGCAGTGTTTTCATGTTTTTCTGTTTTGACAGACGCATACACGCAGAGAGAGGAACAAGATCTTATAAAACACATCGAGAGGGCCACGAGGTCACATTTAACACGTTTATTTGTGCTGGTTAACAGCTGTAGTCAGTATGACAAACCGCTAGCTAGCTTGTTGACAGGTTGGTTAGCTGCATCATCAGATTTGTTGTTTATTCATAAGTCTTTCGGTGTCTTCATTCATAGTCGCATCTCGAAGTGGAAGACAGTTGAAGATATATGTTCACATTGTGATTTGCAGGTCGCTTAACGTGTTATATTTTGTCATTGACAAGCATTGCTAGCAGGCTCGCTAAGCTTATTGGCCTACTGATCAATTCAACCATAATCAATCCACACTCCTCATCAACCGTTGTACATCATACGGTGAAGAGAGGAAGACTGTGGAAAGATTGTTTGTAATGAAAGGATGCTGGTATTGTTAATGCTGTTGGAGATAACGGTGTGCCTGAGGCTGTCATGAAGAAGTGACTGATCTGACCATCATCTCTGAATGATACAGACCCTCTCGTTTGGACTATCTGCTTGCAGCAATCAATTTGTGCTTTATTTGGTGGGTTGATGTTTATGCACAGATGTTTGACTGCAGAATGTAACTGTCACCCAAACTTATCTTCAATATGTGTAGGTCTAGAGGAGGACGCTGAATGTAGGCAGTGAACTACTCTTAACCCTGTAAAGCCTGACATATACAATAATAGTCAGAATAAAATCTATTTATTTATTTTTTTAAATGGGACAACTTGATCCTTTTGTCAAAAATTCTAAAAATAAAAAAAGATTAAATTCTGATTGATTGTAAATAAGTGAGATATTTTTAGAAGTATTGCTGACTACATACGTAAAATGCTTAAATGCCTGGTATGACTATATTTCCCATTAATATTTCTTATTATTATATTAAGATGTGGCGTTTTATGATCAAAGGTGTGTAGGGAGGCTAAATAATCAAGTAAACCATAGTTGTTTCAGTCCATCGCTTCAGTAAGTATTCATCTTGAAATATTACTAACAATATAAAGTTATTCTTTATATATTTTCGCGTAACCAAAGGTCTGGAATCCATTGCAGCTTTCATTGGCCAAGGCCCGCCCATGAGGCCATTTGATTGACATGTCAAACAACCAATCACAGTTTGTTTCGTTCAGCGTCACGTTTCGGGGCGTGGAAATGTCACCACAATAACAGACCGGTGTGTAAAACTCTCAGATGTATTTTAACGATTCTATGCTGCGAACTTTAAATATTTCACATACTTTTGAAAATCCAGCATTTAGTTGATCCTAGGGATGTAACGATTAACCGTGAACCGGTTGAAAATCAATTAAAATATGTGACGATTCAAATCGGTTGAGATGCTAAACAAATCGCGATTCAATTAGGGGTAGGAGTTTATATGTATGTATGTCTGAGGGGAACTTACTGTCTTTTGAAAAGTTTAGATGGTATTTTTTCCTTTCATCTTGCCTCTGTATAATGCATATTGAAGTTCATAAGTGCAGCGCTGCTTTGTTTACAGCGGAAAATGCTTAAAGCGCCACCTGCTGGCAGAGAGTGAATCTGCGTCTCATTCAGCTCGTCTGCTGTTTCTGTTTCTTGCAGATATTTTTTATGTATAGTTTCACAAAACTGAAGTCAAACCATTCTGTTTTTGCTTCAAATTTTGAAATTATACAATCTAATTTGGATTAAAAACTGCTCATGTTGCATGTATGCAGCATCTTTGTTTGGATCATGATTAAAATGCAGTGTTTGCCCCTAATTTTCTAAATGGAAAGAGCACAGACAAAGCCTTAGTTTGTTTATATGAAGAGATTCTTTTATTTGTGTTATTTATTTGATTTGGGGCTTGTTTTAAAATTTCAATTTAGTTTTGTTATTTACATTTACATTATATTTAAATTTTGTTATTTAGCAGACGCTTTTATCCAAAGTGACTTACAAATGAGGACAATAGAAGCAATCAAAACCAACAAAAGAGCAATAATATGCAAGTGCTATATTAGTATATTATTATAGTGTTATATTTCAGTTTCACAAAGAAACATGCAGCATTTTGTCCAAGCAAAAATAAAAGGACACATTTAATTTATAATGTGTGTCAAATCTCATTTTGTAAAAAAAAAAATAGTGAATCGAATTGAATCGTGAAATCAAAATCATGAATCAAATCGAATCGAATGGTGAGTTGAGTGAATCGTTACATCCCTAGTTGATCCTGATAAGTGCTCGTCGTCAAAGCTGTAAACACGACAGCTTTCTTCTTTCGTGAGGGGGTTTGGTGTCATGGCATTTTTGTTTCGAGGTGGAACATTAAAGAACGCAACATGCACGTCTCCCTGAAATCCTGTATAATTCAACCAATCCAATGACGACTTCGAAACTCCTGAAGTGTTTCCACTTTTGTGTGCCATATGCATCAGACATTTAGCCAGCGGTCCGTGGGCGTGACATCTGAGGCTGAGACTATTCTTATTTTTACTTTATAAAAATCAATTAAAAAATAAAAAAAAGACACATGTTGGGGGATGTTTTTCACAATTATTTCTAGAATATCATATGATCCTGTGGACTTTAGGGTTAAAATAGAACCCTTTAAAACCTATTGTTTTATATTTTCCAAATGTACATTATTTAAGGTGAATGCTTTCATTTGGTAGTTTTGTAGCTTAACAGCATACATCAGCATTTTGCCTTCTTGAATGCTGATGCAAAATTGCCATTGCCATAGTTGATGCAATATGTATGGTTGTAAAACTTTGAGAATCACAGAGAATGTATTGGTAGTTTGACTTTTTGACATGCAGGTTTATTCACATATTTAACACTGTGATTTTGTTATATCTAGATTTCATAATACCATGGGTTAGATGGGTTTCAGTTTCACTTTTCCAGAACATGAGCCAAATGTTTGTCTTTCTGCATAAACAAATAGATTTTGGTGTGTTGGGATTACTTTCTGAAGTTGCTATATAAATACATTTTCTTGTCATAAAGCCTCATAATTTTATGTATCGTCTGTATTTCCAACATTATCGTTTTTTTTTGAGAGACATATCCTTGCATCAACACGTCCTTCAAAAACATTGTCATTTCTTTTATGCCTGTCTTGCCCCCACAAGGCACTATCTTGAATAATGAAATCTGAGCTGCTACTATCTGTCTGCTGCATTGTCTGATGCTTTGCACAGAGATTACCTCCAGCTTTAAGCTCTGCTCTATAACCTGTGGTCTAGTTGAGCTGACTAGGATGATCATATGTAATGTGCATATGTCCCTCTTGCCTTCAGAAAAACGATATATGCTTGATGTTGAGTTGGAACTTGTGTGTAATTGCATATTTCTAATTAAATCCTAGATTCACTATGGTGGACAAGAATATATACATCGTTCAAGGGGAGATTTCTGTTGTCGTTGCTGCTATCAAGAGGAACTCTAGATGGAGTACCCATACTCCTTTGGTAAGTTGTCCAATTTAGTTTTATTATAAGAACATAGTTGTCTGAAATGTCGGGCCTGATGTCAGATGTTTGATATTTAAAATGATATTCAACGGCCACTTTATGGCCATATGTTTCTCATAGTTCTTTAATATTTAATTTAGGGATGCACTGAAATTGATAAGCCGATAATTAGTTTCATGTTATGGCTGATATTAAAATTCTATACCGTTTTAAAGCAAGTAAAAATAAAATATTAAACATTAGTCTTTTTAATGCTACAAGTTAATGTAGGCATCACACCATTAAAAAAAATGTATATAAAATGTTAAATATGTATGTAAAAAAAAAAAAAAAAAAAAAAAAAAAAAAAATGCTTTAAGTGATTGTTGGATGATACAAAGGTAATCTAAATGTGATGACAGGTGAAATTAGCATGCATAATTAAATATCCAAAATCAACCTTTATAGAATATCAAACCACTGATTAATGGAAAATCTATTGGCCAATACTTGATATGGTATTAATACATAATGCATCCCATATTTAAATAACATGAAAATCATAACATGCCAGATTGTCACTAACTAGAATGACGATTTTCTCATTTTTTCACAGGATGAAGAACAGGACCCACTACTCAACAGTTTCAGCCACTTGAAAGAGACCCTCAATAACATAAAAGGTTAGACATGATCAAATTCAGGATTCCAGTAGATAAGTTATTAACTAAGTTATCGAACAAGGTGTTTGGACAGTTTTCTGTCATTTTTGTAGTCCATTTATCTAGCTTCTTAATTGCATAAAAGCAACTGTTGAAATGCTCTTTTCTCCATCAGTCTAATTAATACAGATTTGGTTGATAGAAGTAAAAAAAAAAAAAAGCACAAACAAAAGGATAAGCTGCATTCTGCCAAAGCACCATTTCTTCTTTTCCTTTATTTGAGACTAGAATGAAGCACGTCAGGCGGGATCAAACTAAACTGACTCATTTCGCAAAAGTGCTTCTTTCCTGCTACAGAACGAAAGCATATTTAGCCAGGTGTATGCTAAATTTCCTCTGAGGAAAGGGATGGCCTTTTCAAATCAGTCAATATTATCTTTCTCAGTGTCTTACTATTGGGCTCTTATGGCACCTCATAATTTTTGGGGTCCCATTGAAACTATGTCAGTGTTTGTTCATCTAGTTATACAAATGCCTCTTCATGAATAGGACAGCTAAGGTAAATGTTATGCTGTGTTTTTATGTAATTGTTCCTCTGTTCAAGAAGAAATGAAAATTCTTTCTTACTGTGATGTTCTTTAACTAAAAGGGGTTTTGTAATCAGTTTATAACTGATCTTGAATGGAAATTCCTACTATTTGATTTATTTTAATGTTAAAATAATAATTTTATTAAGTCATGACAGCTGATTGAAGATGACTTTTGAAGGCAAAGTGAATCCCCAAATAAGTTGAGAGAACTTTTCCACAATTCCAATTATATTTTACTATAAATTGCTCACTTATGACCACAACAGTGACACCTATGGTTTGTTTACAGAATTACAATAGAATCTTATGAGTTCAAGTAACTTTAATGAGTGTGATGACTGATTAAAACAAGCCCTTTAGACTATTTTTTGGGTAAGAGGGGCACAAACTAGCTCGACTAACATGACTTCCCTTTGGTAGCTGAAAGTCCTGCTAAGCATGCCAGCCTGATTCATCATAGTGAATTTCAGTGCGTATTAATGGAGGGGTGTGAGTTGATGAGATGTGCAGCAGCTCTCTACTCTGTCTGCATGTCGTCATGCCTCTGTAATGGAAGCCCTGGACAGGGAGTCCTCTCTCCGGAGAATGGTGCTGCTCGGAGATGGACAGCAGCGGCTGTGTCTGGACACAGGGAGAAATCTGCCAAACTCCCCCTCTGACCCGCAGAAAAGGCCTTGTTAGTTCTCTTGCGCTGTTGAGAAAGTGTTGACTTGCATTCACCTACTTCATAGTCCTGCATAGATGATGCTTGTTTTCCAAGCCTAGGTTCACTACCGTTCAAAAGTTTGGGGTTAGGAAGATCACTTATGTTCACCAAGGCTGCATGTATTTGATAAAAAGCAGAAATAATTTGAAAAATTATTACAATGTAAAATAACTGTTTTACATTTTAATGCATCTTAAAATGTAATTTATCCCTGTGATGTAAAGCTGATTTTTCAGTTTTTTTTCCCCATTTTTTTTTTCATAAATCATTACTTGTGTCACATGATCCTTCAGAAATCATTCCAATATATATATTTCTTATTATTATTATCAATGTTGAAAACAGTTGAGCTGGTTAATATTTTTTGTGGAAATCAAGATTATTTGATGAATAGGAAGTTCAACAGCATTTATTTGAAATCAATATCTTTTGTAGCATCATAAATGTCTTTATTGTAACTTTTGATCAGTTTGCTGAATACAAGTTATTTATAAAAAAAAAAGAAAAAAAGGCAACTTACTGACCCCAAACTTTTGAATAATAGTCTTGGATGCACAATAATGGTTCAAGTAATTTCTGGAAGTATTAAACACATTCATTTGATTTACAGACTTTACCTTACTGCATTGTTTTACTATCTGTATCTTAATAATGGATTCAAAAGTGTAAGTGCTTAGTGAGTGTGCATAAATATTGTCTAATGCCTTTTCAAGAATGATAAAGTAAGTTGAATTGGGGTCATATTATATTGCCAGTGTTTTGGCTCATTGTACTGTGAATTAAATTTATATGTGTATCTCTTAAATGGTGTTGGGTGGACTTTTGTAGCCCAGCTGTCTTCTTAATGAAAGCCTAGTAATTCCATTCACATTGTGGCCATTTTATCATAGCCAACAACAAAAGATACCGCTGAAGGAAATGTGGATTAGCCCCAAAGGTTTACTAGCCACTTTCGCTGTCTTGATAAAGGTTTCATTCTCCTTCCTCTGCACCAGTCGTTTGATTGGCAGGCACATGTGCTGTATGGCGGCAGAGTGCAGCTGGAAGTATATCATCTGCAGTTTAGGCTGGGTAAATATAGCAGGGAGGCTTGTCAACCCAAGAGATAGATTGTTCTGGGAAAGGAAGTGTTGTCTCTCATTCCACAAAAAAAAGTGTTCTCTTCTTGAATAAGGCCATATTTGTATTATGAAACAAAGTTTCCTGAATGCTACCTCACCTACACATGCAGTACACCTGATTCAAGCAGTTAGTGTGGTTTTTGTAAAATGTGCTAAACAAGACTAAAAAGTTTTTTTTTTTTCTTCACAGATTTGCAAGTAAATTTGCATATATTTTTTTTCCCCACAAAAATTGGATTTGCATGTTGGCAAAATTGTTTACTTATTGAAGTAGCAGATTAAATGGAAATCAGCTTTCTATTTCAACAGGAACATAGGTTACATTTTGTTATAGATGCCACAAGTACTTTACTTTTTTAAGGACGTACTGAAGTCATCGCTTTTCGAGTTTTCGATTTGTCTCATGTCTTGGAATCTCAAGCATGAAGGTGGTGACAGCAATGATCTATTTCATCTGGTGTTATTTGCACAAGACTCATGGAGCGAGCTGCGCTTAGTTGCTGGTAAGCAGGCCAAGGCTGATTCTGCAGACTTTTGCATTTTCTGCCCTAATTTTGGGGAAAGAATGAGTTTAGATTTTGTAAAATGTGTTAAAGGAACATGCTGCTTAAGTAATTTAAATTTTGTAATTTCCTCTCCCTCTTGTTGTTCTAAACCTGTTTGACTAACTTTATTCTGTGAAAAATAAGATTTTTACAGCGTCTCAGCCTGGGTTTGTCCATACAATGAAAGTCAGTGTCCAATGTGTAAAGAACCTCATACAGAAAGTATTTTGCTCTTAAAGAGAGCTGAAATCATTTACAGAAAAGTCCAAATATGGTTATATCTTCTCTAAGTTTTAATAGAAAATGGATAAAATTATGGTAGCCTTTTTCTGGGCAATATATATAGAATAAACGTAAACGATAATAGCCCTCTGTAGGCAGCAGAAGCCACTCGGATGTTCTTGTTAATCCTGAACCCCTCTGGAATTACAAACAAGCATCTTGGGGTGACAAATAAATGTCAGTGTTTTTCCGTCATCAGGTTTTAGACTCTCCCTTTTTGAAATCCAAAAACACACTGGTGTGGAGAAATGAGCTTTAGATCTTACGTCTAGCTTGTTGGACAACTGCTCGATGGATCTATTGGTTTTGTAAGGGAGATATTCTAGCTCTGATACATGGTCTGTTTAACATCAAATTGAGAACTGGGATTCAGTCTGGGGTCAAGTAATTCTCTGGGATATTTTTGATATTGGCTGTACATTGAATATCGTACTGTTGAGGCAATAAGGGGGGGAAGGTCGACATCGCATTGAATGAAGATGTCTCACCTGCTCATAGTATTCACTTTTTATACACTAGTCAGCCTGAGCCTTAGTCCTTTAAAGCTTTGAATCTTCCTTCAACCCTCCCCCTCCCTTCACGTCAAAGGTCAGGTTTTTTGACAAGTTTGCAGAGGAAGTCGACAGACTAAATCCTCTCATTTTTATTCATACAAATACAGGTTTAAAGATGCCACCTGGTAGATCCAATACCAGAGCTTTGTTTGATTGACAACTCTCTCACTTACCCTGTACTCCTAGCCTTTCCCTTCGTTTGGTTTTCAAGTACTAAAGAAATTCCTCTTCTAATAGGTCAGACCACACCATCCGATGATTGGATAGCAACTGAGTTTTGCAGTAAACATCACACTGATACTTTGATCGCTGGTTCTTTTCAGGCACTTTCTGTAATCTCTTCATCTCCTGAACAAAGGGCTGTGGAGGAATTCTTTGACTGTGTCTTCTTGATTAAGAAATTTGCCATGCCTTTGACAGGTCTTGAGTACAGTATTTGCAAATTTTTGTCTCCATACATATGTGTATTTGAAACTATACTTGACATCTCAACCTGAACATATGTTAAATCATTTCTACTTGAATGGTTGAGAGTGTTTCCCCAAAGTTGCTAAGCTGTTTGGAGCAATTAAAATGCTTTGGATCTGTAGTAGGAAATTATGGTTTGCTTAAAGAAAAAAGCCAAATTTTTGGACCCTTTAAATTTTTTTGCACCATGATTTTATTTGAATGACAGTTAAGCACACATTCCTCATTCTTTACATTTAAATAATGGGGTTCAAGATTAAATTATTTTGTATCATAATATTCATTGTACTGCTTTTAAATGTTCAATTATAATAAAAATGCACAAAATCATAATACAAAATTCAAAAGATGTATTATAATGAGAATGGGGATTTATTGCCATGACTATAACAGTGAAAATAGTCTTAATGGTTCTAAAATGGGCTTTATTTTCTAAATGTTTTGTATAATAGGCTATATCTTAAGGGGTAATCAGTAAGGGGGTAAGGGGTAATCAGTCTTACTTTTCGTATTCAAATTAAACGAGCCTACTTTTTTGTAACTGACTTAAAAACATTATGACATTCTTAAAGAAAAAATTAGATGACTAACTATTGTGCAGCCGACCACTGGTGTCCTCTGTTTTAGTCGTAACACATGCATGTAAAGTGAACTAGCTCAAGGTCAAGTGTGATCTGTCCCTGGCTCACAGCTGCGCCCTATGTGCTGGCGTCCCAAAAGGTTTCTCCCGGGGCACGTGGGAATATCCTGCTCCTCTGAGAACCTATGGTCTCTGCCATTTGATATGTGCATTTATATCATACCTAGATGATCTGTTAGAATGTGCACAGAAAAGAGCAGAGTCATAAGTCAGATCAGACTGACACAAATGCAAATATGTTTACTTACCACGGCAAATGGAGCAAATAAATTCCCTATCCCCTTCAAGGGAAGGGAGAGGAAAGAAAACATGAGGGTCTGCCACTCATGTCCTTGGTAACGTCATCTGAGATTGCAAACAAAAAGAAAGTAGAGTGTGAGTGTTCTCAATATCAATGTGATGAATGCTTCTACAGGGAAGTCACTTAGATTTAAAGTTACAGAATAACATAGACAGAAAGAACAGTAATGACTCTTAGGTCAGATTTTAAGAAATAAATGAGTTGTTTTGTTTCTTTACAACATGTTCTGTTTTTTTTCAGTTGAGTTGATTAAGGTGGTAATGTAGTCAGCCTCACTGAATTCAGCTTGAAGGATGGGTCATGATGACAAGCAAGTTGGCAAGTCGTATCAACAGTAATTGGTCACTGGAGCAGCCTTGATATTTGCCTCATGCTGACATTGCACCATATTGTGATACATACGTAATATCCAAATTATTATTGTTAACCTCTAATGCTAAGCTGAAGGTTTAAAGGCAGGGTTACTGTTCCGATGTGAATGTCAAAGAGATGAGATGACCTAACCTGGTGAATAGTGAGAGGTTCACTGGAAGGAATTTACAACTGCTGTCCCCTGAGGAGAGAGGCCTCCTTCCATTACGCCCAATCTCCTGTCCTGGGTTTCCATCGAAAACAATTCTGGACTGTCCCTGGCTCCTCTTCTCCACATTGATCTCCTGTCCTAATGAGAGATAAGAAGAGAACACTTGCTAATGTTTTAACCTTGTAACTAATACCACACATGTCTGATTTCTTTGTGTTGACAAGCCTAAATAATTGTCTTGAGCAAAAAAAATAATTTTTATGATTATTAGTGCTGTCACAATTAGCGTGTTAACACATGCAATATTTTTTTTTTTGATTTAATGCGTTAAAAATATTTAACGCAATTAATGCAGGGGCAGAGCTAGGGTTGGGCACCCCACTCACAACTGCTGCTTCTGTTTTTTTTTTTCTTGACAAGAGTTGCATTTATCTAGATAAACAATGTCTTTACGACCACATCAAACAAGGGACTTTTCAGACGCGCACTCCAACTTCGCCTCAGTGCCAAGCGCTAGTCAAACGAGCACGGAAAAGGTACAGGTGACAGGGAGCTTCAGTAGAACAGCAGTGAACTGCGATCAGATGAGATGTTGTCAGGCCTTATGTCAGTAAAAGCTAATTTTCCTGTCCTGTCAGCCATTGCAATGTGCTCATAGCAATGGCTCTTCAATTGCATCCACAAATGCAGTGGCGTGTGCTGTATATACACCATATGCCGAATTATTAGGCAAGTTGATATTCTGGTCATATTTTTTTTCCAAGAATATTTTACCAATTCCAAACCACATCAATCTTAATAACTACTATTGACTTTGTATTTAATCATTTATAAGTTATATATAATTGTCCATGAAGGCTGGAAGTCAAAAACTCCTCATATTCAGTTGTGCCGAATTATTAGGCAGGCTTTCTTTTACAGAAAAAATGAGCCAAAAAAAGAGATTTAACTCAGACTAAAAGTCAAAAATTATTAAATGCCCATGAGAAGGGTGCAATACTAATGCAATAATAGAATTTGCAAAGTTAGGGCATGACCATTGGGCAGCGAAATGCTCATTGGGTCAGCAGAGTCAGAAAAAAACAGGTGGAGAAGAAAAGACACGTTAACTGCAAAAGAATGAAGAATTAAGGTGAAGAATTAGGTGAGAAACCATCAGGAACCATTTAGACTCCAGTGCCATCATTTTCCAGAACTGCAACCTTCCTGGAGTCTCCACAAGTGCAATGTGTCAGGTTCTCAGGGACTTTGCTTGGGTAAAAAATCCTAAAAAATGACCCTCACTTAATAAAAATAGCATACTGAAGTGTTGTGAAATACATTAAGACTGATTTTTCCATTGGCTTTATGGACAAATAAGTTTTGAGTGACTCTTGAAGGACCAGCACCACGTCCTCTTACCACTCTTTGAAGAATTGATCTTCCAGAATCTGGCCGTACGTTTTAGGAGCTCAATTTTAGTCCATCTACTATCCTGAAAAGTCTGTCATGCAGAGTTTGACTAATATGAGCTCCTAAAACTTAGTATTGGTATCAGTGATCCTCGCTTTCAGTCATAAAAAAGATGCCATTAAACATATAATGCTACATTTCTACATTAATTTGAAGATTGAATGTGAAATTATTGCAGTATTAAAGTATATTTAAAAACTTTAATGTTAGGTGGGATTCATTTCAGAGAAGTGATTAGTATTTTTTTTAATCGATTGATGGCACTAATGATTATGTATTATAAATTGAGAAACCTCACTCAAGCTGAAGTATTTTTTTAAGCATTAAAATTTTAATTTTTTTTTAAAATAACTTTTTTTTTAAAATAAATTTTAAATGTTTATCCTAGCCCCTGTTTATGATGCAAAAACATCCAACTATTAATTTTTAGGTTAATTTGATGATTATTTTTTCCCAAAACATTATGACACTATTTGCATCATTGTCTTGATTAGCTTGATACAGTAATATTGGCTCAAGAAGTCACACTAGTTTGGCATGGGACTACCTGTCTGACTGATGGGCATCATTCATGAAACTTTCATAAATATGAGTTAATTCGGGTTACTGTGCGTTTAAAATGGACTTTCCCAAAAATTCTCTTCCAGATTCACATATAATAGACCTCAGATTTGATAGTTAATCGTGTGTATGTTAATGAATTCCAATCATTCGTAAAAAGGGTGCACGTGCACGCTCGTTCACGATTTGCATAATCCTCACCCTTAAATTCACATACGTGAATTACTTGCGTACAGGAATGCTGTGTAATCTTCTGGACTCCTTTTTCAGGTTTGCCTCCAATATATTGCATTAATGCAAAAGAGACTAGTTGGAGATGCCTAACAAAAAATTAAGTAAAGTGCTAAGATTGCAGAAACATCTAGTGCTCAGAATAATAGTAATTTATGATAAGGTGGCAAACTGACTATGTGGCTATTTTAAATCTTTATCAATGAATTTTTTTTTTTCACAACTAGTTTATTTTGTCAGATATTAATACGTTGAATATTTCCATTTGGCTAAAAAAACAAACAAAAAAAACATTTGGATGTTTTTACGCATTTACGTATAATTGGGAGTGGGTGTAAATTGTTTTTCATACCGACTTACATTTTGAAATGTAAATGTACACTCATGAATCCAAAAATTTACATCAGAACAGCTTTGCACATGATTTACAAAAAAATAATTCTACTAATGTTTCATGAAAGTGGCCCAGTGTGCGATGAGGAGTAATGTAATGTAAAAATTTGGTTTGGTGACACAACAACTGATTGATATCAAAAATACTTAATTTATGTTAGCTAGAGTCCCAAAACAAAAACTACAGCGATTATTCTTCGAATGTAACGTTATTGTATTTTTTCCCCCCATTTTGTTTGTTGCGTGCTCCTCAAAGGCTTTAGTGTAGCTGCAGCACTTGGGCTTGAATAATGAAATGCATTACTTGAAGTCGCGCAGTTGCTTTTCTGAAGGTGTGTTGAAGTGTTACTTTAGCTCTGTAAATCCACAGTACATGCTTCATATGTAAGTCATCCGTCCCTGTGGTAAGTTTAACTCCCACAGCATTGTACTGGTGTCACTAAGGGTGGAAGTGTGCTCATCATGGCCTCAGTCCCCCTGTAATAAAACACTCCATAAGTCGTGATGATGGATGCTTGTCTCTTCTTTGCCAAGCAGCAACCCAGTGCTGGTTAGTAGCTGTAAATCTGGCTAGTTAACAGTGCTCTAACCGGGGACTGACAGTCGGGGCTTAGGCCCAGTGTAAGGTGGGGATGCAACTGTTGTCCTGTTTCAGAGCCTCTCAACAATGTGCTGAGTGCACGGAGGGGCTCAGCGCACAACTATTAATCATACTCTATGCTTTGAAAGGCTCACTGGGTGGGGGTACGTGTGTATGGAGGAGGTAGAGGTGGCATTGGTGGGGTGTTATGTTGACAGGAACAGAGGACAAGATGGAGCACGACAAGCCGACCGACTCCATGCAGCTTGTCCACACCCCCCGACCTAAACGTCTGACCCAGTGCTTTAGAGAAGAAATGTTAAAAGGTGTGTGAGCTGCAAGGTTAAAACAATTATAGGGGCCAGAGAAGTGAAATTATATACTGCTCTGCTTGAGAAAGCTTCCATATAGTGTGTTACAGGTTAAAATCAAGTATTGTAAGGTTTTGTTGTAATATAATATAGGGATGCACTGTATGTTGGTACCTTAATGGTTATTAGCCAGTATTAGAGACTGATTGATTGATTTTGCAATTTACCACAATCAGTGTTATCTAATGCTCAATTAATTTTAAAAGCACTAATAATTTAATAACACTGTTAAATGTAATTTTCAGCAAATATCAGAATCTTATGAATATCCTTTTTTTTACACTGTGCTTTCATACTTGGTTCTCACAAAAAAATATGAAATAATTATCAGCCAATTTCAGCTCAAAATTTAATGTCAGCCAATTCATATTTTAAAAGATGTAAATATAATATCTCCCTATATTAAAAGGATATATTAAATTGATCAAAATTCACAGGATTTTACATTACAGCTACAAAATATTTGTATTTCAAATTTATTTCAAATGCATCAGTGAATTGGTGGGTTTTTGTTAAATGTGAGCCAAAATCATCACAATTAAAAGAACCAAAGACTTAAACTACTTCAGTCTGTGTGCATTGAATTTATTTAATACACGAGTTTCACAATTTGAGTTGAATTACTGAAATAAATGAACTTTTCCACGACATTCTAATTTATTGAGATGCACCTGTGTGTGTGTGTGTGTGTGTGTATGGATATATATAGCAAACATACATGTAGTAATAGACAAGAAAGGATAGCAGTGATGTAATGACAGAATCAAATTATTGCAATGGGCTTCATATTGTTTTAGTTTGTAAAGACACTAGCCACGTTTACATGTACACTTTTTTTTGTCATTCTGATTAAAATCATTCCAATTGAAAGATCTGGTGGACTGTACATGAGAAGTAATCTAATCTGATATGGTGTTTACATGTGCTTGTGCTTTCAGTTTTGGGACACACAAAGTATAAGTAGCCTAACAACAAATACAAATCACCAGAGGAAAAAACGCCCGTATTTGCGTTAATATTTTTAATAGCTGCTTGCACTTGATATTTGAATCCCTTGCGTTCATTTGAGCTCTCAGTCATCTGGCGAGAACACGATCATAGAAATCATACGGCCGTCTTCTGTACCACACACAGAACCAATATAGCTTGATCTCAGCCAGTCGATCAACGCATATCATCATACCGCCCTAATTTCTTAATGTTAAAGCATTAAAGGATAAAATAACAGTACGACCCTCTGTAATGCCGCTCTGAAATGAATTGTATTCTGATACTAAAAAGTTTTACTGTAGCCTAATTAAATTGAACAAATACACGATTTCTTACCAAGAGTTGCTAAACAAAGCAAAGCAGTGTTGCTTTATGAACACAGAGAGTGATCGCAACGAGCTTTATCACACTTAACATTTCCAAACGTGTTTTCATACAATATTCATGGCGTGAGCACTTATAAATTCAAGCAGATCGGAAATTATGAATCTGTAATAAACATAAATACAAATGACAAAGGCAAATTTTGGTCAAGTTGTTTATTTTCATTGAGCTATACTTTCACTATCATCATTGTGTTTCTAAGCTGAAAAGCGTGCTTCATTTCAGATTCGTTTTTCACTCCGGTCATGAGAGCAGATAGTTCATAACACCGCAAGCGTTCTCCATTCTAATGTGTTTTAACTGTATAATTGAAATTTTAACTTTATACCTCCACTACTACCCAGTCTCTACTGTAGTGTCGGTGTCCCCAAATCACAGAATACTGCGTTACCGACGTCACGTTCTGACGACCCGACCTCTTGACGTGATGACGTAGATGCAAAGTAATCGGTTTAATGCGTTTACATGGCAGAATTTTAATTTTGTTTGGTTTATAGAAAGGTTTATCCCACCCCTCTCAAACCGATTACAATTTCATTCGGTTTGGGCATTTTTATTCCGATTGAGGTGTTTATTTGGAGCATTTTCATTCGGATTGGACTTTTAAACCGATTACAGTGCTCCATGTAAACGCACCTACTGTCCACCCTGGAGGGTTGTAGTGATTTGATTTTTATTTATTTATTTATTTATATTTTATAAATGTACTATTTTAACAAGAAGACTATTTCGGTTTGCCCATTTCTCTAATTTCCTGCTTCAATGATAGATCCTGTGTCACCTAAATGTACTGTAGTTGTTCAACACGGCACTGAAGAAAAATTGATTTGTACTCGAGACTCTCAAAATAGTCAAGCTCCTTCTGTAGAGAGTGGCGAAGACATGCAGATTGACTCAAGTTACACTGGCAGCTTTTGTTGTGAGGTCTGCCGTAATCCCTCATCAGCGCAGCAGATGATGATTAGCAAACAAGACTGCTTAATTACTTTCTGCCTTCTGAATTAATATTACTCTCATGTAAACAGACGTTCTGCTGATTTGAAAGCACTGTTTGTATGCAGCTTGAAATGTCCTTCAAACTGGCTTTGAGGCATGAGATGCTCATGTAAGGGAGTTTTCTTCAGTGAGATAAAAGATAACATATTTTGCTTAAAGAAAATAATGCTTCTAGTAGTTTTTTTGTCATTACTG
Organism: Spinibarbus caldwelli; assembly: GCA_039654775.1. Classification (NCBI taxonomy): domain Eukaryota; kingdom Metazoa; phylum Chordata; class Actinopteri; order Cypriniformes; family Cyprinidae; genus Spinibarbus; species Spinibarbus caldwelli. The sequence continues at coordinate 24,252,867 of CM077242.1, forward strand.
AAATGCACACATTTTATTTTTGTAATTTTTATTATTTTCACAGGAGCCTCATTACTGTAATGCAGAGGGTTATTACAGGTTGGTGTTGAGTCTCTTGTACCTGTCTAATGTGAGATGTCTGCCGTAATTGGCAGAAGTATTGAGTGTTTTTGTGTGGCTGTGTTGGATTGTTCTTTAATGTTCTGTTAAGCATATTCTTATGAGGTGGTAATTGGTCCAGGGTTGGGAGACTTGTGTTAGACGCCTGCTCATTTTGTTACCGCAAAAGGAGTGGGCACTGGCCCCTCATAACTGGGAGCCGCGGACATTCATAAACTGATGGGTATTAAGTTGGGTTTTGGGCCATTTCAACACCTCTGCCTTTGTCACGCAGCCCTTTGTGTGGTGACGTGTTGACGGGACAGTTGGCATTTCCTAGACTGACAAAATTACCAGGTATCTGCAGTTTCTGCGAGTGCCATGTGCTAGTTTTCAATGTGCAAATCATACTGTTGCTATATTTAACCAACAGGAGGCCGGAATAAATTTAGCAAAGGCCGAGTGGCTCAATTGTCTTTTTTAATGGGTTGTTTTTATCAGCTGTATTGTTGGTGTCTCCTGCCAGCATGGTTTCACATCTGATCAATCATTTTGAAGAAAGCCCATTTGTATTCATGTCATAATAGAGAATGTGCACCAGACATGCTCTTGTATCCTCTTGAATCCCAGTAAACCAGTAAGGTGCCAAGTTAAGACTAAAAGAATTAAACCATTTGTTTGTAGTTGTCTTTTTTTAAAATTGTCTATCAATTTTAAATGTAGATGGCTGCTACAAACAATTAAAGATTCAGCTTTACATCACAGGAATAAATTGCATTTTAAAATGCATTGAATTACAAAACAGTTTCTAAATTTGATATAATAATTCACAACATTTTAGCATTTTAAAAATGTTACCAATCACAAAATTTTGAATGGTACTGTATTTGAAGCACACTTACCTGTAGTAATAGATAAGAAAATCAGCAAAGATGTGGTCACATACTCAAAGTATTATAATGGGCTTCATATAGCTTGTTTTGATTTGCAAATACACTGTCCAACCTAGAGGATTTTTAGGAAATTGGGTAAAGAGCACTTTATTGTCTATCTCTTTTTAGTAAGCTTCCACATGTGAATGCCTGAGGCTAGAAAAAGATGCAAGCTACATGCGGGAGTCATAACTGTAGTTATTGTCACACTGAATCTCTCTAAATCTCTAAATTAATACAAAGCCTCTCTGATGCTGACCAAAGCGATTACCCTTTGATAGGTGTAAAAAGTATTTCAGGTATTGTGGTTTCTGCTCAGCATAAAGCCAACCAAAACAGTAATGCTAAAAGGTGAAAGGTGTGTGATTAACTGTGTCCGATTTCATTGAGGAGTGTAACGTTAGAGCAAGAGCAGAGGTTACTCAGATTTTATTGACAGTGGAGGGTCTTATGATGTTGAGAGGGTTCGCTTTTTGCAAGGCTGTCAGGCTGGAGAAATCAAAGCACACAGCAGACCAGCAGTAGACTAAGCCCTGGTAGAGGGGGAATGGTCTGGGATGGGGGGTTTGCAGAAATAAGGGCCAATATTAGTATTTCAGAGGCAGTGCCTTGCTTGTGTGGTGTTCAGATCTTAAGCCTAGGGCGTCCCTGTGCGAATCCCAGACTGCCTTTATGGACTGAGCTAATAAACCTCTCCACACACACGCGCGCACACACACCCTGAACACAGCTGCTTGTTATTTCATGCCCCATAAGGACCCTGTGACCACGAACATTCTAATACACATTTCTAATTAAATAGGCATCGATGTGTGTGCATTCAAGTCCAACTGTCTTGTTTCGCTCCTTGCTCCACACACACACACACACTCATAGACACACACACACACAGATTGACAGGCTTATTGGCGAATAAAATTCAAACCACTCTCGCTTTGGCAATGCTAGGACAAACACTCCTTCACTGTCACCCATATGCACACAAAAACCATCGTTTTATGGGCAGATGAGATTTCATAGCAAATGTTGAGAGTGTTTTGAGTCGCTGTTGTTTTTTTGCACTTTTATATAGGCCTTGTGTTTATTCCATACATTCTATAGTATGTTGCGTAGTTTATTTTATTCAGTGCACTGTTGAGTGAATTCCTGTTTAATTCTTCCTCCTCTATTCAACATTTTTTTTTTTTTGAGGAATTTGTCATTGTATCATGAAGCCAGAGCTGTATTTGGATAAAGATTAAAGTGCAGGCAGAGAATACAGAGCAATCGTGTGTTATTGTAATCGTGTGTAACTGATCAAACACACTTTGCCCACATGCACACTGCAGCTAAATGTGGCTGTCACTCCTCTTTTGAGTCTGTAATCCCATTCTGTAAAAGTACTGTATAGTTTGGTTATCTACACAAGTGACAACCACATTCTTCACTCAAATTCAGACCTGAAAAATCACATTAGGATTTAAACAGTGTAGGATGTACAGAACCAGTGTTGCCAAGTCCATGATTTTCCTGTAGAATTGGGATACTTTCATACTGTTGCCACGGGTTGTTTTTTTTAGTCAAGTTAGACAGGTTGAAGCAAAACCCCTCGCCCCCCGGAACATTATTTTGACCAAGGTGAAACCCCCTGGAATTCGATTTTTATGACCAATTTTCCCTGGAACGCAGTTGGGATAGTATAGGGCGTGATTGGGCTGGTTTGTTATGCAGACCTGGCAACCCAGTACAGAACATACAGTGACTCCAGCTACAGCTTTTCTGAGGTGCATGTCTCACTTTTCAGATAATTGTCTCGCTGTCTTGTAGTTGCTTTTACTAGCCAATGATAACCTGTACATTATGGTCTAGAACACTGGTTCTCAACCAGGAGACCGGGGTCCACTTGGAGGCCTCAGCAATTTTCCAAGGGGGCCTCAATATGACTTATCCAAATATCCAAATATCCAAAACAAAAAAAAAATTAAGGTATTTCTTCTTTTAAATCACTCCTTCAAGTGTTTTTTTTCTCCCTACTTTTTCCAGTTTTTAAAGGATTAGTTCACTTCCAGAATAAAAATTTCCTGATAAATTACCCACCCCCATGTTATGCAAGATGTTCATGTCTTTCTTTCTTCAGTCGCAAAGAAATTAAGTTTTTTGAGGAAGACGTTCCAGGATTTTTCTCCATATAGTGGGCTTCAATGGTGGCCAATAGGTTGAAGGTCCAAATTGCAGTTTCAGTGCACCTACAAATGACTCTACACGATTCCAGCTGAGGAATAAGGGTATTGGCTAGTGAAACGATCGGTCATTTTCTAAATTTAAAAAAAATAAAAAAAAATATTGTTTTTATCCACAAATGCTTGTCTTGGTCTAGCTCTGTGTTGCGTGTCCGTGACTTCGTGCATTACGTAATCATGTTGGAAAGGTCACGCACGGTTAGCTCTTTGTCTGTGTACTTCGGTTCAAAAAGGTAGGGTATGGTGAAAAACTCCATTTCCTTTTCTCCTCCAACTTCAAAATTGGCCAACATTGTTGTTTTACCTTTTTTTTGTAAAGGGCGTTTGACTTTCTTTACACGTTCGCTTTGTAATCACTGGGTCGCTACTTCCACCTATGTCACGCGTGACCTTTCCAACGTGACTACTTAATGCATGAGGTCGAGCTAGAGCAAGATAAGCAATTGTGGTTAAAGTATAGAATTTTTTTTAAATTTTTTATTTTTTTTAGAAAATGGTCAATCGTTTCGTTAGATAAGACCCTTATTCCTTGGGTGGGATTGTGCAGAGTCCTTTGAAGCCGCAATGAAACTGCAATTTGGACCTTCAACCCATTGGCCACCATTGAAGTCCACTATATGGAGAAAAATCCTGGAATGTTTTCCTCAAAAACCTTAATTTATTTGCGACTGAAGACCGAAAGACATGAACATCTTGGATGACAGGGGGGTGAGTAAATTATCAGGAATTGAAATAATCCTTTAAATGGGTGTTTTTTGTTTTTTTTAATTTTTTTTGTAAGCTTGATTGTGTTTATGGGGTGCCATCTAACATGTGTACATGCTTCGTTTTTTTAAAAAACGCATTATTTTTCACATAATTTACCTTTATTCTACACCGCTCTGTCCCTTCTCTGAGAAACGCTCTGATTATTTCCTGGTTTTATGAAGCCCCTCCCTCAGAAATACACGATAGGCTCAGATTGGTTAGCTGGCCCAGTGTGTTGTGATTCGCTAAACCGCTGTGTGCGCATCTTAACGTCACGCACCTCACCTCAGCGGCATGTTCTTCGGTTGTATTGTAAACAATGACGTCGCCTATATTGCTTATCAATTTGAGCCAGATTGAGACGCAGAGGGTATTAGTGAAGAGGATCGCGCAGAGCCTGTGCAAGCACGGCTCTTAATGTTATGTTTGTTTGTCGTTGTTGTATCATACTTTCAGATACGCTGTTATTTGTAAATGCTACTGCTGCTGTTCGCTTTTAATATACGGTTTTATCCTGATTAAAGCTTTAATACAGCACAGCAACTGCAACTGCGTCCATGTATAACGCTTCTCATTGCTATGTGAAAATAAGTGTATAATTGGAACAGTTCATTGTTGGAGCCGAGCTGATGATCTGAATGAGAGAGATGCAGAGTGTGTGCAGAGCAGGGGGATGTGACGAACATGATTAAGAACTGCTGCTTTAGAACATTGATTTTGAAACTTGTGAATCCATTAGACTTAGATTCATATATGAATAGATTTTTACGTGCACCCCTAGTTTTCTCTTCCTCTTCTCTAAAGCAGCGCAGCATGGCCTCGCCCCCTTTGCTGCATGTTTGCGGGGGTGGGTTTTATCTGCGTTCATTACGTCACGAGCCCGGGAAGTAGCTCGTTGTAGTCCCTATGAGCCGTTTTTGTGCACATTAAACTGCCATAATTTTAAAAGATGATATCTCCGTTTGCATTGAACTTTCAGCTTCGTAACTTTGCAGATATTGTTTATGCTCAAACAGCAACATTACACACTAGCTAACATTAAAAAAAGTGAAATCGCAATCAACCACCCCTTTAAAAACCTGGATGTATGAAGAAGCCTAATTTTAAAAGTTTGATTTCTAGACCTGGGAAAGTCATGTAACTTAATAAAATCTCATATCTCCGTGGACAATTTTATAATGAATTATAATTTTTTTTTTTTTTAGTTATGCCAAAATCTAAAATATTTTTTGTGTAGAAACTGTGAGTAAAACTGTGAGTAAATATATATAAAAAAAACAAAAAAAACCCCCTTTCTTAATCCTTGTCTTGTAAGTCATGAAAAACTGGAGAAGCCATGGCACTTTTAAATGCTTAACAAGTATAAACAACATGGCGGTTTACTAAAAATTGGCGGATGTTAATGTCTCGGGTTGCTAATGTGTCTTTCATCAAAAATAGCTAACACCCAAACGGGATACACTCTTGGCAACCAAGTTTTTTATTTACAGCCATGAGACACCAAAACATTGCTGTGGTTATCAACATGACAACCATCACGGGTTCGAGATTGAGTCCTGTATTCTTACACAAAGTATTTAGGGCATGTGGAGCTGGTGAAGGGACAGTAAGGATGGGGTTTGTGGAAAGATATTTAAAACCTATTTAGTATGTTTCAGTATTTATTTATTTATTTATTTTTGTAGCTACAGTATTTGTTGTGCATAGGCCTATGGTTGGCTTGAAATCAAATGTTGTAATGTTCTGATTCTTTGTGCTGGTTGGTTTGGTTTACAGAAGCATTTTTAAAAAATACTTACAGAGAAAATTAATGGGAAAAATAATTCTACCCCAATTACAGAAATGCCGTTGAGCTTATTTTGATAAATACCACACATTTGTAGTCTTCTGTACTGAAATTTTGAGCCTCTGGGTCTCCACTGTCAAGCTGTGGCTGTCACTCATTCCTTGAACCATCATCTTACTCTCTTCGTCTAATAAAAATGACTGTGCTCTTCTTCTGAAGGGGAGCGGATGGATTTTTCTTTATGCTTTCAACTTCAGTTTCTTTAAAAAGACATGAGTACTATCATAAAACACATGACAGATGTATGGAATAATTCAGCGTCCGTGTTTGATGAGCCCTTGTATAACCAGCACTTCATTAATCACTGTCCGTGGAAGTTGTCCAGTGACGCCCATCACTCTCAATTACTCTTCATTGAAATGCTGTGACAAAGCTCAACCGTACGATTAAAGGCCTTATGCCCGCTGTCGGCAAAGAACAGAATGCTGGCAAAGTCAATAACATACAAGCGGCCTGGCATTAAAAAACAGCTCCTATTTTAGGCCAGCAGCTGAGTTTAGAGCAGAGATCGTCATAAAGGTGACACGGGTCAGAACTTTCTTGTCGCCGTCGGGGGAGAAACAGACGCTCTCAGATGATTAAACAACTGCCAGCCATTCGTTTGAGGGGGGTGGCTGCATAAATATTCAGTCGAAAGAGGTGACATGTGCGGCCATTCTTTTAAACCTGTTGACGAGCCCTTCTTAAATAGAATCAGATCAGCGCCGCAGATTACAAATTTTGACAAAAGCCGTCATGCTGACAGGGACAGGAGACTGTGGCTCGGGCACAGCCTCCACAGCTGACCGGGGGACATGCTAACAACCCAGGACAACAAGGAGGTGATGACTGCTCTGAAAGCAAAATAGACCTGCTGGTACTCTGGCGTGCCAACGTCCCTCCCCATGTGCTCATGGTTTTTTTTTTTTTTTTTTTTTTTTTTTACAGCCTCGCATGGTGCTATCCAGGCTTTGCAATTTAGTCCTCCACTCATAGACAAAGACTTAACAGCATTTGGAGATCTGAACATAATGTAAATAGGGCTGAGTGATGTAACTACAAATGTAGTAATACAGGGTGAGAATATCAAGGTTTTTATGTGTATGAGTATGTAGTAGTAATAATAATTATATTTTTTTCTGTAATAATAATAATAATAATAATAATAATAATAGTAATAGTAGTAGTAATAATAATAATAATAATAATAATAATAATAATAATAATAATAATAATAATTTTACCCTTGCTCTGGTTTAGTGTTTGAAAGCAAAGAAAACAACCATAAATATTAGTATTGTAATTGTTGTGTTAGTATATAAATTGTTTATTATTATTATTATTATTATTTTACATTTTTATTTTTTATAATAGTTATTATTATTACATAAATTGAAATGATTATTAAATATTTTATAGTTCAATAGTCCTTGTGATTTTTTTTTATAGGTTTAATCTTTATTATAATAATAATAATAATAATAATAATAATAATATTATTATTATTATTATTAATAATAATAATAATAATAATAATAATAATAATAATAATTGAAATTAGATGTGTTTCCCCAGTTTGTTCTACCTGTGTTTTTAATGAAATAATTCACATACAGTTTCATGGCCGGTAAAAAAAAAAATTAAATTCTGTGGATTTTCTTAAGTCACTGGCCATTGGCAGGTGTGGCAAAATGTTTTTAGGACCTACATATTATAATAAAGTTAATTATTATATTATATCTCAATCAAATAGTGATCATTGCATACACATTCTATCATTTATTTAATTTTAAATCAATGGTTTTTAGCTCTAAAAAGACACTTTATTATATAATACTAATCTAACACATATTATTTAATACCATATAATTATAGTCATTGTTATCAAGTAGATTGAGAATGCTTAAAGCATGAATTAAAAAGTAAAATAATCAAGGTATTTTCCACACTTGTTATCATTAAATAAACAAAAGCATTGATGATATTTATTTTCATTTATATTCACTAATATAATAAGTATTAAGAAACAGCAATATTTATCTAATTTTTTTAACAAAACATTTTTAATATTACAAATGGCTGTTCTAATTTGAACTGACTTTTCATTTCTTATTTAGCACCGTTTATGAATTTATTTTAAATGTCTTGATAATAGCATGAAACGGAATGACATGAAATTGACAGTACTGAGATTAAACTTAACTAGCTCAACTGGAAGAGCATGTCCGAAGTCATGGGTGAGATCCCAGCAAATTTCTAAAGGTCAAATGTGCACCTCGCAATCGCGTAGGAAAACCGCATCTACCAAATGCACACATGGAAATGCTTGATAGTATGTTTAGCACCAGTCCGTCTTGGTGGTTGTGTTTTGACTGACATGGCCGTTCTGTCACTTCTCGTGAGCTGCTCCGGTATTTACAGGTCAGTGTTTAGCCATCCCAGTTATGCACATAAACCCGTGTTGGTTTTAAAATTCCTGCTAAACTGGCAGTGCTGGTGGTGGTTATGAGTGATGAAATCTTGACCCTGAATTTATGACCTGGGAACATGCACTGAGTCGCTGTCTTTTTTCTTTTTTTCTCTTTAAAGAGGGCTGAGGGAGGGCACAGTGGGCTGAACCAGTCGGCTCCCTTGTTACTGTTTAGGTTGGGCTAATCCTGGGCTCAATGCACAGATTCCAAACTCAACAGCACAGATATATGGGTCTGCTCTCAATATAGCAAGCCAATAAACAACACTCTTCTTTTTGCAGGGTATCAGATTTTTCACTGATATTTTGTTGGGAAACTTTGAATGGAATCTCTTACAGTAATTTTAATCTTATTTATTAACAAAGGAATATCATTTCAGACTCCATTCAGTTAATTTTAATCAGTTAGGTTGATCACCAGATCTTGATGAAGGAAGGCCATCATTATAAGGCAAGGCAGAGATGTTATTTGATTATGGAAGGGCCCTCAGAAAGTTAAATCTAAATTGTAGGTTAGTAGTAATAAATAGTTCATCTTGTGTAAAAGAAGAAACACAAGGAACCGATCAACCGTTGTAAAAGTCCCATAGTATTCATCAGGTCTCCATTACTTCTGCCTATGATCAGCCATCTCTTTGCCAACTCTTTCGGCCATTTTCTTTTAAGGTGACAAAGGGGATAGCCAATTGTTTTTCTGTTTATCAGAGGTGACATGGCCATTGGCGCAAGTGGGCGAGGAGGCCCACTGTTGCCATAGCTAAATATACATCCCTGACAGCTTCATAATAGGTTCCAGGAAGTTCAGTTGAAAATAAAAACAAAGCAACATTTCTAGCTGATTGGTTTTGAAAGGCCGATTTTCCTTGCTGAATGGGAAAAATGTGGACTTCAGCATTCCATGGCAGTGATGCCAGTCGGATTGGATAGGCGCAGCCTTGCGTGTGCAGAACGAACGGGCCGAGATGGAGACGCAACAGACTGCAAAAACTCGATTTATGGGAAAGAGTTCTGTCACAAGGTTAAAAAAAAACAAAACAAAACAACACACAATAAATGCAATGATTTGATGAGTTTGTCGAAGCATTGTGTAATTATTCACAGTCCTCCTTTACATAGTTCATACAAAGAACAAATAAATAAAATATTCTACATCGAGTCAATGAATCGTTGTGAGGTTAATAAATCCATATCAGTGTCATACTTTTATCTCGGGACTGGCTAAAAAAAATTTGAGCTAGTTGACAAGTGTGAAAGGGAATGAGGGTCTCAATTATGCACTTATAAACTAAGCCTAGCAAAGCCCGTAATATAAGCAACATTGTGTCAAGTTTAGTCTGAAACCTTCAGAGCATCGTTGGCATGTGGATTCTGATAGCGTTCAAGAGTGTGTTCTGGTAGCAAACTTTTTCCAATGTAATTTTATTCAGAAAATTTGCTTTTTTTTTTTTTTTTTTGCTTTTTTTTTTTTTGCTTTTTTTGTTTTTTGTTTTCTTATTTAATTTTACATATCATTTTTGTTTTCTAGAAATTGAATGGGATGAATGCATATACAACAAACTGTATGAGGTGAATCCAGTATGAAAGAAGTTAATTACTGTTTTGAATATAGACCAGGTTGTGTTTATACAAGGTGTCGAATTGGACATTCAAAACTCACTCATTCATATTTATTGAAAGGCGAAGAGAAACCAGTTTGTGACTTGTGTAAGAATTTGAGTGTAAAACATTTTAATAGAATGTCCAATTTTAAATGATATTAGATAACATTTATACTCAGAAAATACATTAAAAGACATTTTTAAAAAGATCTCTCCCAGAAGAATGTTAGATTTTTTTTAATCACTGATTAAATTGAAAGATTCTGTATGATTTTTATCACTACTATTGTTGTTACTTGTATGTTTTTGTATAGTGATTAAGAAAACGTTATATTATTGTAAATTATGTATTGAAATGATACTGTTAATGTTGTCATGAATTAGCCATTTTTGCTGATATGGCATTAAAACATAAATACATGCATACATTTTTGTTTTCTATACTCGAGATCTCATGGTCAGAGTTTCCATGAAAAAAACAAAAAATAACAGATAATTTTAAAATTGTTTGGTCCAAGGCTGGAAAAGTTATAGAAATGCATAAAATCTTAAGTCATTTCTATTATAAACACAGACAGTAGGTTGACCATAGTGATGTACAGTTTTTTTTTTCTTTTCTTTTAAATTTGTTGTTGTTGTTATATGATATGATATATGATATATTATATTATATTATAGTTAAAACAGTCTGAATGATTCATTTCTGAATTAACCTGATTCTGAAGTTTTAAAACACTTATTCAGTATTCACAAAAAGACTGGAAAGGTCATGGAAAAATCCAGAAAATTTACTGTTCAAAAAGTGTACTGTAGCATTTTTGTTTATAATTTAAAAAATATTTATTTAATTGTTTATTTTAAACAATGTGGCGGTTAATTTAGTGATTTTTGTAAAGCAAGCTGATCACCAGAGTTGGCTTGCGAATAGGATGACTTGACCGATTGCTTGCGTAGTGCATAGACGTCTCTTCTTGCTCTCCATTTGTTCAAAACCTTCTCATGTGAAAACGGAGCTTGAATGTTTACAAACACATATCTTGCTGTTGCTATCTAGGAAGAATTTTGTCACGAATTCATAAAGATAATGCACTCCCTGGCCAGGGGCCCATGTGCTCAGCTGTCCCACATTACCACACAGTATGGTGGAAGAGCCACTTAACGCCGCACGGTTTAAAATTACCGCACTGCTGGCAAACGGCTGCAGTATTCTGGTCCACCACCACTTCTGTAAATTGTGTTTGTATTTCTTTTTTGCTTCTCCGGTTTGGGGTAAATTATGTGCTGAGAGATGTTTTATGACAAACAGCAAGCCCCAGGGAAGTGCACTTTAGACATCACTAGAAAAGGTTGAGATGGGATGGGAATTTGGCTTGAGTACTTTTGCTTTTGCTCTTCAAACTCTCAGCCCATGAATGGAAACTAAGAGGGAGTTGAGGCCGCGCACGAGTCTTCAAGTCCTTCCGTAATTTTTCTTCCCCGGAACGGCTCTCCTAGCTTTGTGTGTGCGCGTCTCGGTGCGTGCCATTTTGTTTTGAGAGCTACGGAAGTTGAACCGGTCATAGCTGATGTCAGTCTCGGCCTGTGGAAAGCACATTGCGGTCTCTCACCCCTCTTTCCATGCAGGGCTGCTTACAGTACTGCAGACATGCTGACCCACAGGGGAGTAATTTATGACAGTTGTCGCCTTGGTCTGCTAAGCTGCGCAGGGCATTGCCCGCCACTCTCAGCATAGCATTTCAGTATCCCGCTGGGAGTACACCCGATAGGCTTTAATGTTTGCCCACTGTAGAGACCCTGTGGTATCACTGCACAGAAATGTGGTCCCCGACCCTGTGTTGTTCAAAGTCACCAGCTGTTACCATGGAGAGAGATACTGGCACTAACAGACGTTCAGTTCCTTTGGTCTTGGTGGATGATTACACTCTGATTGTTCCTGACAATTTGCTTTTGTTTTTCCAGTATTACAGTTTCAATGCTGTGTAGCCAGTACCATTTTTTTTTTTTTTTTTTTTTTTTTTGTTAAATTACATTTTTTTTTTTTTTTTTTTACATCTCTTTTTTTTTCTTTACATTTCTATTTATTTATTTTTTGTTCAGATTTTGTAAAACTTAACTTTTTTTTTAAATCAGCAGTATAAAGATTTAGTAAATATATGAAATATATGGCATTTCTTTTAACACGTCTTTGTAGCCCACTTTTGATTTTTTTTGTTAATTTTTTTTATTTTTGTTGTTTTGTTTTGTTTTGGTCTTGTTGTTTTTTGTTGTGTTGTGGTTTTGGCTTTGTTTGGTTTGGTTTTGTTTGGTTTTGTTCAGTTTGGTTTGAAAACTGACTCTCAAATGTTTGTGAATCAGATATGCTGCTTTTGATGTTTGTTGTAGTGGTCAACCAGCGAAGTCAAATACAAAAATGTGTAATCTATTTAATGCATAATTTCATGGCATGCCATCTTATGCAGTTCTGATTGGAAGCTTAAAAGCACTGTTCACAATAATTTTAATGTGTATATTAACACACTATGTGAAGGCTTTTGCTCCGGTTCACTTTTTTCCCCCCAAATTCCAAATCGTTTTTTGCTGTTGCAAGTTACATACAGTTCATGGACAGTAGAGTGTTCTTTCTGCAGTCGTCATGAATAGAACAAGCGCAGATAAAGTCCTCAGATCCACAACTAATCAACACAGACCCCTAATATATAAACATAGTCATTGTCTCGTACAATCTTTGGGAGTTGGTCCACACAGGACTGATCAGTTCAGACCCTCAAGAGGTCTTCGTTAATGCTGTTCTGCCGTGTTTGGGCTGTTCCTCACTAGGTCCTCTGCCCTCTTACTCGCTCTCACACACACAGCAAACTGAAACAGCTCAGATTAAGATTAATCCTCCTTAATGCACCGGCTCATAATATAGTCATTAGGTGACTTGAGCCTAATCCAGCCCATCTAACCACCGTGCTTTATAAAACACACACACAGGATTTGCTGTCAATGCTTGGAGGCTGGAAACACAGCATCACGTATAAATACAGGCCGCTCTGACACTTAATACTGATTAAGGCTTCGCTGAATGGTAAATGTAAATGAAGAGCTTGTGTTGAGCTGGAGTGTGAACGGACAGAGAGGCCTTCACTGGAACGTAAGCGTCCATGTTACATTAGGTGACTTCATGCCGATAAGAATAGGTCACCAAAAAATGATTGGTCATTTACTACCCTTCATGCAGTTTTCAATTTGATGTTTTACTATAAGGTAAAATGTTTCTGTTCACGCTATTTTCATTGCATTTCATCACAGCTTTTGTTCTGTGTGAATTCAAGTCAAAATCATATTTTCTGCTCTGCAGATTAATGGAAGTCAGAAAAGTTTGGAACAGGGAAATAAGAAAAGACGTGTAAGGAAGGACAAAATTTTTATTTTGGGTCAATTGGCTATGAATCTCTTGCACTCTGGCTTATGGTAGTCAGGCTGCAGTAGCAGCAACACAGCTGGCTTCTCTTAAAGTGAGGAGGCTGAGATAGAGCTCAGCACCTTTGAGATTAATCAGCTGTACTCTTCTGCAGTGAAGAGCTCTGCTGGACATCGGCCAGTGTCACGCCCCAGTAGATAACTCACACTGACAACTCCACTCTACCATCTGATCAAGAAAGTCAAGACAATGTCTGTCTCTTCAGCATTGTTGCAGTTTTTGTTCATAATGTATTTAAACACTCGTATTGATGTCAGGGTTTGTTTAGTTACTTTGAAAGCTTTGAATTGCTGTCATTAATAAATGTGAGCATACAAATACTTAAATAGTCAGAGTACAGTGCATTTTGCAAATGTACAGATAAAGCTAGAATGAAATTGGACTTTTGGTTCAAACCAAGCAATCAAACCAGTTATGAAAATACCTAAATTTTAGTCAGGCATATGCTGAAGCACTCAATTTGACACTGCTTTTGCAGGAGTTCAAAGAGTGCACTTAACAACTTGAATTGAACTACACTACTGGTCAAAGGTTTGAGGTCAGTAGCAATTTTTTTTTTTTCATTTTGAAAGAAATTAATACTTATTCTGCAAGGATGTATTGTTAATCAAAAGTGACAGTAAAACATTAAAAATGTTACAAAATAATTATTTTTCAAATAAATGCTGTTTTTCTGAACTTTCAGTTCACCAAAGTATGCTAAAATGCGTCATGGTCTTCATAAAAACAGCCTATTAAGCAGCACAACTGTTTTCAACATTGATAATAATGAGAAATGTTTCTTGATCAGTAAATCAGAATATTAGAATGATTTCTGTTGGATCATCATGTGACACTGAAGACTAATGATGCTGAAAATTCAGCTTTGTCATCACAGAAATGAATTACATTTTAAAATATTTACAATTTAAATTATATTTAACATTTTTACTGTTTGTCAAATAATGTAGCCTTACAGAACCCAAACTTTTAAAAGGGAATATAGATCAGCATTTTTTTGTAATACAGTAGTACACCATTCAACCTTTGTTCTTCCCCTTGTATACTGACTCAAACGTGGTCTAATTGTAGGCAGGGCTTGTTTTAGTATGCACCACAGTGTCTTGCTAACACAGTAGCCGAGGCGTGTTGTCTAAATCTACAGTGCGTGGTCGCAGGATATGCTCTCACACCCCATGGGAATGCCATTAGTGTGGAACTGAAGGAACACAGCAGGTGAAACAAATAAGGCCCAGATTTTTTTCCCCCGTTCTCCCTCTCGTCACCTCGTTTTTTTTTTCCTTTTCTCGCTCCCTTGTTCTTTTTTTCTTCCCTCTGTCAGTCCGCTCTCTCTCCTTCATTCTTTCCTTGCAGTTGTGGATGATAGTAGTCATCAGGAGTGGTGTGAAATGAGCTCCGAGCCAGAGCATGTGTGGTGATTTATCGTACCGAGCTGACCACTCTCCCAGGCTTAACCCCTCACTGTACGCAAGTCAAACCCCCTGCGGATGCCCGTACCTTCACTCAAAACACACAGGAGGGTATCTGCAAGGGTACACGTTCAAAGGAGGCAACGGAAACAGCGAGTCTCATATTGGCTGTTTGTTTATCCTCTAAATAGAGGCGCTAATTTGGGGCTGCCTCGGCTGAAGGACACACTGGGGAATGTCTGAACGCGCCATTTCTAAATAAAAAGGATAAGGATTGAATTTAATTCGACAACCAAGCATGAGTGGATTGAAATTATTTTCCCAATAATAATCCCAGTCCATATATATATATATATATATATACCCATTATGGCTACATAACCAGCTCTACCTTCCAAGATGTTAATCTGCACAAAAATCCTGATTTATAATCAAGCCGTCGTCTGATAAAATCAAATAGCCTAAACATAAGATAAAGACAATGGCTGTTCTGTGATTTCGGCTATACTTGCATGTAAAATTAGAGAAGCAGCATAACATCGGTTTTAAAGCAGCACTATGTAACTTTTGGCGCTCTAGCGGTTAATAAACAGAACTGCACGCATCCCGCGGAAGAACATTCTAACCGGAGCTACTTCTCTAAGTTTATGTCTATGGTGATTCACGCAGGTATGTGTTACTCCGCAGCAGTGAAGACCCGACCAGGCTACAATAGTCCAAAAATAAGCACTTATTATAAGTGTACCGTAGTGATTCGGGATAAGACAAAAACGCGGTTTGAAAGATGAATTCATGATGTATTCGCTCATTATATGCATTGCATTTTGCAAATTCTGAACACAGAAAAAGTTACATGCTGAACAGAGCACACGCAGAGAGAGAGAGAGAGGGACATGTGTGCACAGCGGGAAAGAGAGACCTCGCGCTTGTGTGATGTACAGTACCGGCTAGTCTCCGAAACTAAATAAGATTTGGGCAAAAACTAAAGGTTGGTCGCTAGGCTCTTTTTGAAAAAAACAAAACAAAAAAAAAACAACAAAAGTTGCTAAAGGGGTCTGAAAAGTTGCTAAGTTGGCAACACTGACGGCATCTCCATCCATTTCTCCAACCACGGGTTAGGCCACGGCTCAAACAGAAAATGCGCGCTGCGTTAATAAAATTAGCGCCGTTAAAATGAATTTGCGTTAACTTTTTGACAACACTAATATATATATATATATATATATATATATATATATACACACACACACACACACACACACACACACACACACACTTGAATTTGTGGTTTACAGGGACTTTCCATAGGCGTAATGGTTTTTATACTGTACAAACTGTATTTTCTGTTGCCCTACACCTAAACCTACCCCTTACAGGAAACTGCTGGCAATTTTTGAATTTCATAAAACACCGTTTAGTATGTTTTTTTTTTTTTGTTTTTTTTTAAAGCCTTTTGTTTTACGGGGACACATGAAGTGTCCTCATAAACCATGTTTACGTTGTAGTACCCATGTCATTATACACATTTGTGTCCTCATAAACCATATATACCAGTACACACACACACACACACACACACACACACATATATATATATATATATATATATATATATATGTATATGTATGTATGTATGTATATGTTGACTAAAATTGTTGCAAATGCAACAAAACAAATGAGGTTTCATCAGGCGTTGTAGTGAATGCAACAACAAACACAGAGTGAGCCATAACATCTGTTTCTCGTGATTCGTGTTCTTAGAAAACAGCAGTATTTTAAATGGATTTGTTTTGTTTGGAATCCTGATGTTTTATAAAGGGATATTCCTAGTAAGAGAGACAGACTCGGATGTTTCCAAATGGGAACTCTAATACACTGAATTGCATCAGAAGAAAAGAATCTCCATGTCTAGATACATCAGGCAAGTGGTAATTGTACAATTTGTAGCAGCTTTACATGATTAGTGATGTATCAGAATTGAAACTGTTGCCGCATTGTGATGGCCACATCATTCTGCCACTGTGTCACGCAGTAAATCAACTCTGAACGCTACTGGGATGCTTCCTGGAGACTTCCCACCATAGACTTATGGAGCCCAGGAAGTAACCTTCAGCAACACATTCCTCAGGAAGCGCTCGGTGGAGACACACTCACACACGCACACTCGGCGGAACTGGAATCCGTATGCTTGCCATCTCTCAAATGTTTTAATTCAGCATGATAAAACATCCGTTATTTATAAGGTGATTGAGCGTAAAGTATTTTGGAGCACAAGTCCATCCATCATGAGTAGACAGCAAGCTGTGAAACACATTACTGTATGCTCCGGCCTGCTCTTCACTGCCCGGCTCCTCTCCGCTCTGTGGTCAGCCGGAATAATGTGGCTTCTGGTCAAAGTATGCAGCATAAAAAATACATTTTATTTGCAGGATAACAGGTGCAGGCTAGGCAGGGAATGTGCACTAATGAAGTCATGGTTTGTGAATGCATCATGTTTGGACTGGGGTCCTCTTGTTGTTTCCCCAATAAGTTCTTAATAATTGGTTTTGTACCAATTAATATGAAATATTACATCAAGGAACAGATTAAAGCGGTTAAATGTTTTGCGAAAGTTGTTATAATACAGTATTTAATAGTGACATGTAAGGTCCAAAGTGTACGTATTTGACAAGTTTTGTAAATGCAACAAAAATTCTGAACATTAATGTTTATTATTAATATTAATTTGTTTTTTAATAGCATTATTAGTTAACCATAATCTGAAACTATTTATCAGTTTACACTACTGTTCAAAAGTTTTTGAAAGAAATTAATGCTCACCAATGCTGCATTTATTTGATCAAAATACAGTGCAATGTTTTTTGTTTCATTATTTTAAAATGTGACTTATTCTTGTGATGGAAAAGCGAAATTCTTGGCAGCCATTACTCCAGTCTTCATTGTCACATGATCCTTCAGAAATCATTCTGTTATGCTGATTGGCTGCTCAAGAAACATTTATCAACGTCAGAGACAAAAAGACATCTGTAGCTTTTGATGGTTTTATCAGTCTCTTGTCTAGATGTCATTCTTTAAAAAAAAAAAACGTTTAGCTTCATATACAGCACAGTTATTTATCTCTCCCTTCTTTCCTCTTTTTGTCTTTTCTCCTTCTCAAAGTAGAGTTCATTCTCTCACTAGCAGCATTTCACCTCTAAACTAACAGCGTTTGAATCTGCTCAGAATGACTGGAGGGTGATTTGAACAAAGCCCCCTAGGTCAAAGGTCGCCCTTAGCCCTGCTGTTTGTTTGTTTGCTTTTGTCACTCAAAATCTCTGCTGCACTTTTTTTTTTTTTTTAATATCGGCCTTAAGGTGCAGCAAACAAAGCCCCGGCTGCCCCTCGAGTGCAGGAGAGAGTGATGAGGTGGAGGAGAGAGCAGAAAAGGCTGGGATTAGGGGTGAGGGCTAGCTAAACAGGCCAGTTGTTTATCTTTGTGCAGTGAAGGTAGTGCTGTGCTGTCACTTTCTCATTCCTCACATAAAAAACACACTCCTCCTCGTGCTTTGGGCTCCCGGTCAGTAGTAGTTTAATGTAAGACCACTTCTCCAGACCCTCTTCTCATTAGCTTACCTAATGTTAAGAGCTTTGATCTTGAAGAACAGGCCTCTTGATGCATTGCAACAATTAATGTTGTTTATAATGGCCTACCCTCTCTCCTTCTCTTTTTCTATGCTTTTTTTTACTTGCAAACTACTGTTCAAAAGTGTAGGAGTAGTGAGTTTTTTTTTTTTTTTTTTTTTGGTGTTTTTTTAAAGCCTCTGATGCTCACCGAGGCTGCATTTATTTGATCAAAAATACAGTAAAACAGTAGTATTGTTAAATTATTACAATTTAGCAGCCCTTACTTCAGTCTTCAGTGTCAAATGATCTTTAAGAAATAATACACTTAGAAGAAAATTTGCAGAAAAATGGTTAAGGTACTGTTTATTTTCTGCTAAGACATTATCTGTTAATTTTATGGACATGTCCTTCAACCCTAAAATACAAAATGCATAATTCTTAATATGGTGAAAACACCTGTGGAAAAAATATATATGGAAATTCCTTTATATTAACGGTATATTGGTCCCCTATTCTTACAAACTTTACTTAGTGTACTAAGTGCTGATTTGGTGCTCGAGAAACATTTATTATTATCAATGTAAAAAACACTGCTGATAATATTTTTGCTGATAATATTTTTTTTGTGGAAACAACTTATGACAACATATAATAGAAAACAACTTATAGAAATTTCAAAAAAACAACAAAACTTAAAATTTGTAACATTATAAATGTCTTTACTGCCACTTTTGATGTTCTTTGTTGACTTTTGATTACTTTTGATATTCATTAATAAAAAAAATTAATAATAAAAAAAAAAATAAAAATTACTCACCCCCCCAAACATTTGAACGGTAGTATTCAACTTGAGTTTGGCTTTTATGAGCTCTTGTTAGTTTTTACTTTTCAAAGCTTTTTGGGGAGGTTATTAATTTATATATTTTAAAGCTGTTTTCCCTTTTTCTTGGCCAAATGGCAAAATCAGATGTACCCTCGACATCCTGTGCAATATAAATTTAATCACTTAATGCTAAAATACAGCTTTGATATCGCACTGTGAGGGTAAAAAAAAAAAATCTTCAATGAGTTACTTTGGAAGCTCTCTGAAAAGTTTTAATTTCTCTGGGGCTTTCAAATTGCCTGTTTAGGTTGTGGCGAGCGTTGTTCGACGCATTTATAAAACACCACTGTGGGTTGTACCGAACGACCATATGGAGTTCCATAACATTGTTACAACCTAATTGCCCTCTTCGACAAGTGCCAATTTTCTTCAAGAGGCAGGAGAGAAAAGAGCAGGCGTGTTGACATGCGTCAAACTCCTCCCCGCAGATGGATCAGGCTGTGTTTGGGGCCTGAGAAGAGAAGTCTCCCTGGGTTTGCCTTAGCCGTGCTGGCCTTGTTAGTTCGTCCCATCTCCCGTAGCATTAGAGCAGGCTGCTGGAAAGACCCGGCTCTAATTCCACTAGCAGATCAATAACCATCAGTGTTTGGTTTTGGGCTGCTGGCTTGGTCATGGGATGCTCCACCCCCCACCTCCCCTGCTCACCCCCATTCGCAACCCTTGTGGGCTGAGGGTCGTTTTGTTTGGAGGTAATTTTCACCGTGAGCTTGTGGACTGTGTCTCAATTGAGTCTCAATTGGCACTTGTCTGTATGGAGTGAGTGGGTTAGGAAGGTTCGATGCACATTCATTTATTCTTTTATTCAAAGAGTATAGAAATGTTACACAAATTTCCAAACAGTTTTTTCTATATGCTCTTGTACTCAGTATCAGTTGAAAGAGTTTGATCAATCAACCATAGCTGTTTTCAGCCTGACAGAAGACATTTGGCCCGTATGATTGGCTAAAATATGTGACATAGCAGTCTGACAAATTAAGTTATTCATTCTTTTGTGATTAAATTAGGCAAACACAAAGGCCCAGCAGGTCTAGTACTGAGAGTCAGCCACTGTTTGTATTACTGCTGCAGTAGCCTGATCATTTGCTGCTCTGAATAGCTGTGTCCTACACGTGCACACACACACACACTATTTTCTTCTCACACACACACACACACACACACACACACTCACACACTCTCACTCACTCTCTCTCTCTCTCTCTCTCTCTCTCTCTCTCTCTCTCTCTCTCTCACACACACGCGCGCACACACTATTTTCTACACACACACACACTCTCTCTCTCTCTCGCGCACACACACGTTAGTCTATAAAGAGAGTTGGAAAATTGCCTCTTGTTTGTGTGATGTAATGTGGCTCTTATGGAATTCTGATCTGTCAGTGGTGCTTTAGTTACATTTACTACAGGGGGGAAATCTCAAACAGTTTAGGAAACTGGATACTGGATCATTTGGGTCATTTTAAATCTCTTCTGTTTTCTTTTTCATTCCTTTGAGAGCAGAAGAATATTTATAGTCTCTAAATAATCGCACACTAATGCTGTATATTATTTACATATTGGGTGGTATGACCAAACTGTTAATGTTATTACATTATGAGCCATTTTATATCATTTTACAAATGTCAAAATAGTTTTTTTTTTTTTTTTTTTCTGGAAATTCAAAAAATGTCTTATTTTAAATAATCTGGTGGCAATATCTATTTTTGAATAATTTACTTAAATTTAATGATGATTCAAATATTTACTACCTTTTATTTGGAGCTTTATGGATTAATAATAATACCTTAAAATAGTAAATAAAAAAGATTAAAAATAAATATAATTTAATAAATAAAAACATTATCTAATATCAAGAAATTATTCATGTATATTTTTAATGCATTGAAAATAATTGTTTTGGATAGAAGCGTCTGCTTATTGGCTAAATGTAAATAATAGATGAGTAAGTTTGGCATCAGGTTCATATCAAATAACATTAAATCATTATGATAAACCATTAGATAAATCATTTTACTTGTTTCATTGTTACCATTTATTTATAGTATAAAGGGTTTTAAATAGTGCTGTCAATCGATTAAAAAATTTAATCGCGTTAATCACAGTCATGGACTGTGATTAATCATGATTAATCGCACATTTAAAATACTAGGATTTACCTATAAATGTGTTGAAATGAAATGCATGACAAACTAGTTTAAGGAAACAGAACCTTTCACACTTCCACCAGGTATGATATTCTTTTATCATTATGCATTTGTTTTTATTCAGCCATTATCCGCCTTTAAACTGGCAATAAAACGTTTACCAAGCCACATCGCTTCAATCCCAGTATACATTTACCCAACTATTATCAAAAGTATTTCTAAATTAATACAACAAAACATTTTCTTGCGACCTTACGTGAAGTATTATGACAAAATGCAGAAGAAGAATTGGACCTGTTCTGCAGGTGCGTTAGCGCTAACATTAGCATCATGCTACATAAGACAATTTATGAGATTAATAGTACACTTTTACTCAGAACTCACTTTAAACCACCATCGAGTGTTTCTAATAACTTCCTTTTGCGATCACATGTGGAATTTGGTTGTTTACTGTTGTTAAAATATGCTCTTTATAGCCTTTTATATCGCTGCACAAATTAGCATTTCAGATGTACACATTCATCTCAAGAAAATCACATATAAACCATATCCTATCGTAATCGTGTGTTTATTATCTTGTATAATCTATAGTGGCTGTTGTCATGTTTATTTCTGCTGTGTAAAAGCCTTAACATGTGCTCTGCTGAAACTCACGTTGTTTGTGATGTTTACAGCCGCCTCTCTGTTCTTAAGTTGCCAGGGATACATTCCAACTATAATACACATTAGTAAAAGGATCTATTTTAATTTTCATTTGTCTATATACACTTTGGGCGGCCGCGGTACATTATAAAAATAGCCCAAAAAAACGCAACCCGCGGCTCTATAATTTTTCCCGCGACTGTATTTTCAAAATAGCCCACTTGTGCCGTTACCCTGGGAACACTGGTTCACTGTAACCTCATCACACAATGATAGATAACCTTCCGCGCTGCGATGACAGGAAGAAGTTGGGGTCCAGCATTATCACATGATTAATTTGCGTTAAAAAAAATATTAACGCGTTAAAAATTTTAGATTAATCGCATGCGTTAACGCGTTAACGTTGACACCCCTAGTTTTAAAATCAAAGGGCATAGCAAAGCCAAAGAAGCAGCATATCTTTTCTTCTGTATTGTGATGTACATACGAGTGTAAAAGATTATCGGAAACAAAAAACATAGGATGTCGGTTGTCTGGATTTTGAAATGTGGGAATCGTGCTCAAAAATGGAAGCAGATAAACACGAGCATACAGAGGTGTGTTTAAGTACCCTAAAGCCTTGTTCAGACTGTCAGCCCAAATCCGATTTTGTGCATATCCGGATGGAATCTGATTTGAATAACTGACTGTCCACACAGCATATCGCAACTGTTCATATCCGATTTGTGTGTCCATAAGCGCTCTTTCGTTTTTACTGAATGTGCGTTGGTTTCTATGGAAATGCCGTTGCGTTGTTATGCCTATGCTGAGAACAACAGTAACAGCATTACAGTTTGCAATACAGATGTTGTCTTACCGTTGCGGTTGCGCTGTAGTATTATATTTTGTCTTGTGAGGCAGTGGCAGAAATGCAGGAAGCTTGAATGTGCGGCTTTATTCTGTGCTGCTGTCTCCGCTACTTTGCCTTTTTTTTTTGTCTCTGCTACTTTCAAAACACAACGAGGTACGTGTACTAGCAGTATATTGTTTTTTTCCGCTTGACTTGCACTTCGCAACGACACAAGCTTGTTTCTGCAAAGATGTTTAGCATGTTTTCTGCAAAAACGTCTGACGTGTTTACGTTTTACATGGCGTGAGGATGTGAAAAAGCTACGCTAAATCCGATCTGACCGGTCAGACTGAAACGGATTTCCAGAAATGCGATTTGAATAGGATTCCAAACCACATACGAATGTAGCTCGAAACGGATTTGCACAAATCGGATTTCATGTAGTTCGTTGGCGTTCAGACTATTTAAATATGATCGGATTTCAATCGGATTTGCACAAAAATCGGATTTGGGCTGACAGTCTGAACGAGGCTTAAATTATGGGAAAAGTCCTGCATACGTCACTAGAAAGAAGTCTGTCATTGGTATATGGATTCATTATTTTCGTTTCATGCCAGCTTTAAAACAATAAAACCTAAATGATGAAATGAATGTTTTGGGTCTGAATTCAACCCATTAAAAGACTTGCTTTAACTTCTCCTCAGGATGCATTTAAGTTAGTTAAACACTGCTTTAATGTGCTTTCTCAATGCTGTTCTCGATGTTGCTCTGCTGTTACAAACATTTATAGCTCAGACCCTCAACCGCTTAAACTGTGCTCTGTTTTAAGCCCTTTCTGCACCACTGCCAATTGATGTGCATGTGTAATGTGTGGCTGCGGCATCTTTTCCTCTAGGTGCTCCCAGGGGCCCGAAGGTCCAGGGCTATTTGCAGAGGTACCAGTCACACTCGGCTGCACAAGCCAGCTGTTAATCCAGACTCGGTCCACTCATCAGAGTTTACACCTATAGCCAGCACAACAGAACGGGCAGTTGCACAATTCCCAATGCAGTGGGAAAAACTTGACGTTTTCCAAAACTTAATCCAATGAAAATGGGGTATATGTGCATAATGAAGCACTAAATATCATGAAAATGAGAGATATAGTCTCTGTTTTTGCTAACCGTTCCTCTGGTAGTTATGTACAGGCACAATTGAATCTTAAGGGAGATTGTTAGGAGCCGTGCCGTGCCATTGCTCAATTCTCTGAGCTTGTTCTCCAAGGACACGCACATACTTGGAGACTCAAAACCCTTAGCCGGAGCATACATGGATGGGTGACCGACTTTAATCCCTTTTTTATTTTGGCCAATGTCACACAGAGGTCACCCTGGTTACTGTGTGATTGTCTCACCATCATGGTCCACCACCTCGATTTCTTTATTTCCCTGCGTGGCCCCGGAGATTGCACTGAAGTACCGAGTCATATTTAGCCTTTATTTAAGAAGATTGCCGCACTTGGGGGGAGGCAGAACGACGGGCCACCGATGGCCGGCTAGATCAATACAACACAATTGAGTTCTCCAATCTGAGAGACTAGCTGCAGTGAAGGTGGCACTTACGGGGTGATCGCCTCTGATGAAGACTTTATTAGCCTCTATTGACAGATTCATTTGAGATCCCTCTCCCTTCATCGCCCCCACTTCACTCCAGACTCCCTCTTCCACTGTAAAGTAATATAGTCTAAGCCCACCTTTAAAAGTTTCTGGGGTTGATGAAACGCGTTAACAGCGGAGTTATTTTGTCCTGTGTTTTCGAAGCTTCACAAACGTTTCTTCGATTTGATTTCAAAGTAACTTTTGTTATTCTTCACAATTTCTTTCGCTATTCGTGAACTCGGGTTAAGTGGTAATGCACTTGAGACCCTTGTTATCCGATACCGCAGCACCGTCAAAGAGTTTTCACTGTTATCACTGTAGGAACGGAGCATTACTGAGCTTTTCCCCCATGAGAATACAAAGAAAACATCAAGTTCCCCAAAGAAAGTGTGCGAGGGAAGATTTGCTTTTGGAAGCGAGTTTAGAAGCAACCTGGCCACGGATAAGACAAAGTGTGGAAATTTTCAAATGATTTTATATTTTATCTCCAAACAAGCCACAGGCGTATTAGATATCACAAGCTAATACTCAGCGGTCATGTGCGCTCTGTAAAATTGGCTGAGGCTCGACTCGGGCTTTGAAGTCACGAGTTGTTTTTTTGCGTCAAAGTAGCTGTTCGGGGGAACCCTAATCCGCCCAGTATTGCTATGGCAAGCTGCGCCTCAGCTCGACACACGCAGCAGGTTTTCGTGACTCCACTAATTTTTCCATTGTTGTTTTACCTGGTTTGTATTTGGTAACCCTCGCCCCCTCTCGCCGGTGTTCTCAGAGGGGCTGTTCCCCGTGCCCGGGTGGATTGGCCCGGGGTGCTTTCCCATCCACAAATAAAGAGCTCGGCGGAGATAATGAAGTATGTTGCATCCTCGGCTGCAGCTGTGTTTTGTTCCCTCTGTTAGATTAAGGCTTTATGTGTGGTGGACTCGGCTTATTTCTTATAAAAGCTCATCAATAAACTCAGCGCTCCAGGCCTAAATTTATATCGTGCAACTGACCCTTTATTTCTTGACCTCTGCTGTTCTCATCAGAAATTACTGTATGGGACACACTGTGCAGAATGTATCTGATTTTTCGTCCTTAATATATGCATGTTTTATGCACTTTTAGTAAGAGTAGGGCTGCACAACCATGGAATTTTGTAGTGTGTGTATTGGATTCAATATTAATGGTTTATTGGTATTACTGTAGAAAAAGATTGCAAATTGAGGATTTGTTTTATTAAATGTGGATGGTTAATTCTCACTGTAGCCAATAATTCATTGCACAAAGCAGATTGTGGTCAGCACAAAAAAAGTTGATCCTTGTTTCATGTCGACCTGTATTTAACACTGCAAAGCCTGACATTAGAAATAATACTCCAAAAAATCTATATTCATTTTAAATATGCAGCAGTTCTTTGAACCTTCAGATAAAATCTAATTTGTGTATGTGTTTTTTGAGTTTTTTTTGTATTAGATAAATAATGCTTTTATGGCTAGAATTAGATAGATAGATAGATAGATAGATAGATAATATAATATAAAAACTTTGTTCAGAGGCCCAATCAACAGAACTTTCTAATTTGCTACAGTCGCTGATATTTATGTGGTCAAAAAATAAAATTTTCATAGATTATATAATTTCTGATAATATAAATCAATGACATCCTTTAAACAGTGTAGCAGACTACTTGCATAAAATGCATGTAAATATCAGTTGTCACTCTTTATCTCCCGTTAACATGTCTTAGTAAGATGATATTTAAATGCTTAGTTTATGATCAGAGATCTGTAGTTTTTATTGTGGATGGCAAAACATAACGCAATGCAATACAGTGCAGTGTTTATTGAGAGATGTTCAAGGAAACGCTTCTCAAAAGTCTGGTGGATCAAATTTTCTACACACAAATTTAATATGATTTTTCTTAAACAAAAAGTATGAATAATAAAGTAAACCTAAATTGGTTCAGAATCTTGAAATGTGATAACATTGTGAAGTTTGCTTTCTAGTAAAAATCACAAAAGATTTCACAACAAAAAGACACATGAACTACTACCTCAAGTGGAACATTTTTACAATTGTATTAAAAGGTTGTTTATTTGTTAAAACAGTATGAAGTATCAGTCAGGTGATAGAAGGCATGTAGAAGATAGCATGCAAAAGGTTTGCATCTTGATCATTTAGAAGTCTCAGAAATGTGTGTATCAAATCTAATACAGTAGGCTTTATAGCATTACTAAAAATACATGTATCAATAGCGGCAAAGACCAGAAAAGTACTACTCTTACTCGGTTTCTAAAAAGCGGTATTGTTGCATCCTTAATGATGAGAGAGAGGCTTTAATTTTCCCAGCAGCTGTTGCTTCAGCGGGCTCGCAGCAGAGTCCTCCCACCCTGGCCAGTTCAGTCATTTTCATTAATGCTAAATCCTACATCCTACACAGCTGCTTTAAACAAGAGCTTTTGGAAACAGTTGTAATAAGATACCCAGCTCTACCAAGAAACAGCCCTCGCTTTACCCGTTCCCTGGCTCTACCTTTCTGTCCTGTTGCATCTTTTGCACATGTATGCACACAGGTTTGTCGTGACACACCTCTCCTAAATCATTGTTCATGTATACTGTATGTCACGAAATTATTCTTAGCAATTGAATAATTTGTCCTACTAGCTGAAAATAGTAACTGACTCGTATCTCATTCGTCATGTGTTTATGCCAGTAGGTTGAATTGCCCTCCTCTGACCTAGAGATTTCTCTTTTGTCATTCCAGATCTTTCCGATGTGGAACCCAACGTGTTTCTTAGACCTTTTCTGGAGGTGGTCCGCTCAGAGGACACAACTGGACCAATCACAGGCCTCGCTCTCACATCAGTCAACAAGTTTTTGTCATATGGCCTGATAGGTAAGTTTTTAGTATGCCTGAGAAACAATGCCTGCTGTTTATTGTTCCAGAATTCCAGATAACAAATCAAATGTAATTAAATGTGTTCATAATCACTACCGTTCAAAAGTTTGGGGTCAGTAAGACATTTTTTTTTGTTTATTTAGGAAAGAAATGAATTTTTATTTAGTAAGGATGCATAGAATTGATCAAAAGTGACAGTAAATGCATTTGTAATGTTACAAAAGATTTCTGTTTCAAATAATAAAACTTTCTGTTCATCAAATAATCCTGAAAAAAAAGTATCTTGGTTTCCACAAGAATATTAAGCAACAATCATTTTTAACATTAATAACAAGGGATTCAGTTATTTTAATTTGTAATAATATTTTGTAGTATTACTGTTTCTCTATTTTTGATCAAATGCATGCAGCCTTGGTGAGCATAAGAGACTTCTTTCAAAAACATTTTTAAAATTTTACAGACCACAAACTTACGGTGGTGTATACTGTATAAATATTAATGCGTATTAGCCTAAATATTGATAACTTTAATAGTTCACCTAGTTTCATCCATGAAGCACTAAAGAAACGTTTAGCAGCTGCTTCATACATTGAAAATGAATGATGACCAGGGGCTGTCAGGCTCCAAAAAAGACAAAATTCTTATCTATGTATTCACATGCATCATAACCAATCATGATGTACCAAATTAGAATGAGAAAGTTCAGAAAAAGAGAAAATAACAAACAACATATTTGGTTTGGAACATGAAGATTTTTGGTAGAATGCATTTTTGAATCCCTTTAATCGTCTTTAATTTTTGTTACACTTTAACACTAATCATAAAAACATATGCTCATTAGTCATTTAACAACCAGGGTTCATACGGGGTTTGGAAAAGTATAGAAAAGTATGGAATTTGATTGAAGTATTTTCCAGGTCTGGAAAAGTATGGAAAAAAGAAAGAAGAGTATGGAAAAATATTTGTTTCCAGACTTTTGCCCCCATTTCATTTTTCTCTTTTTTTTTTATAATAGAAAATTAAGAATTTAATGAAAATAAATTTATCGTACAAGAAGTGAGGTTTCATGGCAGCTGTTTAGTGATTCTTTAGTGATTGTCAAATGCGACTGAAGGAATTCAAGGTGCACTTTTTCATTATGCAAAATGCAGGTTATAAGCATGTTGGGTTTCTTCACACTATGTACTTAGCACCGTATTACATAACCTCAAGGACCTTTGCAAAAATAAAAAATATACAGACTTTTATGTGCGCACAAGAAACCATTCAATTTAGCATATAGGACAATTCACACTGTGCCACCTGTTGTGCCATTAGCCCATTTTGCAGTGTGGTTTCTTGCCCGCCACAGAATATGCATTAAAGAGACCTAAGTCCTTGAAATATGGCATACTGCCCCAATGAAAGCCAAATCTTAAACACTTTTTTACAGTACCAGTCTTTTTTATAGACCCTTGAACTTGGCAAATTTTATGCCATCATCCCATTTCGTGTCATGGTTTCTCCACCACCACAGAGGATGTGTTAAATTGGACATTAGGCCTTGATATTAGCGGGACTACCGTAAGAAAAGCAAAATTTTGAGCAGGTAGATCCCTGTTAATTCATGTGCATCCATGCTATCGTTTTATTCATAGTAAGATGGCAGTGATGCACAAAGGAAATAGGTTATATAAAACTAGAAATTGTAATGCATAAGCATGCAAAACATTCCCATGCACATGTGAATAGTTTCTCAAGGGCACAAAAACGTTGTGTGCATGTAAAAGTCTGTATTTATTTATTTATTTATTTATTTATGTATTTATTTATTTACTTATTATTTTAAGGAATCTGTTGTCACTTCGAGAAAATCAATAAAAAAAAACCCCTGAGAAACTAAAAATATTTACAGATGACTGTACTATATAGGCGGAGCTTGCAGGGGGGCCTCATATTTATATTTAGTCTATATACCAAATATAAAGCTGAAAATAATGCTCTATGAACCATTTATGTTAAATATGGTCTGAAAATCTACTGAGAGGTTTGGAAATTTGAGTCTGAAAAAGTATGGAATTTTGAAATGGAATACGTGTAGGAACCCTGAACAACACATTTTTACATTACCGAGTGCACTTCTCAGTGGTGAAGTCCTGATGTAACTTGACCAGAGTCACTGTTCCTGATGGGTGGACTGTGTTTTCTCACTGATGCAGGAGAGCTTGTTTTACAGCAGTTGTGATCGGCACAGAATGTCCTCTTCCTTAAGGAAATATGGCCAAATGCTGCCAAAGTGTGAAAGCAACACCCTGTTCAAGATACAAGCCGTCTCTAATTAAAAAATAAATAAATAAATACATAAATACTATGACGGCAGTTGTCAAGCAGCTGTATGCTTTGCACAGCTAAAAGATGATTTTACAAATGTTAAAGGTGCTCTCAGACCCGTAAAGTAAAATAGCACGGTTCCAGAATCAGTGGATTTCTGAGATGTAGATATTTTGTCCATTTGATTTTTCTACATTGCACATTGAATAAAGATCTACTTTAAACCTGGAAATAAACAAGAGTTTCAGGGTTTAGAAGAATGTTAAACAAAAGCAAAGTTATGATTTAAAACACAAGAAGACTTAAAGGGTTAGTTCACCCAAAAATGAAAATTCACCCTCATGTCGTTCCAAACCTGTAAGACCTTCGTTCATCTTCAGAACACAAATTAATATATTTTAGTTGAAATCTGAGAGCTTTCTTGCCTTGCATAGACAGCAACGCAATGTACCACGTTCAGTGCCCAGAAAGGTAGTAAAGGATATCGTTAAAAAAGAATTCTCACTTTTGGTTGAACTATCCCTTTAAGATTCTACACTATTTTTTGGTCATTAATCAAACGAGTAAATGTGTGACACTGAGAAAAAAATAAGACATTGTGACATGGAAAAGAAAGTAAAAAGATAAATAAAAATAAGCAAAAATAAATTGGACAATAAAATAACTGAACTTAAAGTTTCACCGCAAGTTAATCATACAGATTTCTTTTGGAATGCAGTTGACACAGACACACAGATGAAATAAATGAATCCCAGACACTGAGAGCTGCTGTCACCCCAGATGCACCATTGTTCCTAATCCGCCATGATGCCAGCATCTCGTCAGGAAGGGTTGCTATGGCAACTTGCACTCCAAACCTGGTCTCTCTTTACATCTAGGATAAGGCATAGTAGTCTCAAATGCATACATTTCCTACAATACAAATGTGAATTCATGCTCAAACAGTATTAGTAGAAGCACACCTGCTGTAAATATAGCATTTTTGAAAGCAATTAAGTTTGCTTATTTAAAAAAAAAAAAAATGTTATTGGCTTAATTTTCTTTCAGGTTAGGAAAATGCTGTATTGAAAGAACAGAATTTCGCATGTAATCGGGCTGTCTGTTTTTTGAGAAACATAGACTTTTTTTTTTTTTCCCCAGCAGAGCTTCAGTACTCTTTCTCGCACACATTTATTTTTCTTCTCTCTCTCACATGCGCAGAGCTGTGCTAATCCCAGGTGAGCACTCCTGACGAGCATGACATATTAATGCACTCGTATGAGTGTGTGATTAAATGACCTTTAGGTATGTTTGAGGCTGTGTGCTGACTGATGGGTTATGCTCATTCAGACTGCACTAATCTGCCATGAAGAATGACATTATCATTACTCCCAATTAGCATTCCATAAAGTACAGCCACACATTATAGGCCGTACGTTAACAGCTCTGATTGATTCACAACTTGCTCTGATACTTAACTTTGGATGTTGGTTATAGACTGTAATTGATCACTGACTGTTCAGATCTTTCAGGGGTTTTATTGTATGGTTTGTGTAGATGAGATGCTGAAGACTAACTTTATACTCCTGGGAACCAGTAAAAAAAAAAAAAAAGAAAGAAAAAAAAACAATTTCATTATTGACAAATGTATTTGTTTATTTATTTATAACAGTAATGATTATGAATATGATGTGTGGACTCTCTTTCTCTATATATATGTATATATATATGTGTGTGTGTATATATATATATAATGCTTTTATTTATTTATTTACTTATTCATTCATTTGTTTATTTACGGTTTTAAAATCTTTTATTTTTTATTTTATTATACCGTGTATCGCTGTAGAGGACATTGGGACTTGGGGAAAATTATTATTGTTTTTTGTTATTATTTCCCTGAACACTGAAATCATAATATCTAAATATACATGAATCAAAGTATGCACGTATGTGCTCGACTATGATATGAAATGCATTACAGAATTTTTTTTAAATTTAAAAATTTAGTTTATATAATATTGTGCTCTTAATTTATTTATATATGGAAAAAATTGTTCTTTCAATTTAACATATTATTATAAATGATTATTGGTTTTGTATTAATACAGTATTGTATTAATGTGTTTTGGAGAAACCTTGTAATACAACAAAAACTGTAATAACAGTAGTGACTTCAAATATCTCATATTACATTGGAATTTTATTTTGTTTTTATACTATTTACGTGCAGTGTCTCCTCAGCATTAAAAATTCAGTAATTGTTTGCTCAGATGTGTATTTTCAAGACAAAATGCGAAAATCAGGTTTTCATGTCCAAACCCTTAAACCTTTGGTTTCTCTGAAAAGACCGGGATGTCTTCTGTAAGATGCATGCATAGTCTTGACAAAACCCAAATGTCCTCTACAGTGGACAGAAGTGAGTTGCTAGTCCCGTGTGGTTACTGAAGTGTCTTTGGAGAGTGACTGTTTAATTCATTGTCATGACAGTACAGAGACAGAATACTGCCATCTATTGGCCAGTCACATGAATACAGTGATCTTTGGTACATTTTGTGTTGGCCCCTATAGAGAATTCATAGACATTCACCGGTCCTACATTAGCACATTGAAGTTGTGACCAGCTCTCCTTGATGTATGTTGCAGTTTTGGTTGCCAAACGATCAAACCGAGCACTTCTTTTGAAGCAGGAGTATTTTATATTTTCTCACCAGGAGTCACAACTTATTTTTATCAGTCAGACGCACCAGGCCTGTCCTGCTGTTGGTGTACAGTGAGACCAGAGCTCTTACAGCACACTGGGGGGTCTGACTGTCACCAAACACACACACACACTCTCACACACACACACCCTGTGAATTTGTTTGGCGAGGGCTAATTCCCCTCAATCTCAGGCCTGAGGTCGGTGGGCTCGGGGGGACGGCCGTATTGACAGATATCCAGATCCCACTTTTCCCACTCTCCCTTTCCCACTCTTCTTTTTCCCAGGCCTCTACTCAAACCGAAGGCTCACTTACACAGCCACTTATCCCTCTAAAAACTACAACAGCCACACTCACACACACCAATGTACGTGGAGTGTTTAGTAAAGTGCTTTTCAGATCCAACCTAGTTTTGAGTTAAAAAGTTGGGACCGGTTTTAAAAAAAGTTACATAATTTGTGACACGATACACCAGATTTCAAGCAGATCAAAACTGAACATAAGCTATTTTTTGCCAGATTAGTGCCCATGCACGACTGGTTTAGGGGTTAACGCAGGCTTGCTTTTCTGCGATGAGCAGTTCTTTCACTTAAGGGACACCCTGGTGTCTGAATGTACTTTTACTTAACCTTTTATTACACAACAGCTGTTTGAACCTCTTTGATACTCACATACACATGCACAAAGACCCTCCAGCCCCACCCAGACTTCAGTTATTTCAACAATGACTCTCCCGCTTGGCTGTGTAGACTGTGCCAAGTGAGGATTAGTATTTTAGATGACTTCTGATGTTGTGCTGAATAGACCATGGCTCTTGTTTCCGTGGAGATGGGGCTGTTTGGAAGGGGGTCCCGTGTTTATTGTGAGCCTGCCTCTTCATTGCTGTTCAGTTCACTCATAGATTTTCACTCGAAATATAGTTGCTCAGTCACTGTGCCATGTCAGCAAGTTATTTAACTCTGTAAACAGTCATTTGTAAAAAGAAAAAAAAAAAAAAACCATACTGATGTTTAAAACCATTTAAATGCTTTAATTTTACAAAGCATTTGTGTTGTCATATAGCTTGCCCTTCTGCATACCTAGTAATCTTATAAAGCTATAAGATGCAGTACAGGAGGCCATATGATATTGTAATATTTATTCACCAAAGCTGCATTTACTTGATCAAAAATACAGTAAAAACAGTAATTTAGTGAAATATTATTACAAATAACAGTCCTGTATTTGAATGTTGTTCAGTATTTGAATGTGATTCAAAGCTGAATTTTCAGCATCATTACTTCAGTCATCAATGTCACATGATCCTTCAGAAATCATTCTGATGATGATGATGATTTGATGTGCAAGAAACATTTTTACATAACATTATAAATTAGCAGTTGTGCTCCTTGATATTTTTTTGTGGAATCCATGATGCATTATTTATTGATTCTTTGAATAAAATGTGCCAAGAAAAGAATTAGTTTTAAATTAAAATATTATTTTGATTTAAAAATTTTAAATTTTTCTAAAGCTGCACTCTGTAACAATTTATTTTTGGTTAAAAATGATCCATAATCAATTTTTTGAGCAAGTACATAACCAGCCAGTGTTCAAAACTATCACCTTACCTTAGCCCGATTCACAATGGTAAGATTATAATCATGTTTTCTAATTTGAGTGGTACTTGTAGGTTTTCACGGTAAATTCGAGCATGGCACTGCATCATTACGTTACATCTGTAAACACAAAGTTGTTGTCCCGGCTAGTATGCTATATCGCATGTGAGGATCCTGCAGGTGTTGGGTCATTAATAGCTTTTTCTCACAGCAGCTGGAATAATTAAATTGATCATTTTGATGGCGGATTGTAATCCAGAAAGGTTTGTGTTTATGAAACACATGTAAGTGACTGAAATTAGATTGTATTCCAGTTTTAAATGTGCATCTGATTACAGATTACGGTTCTAAGGAACCAGTTCTAAGGAAGAATAATTTGCTTTTTGTTAAAATAATTTCTTAATATGAAATTCGAATGGTATGACAATTAGAGATTGGACTGTACAGAAATTGAAATCTACATGTAACGCTAATACACTATGCATAAACGTAGTCACGCAATACCGATGTTGTTAACATTAACAATTTGAGAACAAAGTATAACAATAATAATTTGCATGGTTTGATGTGATGTGAGATAACCGATTGTTAGATTAATCACCATTGGTAGCGTGATTTATTGTAATGCTTTTTTCCTCAGTTGGTCAGAACAAAAGTGGCAGACTTGTTACTTGTTCAGATGACAATATCCGATGAAAATTGTTATTTGGGTCATATATTCCAAGACGTAGGCTAGAATCTGTGATTCCGAAGTACAGTATTTACACCAGTGCGGTGACTGACACCCACACATACTCCTCAAAACATTAGATTCAGCCACGCTGAGGAGCCGTCCCAGTGCACAACTCACATAAAGAAAATAATTCTGCAAATAACTGCAATTGCAAGTTTCAAATAGAGATGGCGACAAAGGGGCAAAACTTATGGACTGCAGCTTTAAACATTTAATGTAATATTTTGTTCCTAATTTATTTATATATGGAAAAAAGTTTGTTCTCAATGTAATATATTATTTAAATGATTATTAGTTTTGTGTTAATTAATACAATATTGTATTAAAGTGTTCTGGAGAAAACTTGTAATACAACAGAAATGTAATGAGTAGTAACTTGGAATTTTATTATTTAGTTTTTATACTATTTACCTGTAGTGTCTCAATGTAAATGTCTTTTCTTTACACTTTTGATTATTTTTAAGCATAATTACTATAAAAAAAAACATTTAAGTGCAAAAAAAATTTAAAAGCATATTATTTAATAGTTTTTGTTCATTAATTTAATCCAGTTGTTTCTCTGTTTGATAGTGTCAGAACAGGCAGGCTCTTGTAGTAACGCTTGAAAGAGTTGGCAACAGTAACGGGGCGGGGCTTAGCAGAGGGTCAACACCACACAAGCTCCTCCTCCATATCTGACAACACTTTGCATAATGGTGGTAGAAATGAACCTGGCTTCAACCAGTATATTGCCCTCCTATTTATTCACTGGGCAATTATTAAAGAGTTGGGCGATTTTGAAGCCCTTCTCCAGACCTAAATAACTATCTGGGTTCTCACTCAGAGTTCAGAGTAAAGGCTGTCCTGTGTCTCAGTCAGTCTCTCTCTCTCTCTCTCTCTCTCTCTCTTTCTGTGTTATTTGCCTGCTAATAAGTGGAATGCACTCTTGTGTCAAGGCTTTACCTGCAGTCACAGCCCCAGCCTCCTCCCCAGGCAGCCTGTGCTTATTAGTTAATGAAATGCTCTTTAAAGGCGATGGGAAAGAAAAAGCAGCCTGGCTCCAGCCTGCTATCTGGCCCTACTTGGGTTTCAAAACATCGTTGCCTAGACAGCCAATTTACCAGGCCGTCCACAAAAGCGTACACATCTGGTGATTAGATGTCAGATGGCTGTTCGGCACTCTTCACATGGAGCGTTGTCAGTTGATAGCGATGTGGGGGTGAACCGGTGACCAGGTTAATTGTGTAAGATTAATCATGTAACCATGGTCATGTCATTATGACCCACGTACAACTTATCTGCCTGAGAATCAGGAACATTAATGAGAGAGTGAGGGGGAATATATTAGGATATTTTTAGTTTGTTTTAAATTTCACCGTCCCTGTCCTCCACAGATGCCAATCATGAAGGGGCAGCCGAGGGCATCGAGAACATGGCCGACGCAGTCACACATGCAAGATTTGTGGGCACCGACCCTGCCAGTGATGAGGTGGTGCTGATGAAAATCCTCCAGGTGATGCACTAGAAAACAGTCACACTAGATCTCTTACATATTGTGTGGTAGTGCCAACTTTTCTTTTTTTGTTTTGTAATAAAAAAAAAAAATTGTAAAATCATAGTGAATATTTTCAATAATAATATTCATTATAAATATATTAAAATAATCGAATAAACAAAAAATAACGTAATACCTATTTTAAATAATTGTTATTTTATTTTAAATGCATGTAAAAGTACAATATAGTTCAGAAGTTTGAGGTTGGTTAGTTTTTGTTTGTTTGTTTGTTTGTTTTTTAAGTCACTTAACCAAGGCTGCATTTATTTGATCAAAAATACAGTAAAAACAATCCTATTGTGAAATAATATTACAGTTTAAAATAGCTCACATTTTAATGTACACTAGTCAGCATTTGAAGTGGATCAAAACCTTATATTGAAGTTGTCCTAAAACCTAAAACCAAAATGCGTTCTTGTCTTAGGACAACTTTGATGACCTTTTTTGATCCACTTCAAATGTTGACTACTATATTTTAAAAATATAGTTTATTCCTGTGATCGCAAATCACTAATGAATTTTCAGTGTCATTACTCCAGTCTTCAATGTCACATGATCCTTCAGAAATCATTCTAATATACTGATTTTGTGGTGTTATCACTATTGAAAATGATTCAACTGCTTATTTTTGTGGAAACCATGATGCATTTTTTTTTTTCAGGATTCTTTGATAAATGGAAAATTCAAAATAACAGTATTTATTTGAAATAGAAATATGTTGTAACATTATAAATGTCTTATATCTCAGTTTAATCTGTATATAAACATCAGTGTATATATAACAAGTGATATTTGTACTTTATAAAATAAAATTGCAACGTATTAAAATGCAGAAATCTGGGGAATCAGATGATTAATCTGATAAACCAGTACTACATACTAGTCTGAAATGCATCTAGATAAGTGGCTTGAGTACAAGATTTTATTAATTTTTTAAATCATTATTATATTAATAATTATATTATTATTTCCAGGTTTTAAGGACTTTGCTGCTGACTCCAGTTGGAGCCCATCTGACCAATGAGTCTGTTTGTGAGATCATGCAGTCCTGTTTCCGTATATGCTTTGAAATGAGGTTAAGTGGTGAGTGTCTAAAAAAAGTGTCTTTTTTGATTTTCTTTGTGCTTTTCACTTTTCTGTATCATCTCAGCTGGGAGAACATGGCTCTTGCAATGCCAAGGTCATGAGTTTGATTCCCAGGGGAAAATGTATGCTTAAAGTGCATTGTAAATAGCTTTGTATAAAATCTAAATGTTGTTCATCCTGACTCTTGAACTGCTCAATATGTGAATCTGCCTCCTGTGCTCTCAGGACTGTGATAAACCCCTGCTCTAATCCTGACCAAACAGTGTCTGGACTCTGAGCCCCTGAGGTGCTGCTCTTGTCCTCTGGACTAACATTTCCTTTTCTTTCTCTCTGTTTTTTTTTTTTTTCTCTGGTTTTGCTCTTTTCTCATCACAGAGCTGCTGAGAAAGTCAGCTGAGCACACGCTGGTGGACATGGTGCAGCTGCTCTTCTCCAGGTAACTAGAGAGAGAATAGAAGAGGAGATGTAGAGATGGGGATTAGGAACAGAGTCGTGTTCTTGCTGTTCACATAATCAAACCGAACCTGAGACCAAACACAACAGGAACTGGGTCTGTCTCTGTAACGGGCTCTGGTTTCACTCTCAGGCCTCTCTCAATTACCTCCGGAGGTTTCCGACTTCCCCCTCACACGCAGACAGGGACAGGTGAAAGCATCAGTCTCTGACAATGCAAAGCATGGCTAATTACCAGGCCCACACAGAATCTGCTTCTGTAGTGCCCTCTCTCTGGACCACAGGGGATGGGGGGAAACATAAAATTTGCTTCAAATAGTCCCTTTCAAAAGTTTTGGCAGCAGTAAGATTTTTAAACGTTTTTGGAAGTCTCTTATGCTCACTAAGGCTGCATTTATTTGGTCAAAAATACCAAAAATCTGCAATATTATATTACTATAAAATGCAGTTTATTCCTGTGATGCAAAGCTGAATTTTTAGCATCATTACTCCAGTCTTCAGTGTTACACGATGCTTCAGAAATGATTCTAATATGCTGATTTACTGCGTTAAGAAACGTTTCTTATTGTTATTAATGTTGAAAAGAGTTGCGCGGCTTTGATATTTCTGTGGGCAGTAGACACCATGTTTGTAAGGATTCTATGAGTACAAAGTTCAAAAGAACAGCATTTATTGATATAGATTTTTTTTTTAAATGCCTTAAATGTTTGTTTTGAATGTAAATGCCTTAACTGTCACTTAGTCAATTTAATAAAGTAAATTTTTTATTAAATTTAATAATAATTTTAAACTTATTTTAATCAATTTAATCATTTAAAATATTTCTTAAAAATAAATAAACTTACTGGCCCCAAATGTTGAATTGAATTGTATTTATTTATTTAATTTAATTTAATTAATTAATTATCAGTATGTCCAATAGAACAAGTTACAAATAGGAGTGTAGTAAACGAATGCTGCTTAATTTCACAGGCGTTCCATTAAAATCAGTGTGGAAAATGTTGAAAAAAGTTAACCATCTGGGCCTACTTCAGAACCTTAAATTATTCATGATATCATTTGTCTGTTAGAATATTAAGAATATTAAATTCCAAGGTGATATTCAAATGTGAAATTTCTCACATGGCCATAAATGTCTAGATACAAGTATTAAATGCAGATACAGTTCACTGACATTATTATAGACTTGAAATGGCCCATTTTTCATAATCATGAACGATCTAGAAATACTGTATGTAGTTTTAAATTTTAGCTCTGACTAGTTCATATCTAACATGCAGTTCTATGATTGTGGTGTAATTGTGAGCAGAAGACCTTAGTCTTCTCGTGCAGGTCATAGTGTACTGCTGCTCTAATGCAATAACATTATTATGGGGTGGCATTTATCAGAGGTGCGTATCCACTCGCATTAGACTTCCAATCACATCCTGCACAGACGAGAGGATGAGACCGCGGAGCACATCTCACTCTACCCATCTGCATATAGATTAGGGACACACACACACATACACACACTCACACGTATGTACGCACAACAAAGACATAATGACAAAATTTGGTCTCTTATGAAATGCTTAATCAAAAAAGAACAGATCATATTTTTTGCATTAAAAAGAAGCGTCTGAATAATATAACAGTGTTTTGACCCGGTATTCAAACCATGTAAACATCCTCTGTTTGTTTTTATAATTTCACACAGTATAAATGTCCTTCAGATGAGTAGCATTCATTAATAATTTTTTAATTACAGCTGATAACACCTTTTAATCTCAGAAATGCACACACACACAAACTCACAGCCTGAGTTTGCTGCTCCCATTGTGCATGTTCTTATTGCCCAGACCCTCTTGTCCACGTCGTCTTCACAATGAGGGTGCGAAAGGCCTTAATAATGAGTGTGTGTATTTCTGTGTGCCTAAGGGTAATAAGCAGTGAATGTAGTGTGTGTGTGTGGTCGAGAGAGCCAGAGTAATGAACAGCGGATCTTATTGAGTGCTCAGGAGGAGGCTTAAGCAGCCTGCTGAAAGCATTAGGGATGTTAATCTGTTGGACTCACAGATCATCCTATAATCAAGCCGGCAAGACAACACTCCATTAACGCGGAGCAGAGTTAACATCAGGAGCCGTCTCTCCCAGCCTGCCTGTGCGAGCGCTGACATCTCACTCGAGGAAAAGCTGCAGTGTCCACACAACACGCACACATGCAGACAATGCGTTCGAGGCTGAGAACATCGTCCATCTAATTCAGCTAATGAACCAGCACAGGGGGTCAAAAGTCACACCCTGGGAACAGAGATGCTGACTCTGCGGACATATTGTCCCTCCTCCGTTTTGGTTTTAGAGAGGTTTCTCGGAATGATGATTCCTGAACGAGTTAATTAATCTGCGGTTTGGGAAACTAGATGTGGCTGGAATTTTACTCGGAACATTTGGAGTATTTCATTTTCAGACTTTTTAATGCCAAAGGCCTGTTACCTATTTATACTGTGTGAGAAAGTTATTAAGCATCAAATTATGAAGACATAATTCCAAAATTAAATAATAGGCTTTTATATTGCACTTAATTTTTACTTTGCATTAAATTGAAAACTTTTTTTTTTTTCTATACAGTAAGAGTAATGTGAGATGCATGAATCTTAAAATAAAGGCTGTAAATAGAATAATTATTTGTTATATTTGTGAATAATTAATTATTCCATCTAGTCTTTAGAAAGTAAGTGTATTTATCATGTCTATTTTTTATTTTTATTTTAACCCTTATTTGATCAAAATTCTTAAGTATTTTACATATATGTTAACTTTGACAGCTATAAATACATTTTTCTGACCTTTTTTCTCCCAGAAGAAAAAAAAAAAAAAATCCACAGACCCTTAAGGAATTCCCTGCAGCCCCCTGAAGTCATGCTTATTTTTTTATATTATTTACATTTATTTATACAGATTGTTTCAGTGCAGCTTCATAGTAATAAACATTGGAAAGTAATAGTTAATTTTACAAAATTGATCTATTATGAAACAATTTGATATTCAGACGGCAATAGTGTCAATATTTAGCCCAATTTAGTGCTGTATTAATTCAATTCAGTTCTGTAAGTACAAAGTTTATCAGTTATGAAGCAAATTCAAGGTCTGAATTCTAAGCGTGTCTGGAGTTTGAAAATCCATGATTTGTACATTAGAGAATCATTTTAAAATACTTTTTTTGAAAGACATTGACCTTTAAAACCGAACTGTGTTATTTCTGCCGAGCTTGTCACACCAGACAGGACTGTGAAAATAACAACTCTGTCTTTGGTCAGACAAACACGGTTTCATCCCAAACTCATGCTTTTGGTTCAGTATTATGTCACACCCTGCTGGGCCACTTACACAGATTGTGCTTCTGTATTTGTGCTAGTAGCAGTCTAAAAATGTCACTCTTCACCTCTATAACACTCATAAAAAGGTGTCGCCATAAATGCATGTAGTACCTCTCCGAAATATTGTAATATTTGTTTTTCAGATTGCCACAGTTCAAAGAGGAGGCCAAGAGTTATGTGGGCACTAACATGAAGAAGGTAAATATAAAATCCTCCCCAGATCTCCATTCTCCCTCCAAACCCTT
The DNA here is from genome assembly GCA_039654775.1 of Spinibarbus caldwelli. Taxonomy (NCBI): domain Eukaryota; kingdom Metazoa; phylum Chordata; class Actinopteri; order Cypriniformes; family Cyprinidae; genus Spinibarbus; species Spinibarbus caldwelli. Next base: position 24,294,225 of record CM077242.1, read on the forward strand.
TACACCTGTTTCCCATCTGCCTTCCTCATTTCTCATTTACTTTATGAGCTTTGTTACGTAGAGGTCTCCTATGGGTATCATAAGTGAGGTCAGTTGCTGTTGCATAATTATTATACCTTTGTATGTGTGTGTGTCATCCATCAGGTCAGGAGATGGAAAATAGTATGTAGTGAGAGTTAACTGTGTTTTCCAGCCACAGTTGGTTCTGCATTTGAAAGACCTTTGCTTCTTTTCATATCAATTATTTAGGGATCAAAGACTCTCTCTTCTCCTGTCTTTTCATACCTGATTTTTGTTGTTAAGTTCATCCTGTGCCCATTTGCCTGTTCCAACTCGCAGATCCCAGGCTGTATTCTGGACACACAGGATTTTATTTATGCAGATCAGCCTAGAAACACCAATCAGACGGGCTTAGAGAGGGTATAGCACATTTACATGCATTAAAACAGCAGTTTTTATTGGGTTGCAGCTAGTGCATTTAAATACGCCGGGGCGCATGGCTTTGTTTGAATGCATGGTGGGGAGATTCGCTAAGGAATTAAAGCAGCCATTTTTCATAGCAACAAAAATGAGTTCTCATCATCTTTTTATAGGGAAATTCTCCATCCGATGCAATTTAAGCTGTTTTGACAACATCTGTAGCATGTCATTTTGTCTTGTTCAAAATGCTTCTATTCATGTTTCAAGACAAAACTTTGTGTTATCTAAACTGAAAAATGAGTTTAAAAATTGAAAATAATTTTACTATTACTATTCACAGACAAAAAGTAGTAAAGAATTTTGTGCTTTTGAAATAGGAGTGCATTAAATGTTTTTAATGAAACATTTATCATATCACAGTTCAATTTGTAGTACATTCCAAATTAATCCCAGTATTATTTTTCCTACCAAATCATGCAGCCCTTTACTTTAAATAAGCAATTTAAAAGTAATAATTATATAAAAAAAAAAATAAAAAAAAAATATATATATATATATATATATATAATATAAATATAGAGTTTCCCTGCATGTCATGCAAATGTGTTGTTAAATTATTATTAACTTAAAATCTCAGGGGGATGCTTGAAGAAAATCTTTTGACAAAGGGGTTTGGCTGGGAAAAGACTTAGGGAACCCCTGGCCTGTGGTGAATGACAGTGCCACAGATGCTGTCAATGAAGCTTAACTTGTTCTAGACCCAAAACATTCCTTCAAAAAAAAAAACGGATATGTCCAAATAGCTCTTTCTGTGGATTGTTAAACAATGTTTTTTGAATATGGAAATATTAGGGTTTGTAAATAATACTTCAAATGAGTATGAAGTGAATTTAGAGAGATGTCTCATTCTAAAGAAAGAATATTAGATGAACAGTCATGGGTAAACAATGTAGCATACCCTGTAGTTTAGGTCCAGCTTTATACTTTATGCAAATACAGAGTTGAGGTGAAACCACATCAGGGCTTTTATTTTCATATTTTCATTTTGGTTCCATAGTTTCATTTGAATGTTACTTTCTGTATTTGAATTTATATTCATTCGAGTGGGTTTTTTTGTTTTATTTTTTAAAGACCAGAAATCCTATTTGACTGCTATTTTGCATGCTTTGTGTGTTCCTGGTCTGTTTATTGCACCTATTTTATTTTATCCTTGGTTAGTCTCCCCAATTAATAGGTGTTTGTTTGTAACGTATGCTGAGGTGCTACTCCCCCCGTTTCCTCTGAGATGCATCGGGTTAATGTCGTTGAATGGGTGTGTTATTGAGTTCCTGATAATGAATGTGTGTGCATGGATGTCGTCCTGGTATGCGTGTCGATTTCTCCCATGTACACCCCATGCATGAAGTTCTATGTGCTCCCATGTCATGCGTCTCCCTCTGAGCTTGTGACTTGTCCATCACTAATCCCGGGGCCTGCCCCTTCTCTCCTGAGGCTTACAATATCTTATGGAAAAACAAACGAGTGCAGGTAAGGAAGAAGAGATCATCTCCGATCAGACTCACTTTAACCTTGTACAACCCCCATGTATTTAACCTATGACAGTGTTTTGACAGTATAACAGCTCCAGGTTGAAGTCCTTTGTTGTATTTTTGGTCTTATGTTCACTGAATACAGTGTTTCTTGAAAGCTAGTGAAACAAGCTGAGACGAGCATTAGATGGTTATTTGATACTGTTTCAGTTTGTTTTTAACGTATTTTAATTAAAAACACATTTAACTGCGTTCTTCTGCTAATGCATATGAAAACCCAGACTAAAATGCTAGACAGTTTCCTGCACCACTATAGAGTGCAATAATTGGGTTCTGGAAGTAATAATCCCATTCATTTTCCCCATAGGGGAGTTGTCTTTTAACAATAAGTTATAAAGACAGGCTGAGTTTGTTAATTGATGGTATATGCTTTTGTTGTGGAATTCATAGTGAATAACTGTTACTCATGATTCTGTTAAGAAATCATCACTCAGATGATTTTTAATTCTGCACAATAATGGATAAACTGATAATCATTGTTTATTTTGGTCAAAAATTATAATCATTCTCATTTGAGAATTTCTTTTTACTTTTTTTTTTTTTTTTTTTTTTTTTTTTTGAAGAATTACTGCACTTTCACATAAGCATAAATCAAGAGAATAAATTTACCTTTCTGTAGTTTGCTGATTTATTATATTTATCATCTTACATTGTCTATATCATATGAAAAACTCTTTTATTTATTTATTTATTTTTTATTAAAACAACACACATTATGTTGTGGCACAGATGTTGCGTAAGTGCATTTATTCAGCACCCAGTGTGGAGAGAGCATGTGCGCAAGGTTGCCAGCTTGGAAACCTTAAGTGAAACACTGGGCAGAAAATGTATCCATTTAAGAGAGAAGCCTTGATTAGGGAATTTAAACTCTTAATATCTGGCAACCACAAGCATGAAAGCTTGTGGAGGCTTGTTACTAATTCAGGAGAAAGGAAATGTCAAAAAAAAAAAAAAAAAAAGATGCTTTTTCAGGGTAAATAACCAGTGGGCAAATATTACAGATGATTATATTAAATTAACTGAGAAAATCAGAAATTGTGATCATGAATAAAATACAATTAATCTTGCAGCCCTACTTTATGGGATTCTAGTTCTTTCCCAATTAAAGCCATTAAGTACACAGTCCTGTACCTTAATCTTGTCCGATTTTCAATATTTGTTTGCTTTGAAGACTTTTTGAAATTCTGGAGAATGAATGGGTATCTGAGTTGTGAGCTTGAAATCTGAATTGAACATGAAATACAGTTATAACACTATGCTGACAAACTCTGTTTTCAGAAGCCATTATTACCACAAATGTGTTGATTTGTTACTGTAGAAACCTACTGTTGAAAATAATTTTGCTACTTGAATTGTGTAAATGGGGGTAACTATATTCTTAAACAACATTTTTGCTTAAAAATGGACAAAAAAAACAAAACAAAACAAAAAACATCTTTCTCCAGAATCGCATCATTCAGTTCTGCTGTTCTTCATGTGAGGGTGCACTACTGTCAGATATTTCTTCAAAAATAATAAAAAAGAAACATTAATGTGATTAAGTAACTGGTACTAGAATCATCTTTGTTGCTTGTCGTCCCTGTACAAATACATCCTGTATGTAAATCACATTAGTTTTGCTGATTTAAACATTTATATACTGATAAAAGTGAACACAATCACCTCAGCATACATAAAGGCCCAAGAGTTTTTTTGATAAAATGACATGACTATGTGTGTGCTATGCATCTTTTTGAGTAGTGGCATTGTTTTTTATGGTAATTTGAGGTGTCATGAGATTATGTTTTCGTCTTGCACTCCTGCCTGGTTCTTTGTGCAGTGAACTGCAGCGTTTGGCTTGATTTAACAAGTCTGTGTTTGTTTTGAAGCTAAAGATGAGAGCCGGGGGAATGAGCGAGTCGTCCAAGTGGAAGAAACAGAAGCGTTCTCCCCGCCCCCCTCGTCACATGGTACGCGGTCCCTCAGGACAGATGGATCCAGGCCAGTCCAGCACCCTCACCAACAACCTTTCAGGTATACCAACCATTCAGGTATACCAAGTCAGTTAGATTTAGCTTGTGTTTTTAAGTCATTTTCATTTACACTACTGATGAAAAGTTTGGGTCTGTAAGACGTTTTTTTTTAAATGTTTTTGAAAGAAGCCTCTTATGCTATCCATGGTTGCATTTACTTGGATCACATTTACAATATTGTAAAATATTGGTATAATTTAAAATAATGCTAAAAATAAAATCATTTATTTGAAATAGAAGTCTTGCTAACGCTTTACAATAAGGTTCCATTTGTTAACATTAGTTAACTACACTGGTTGACATGAACTAACAATGAAAAGTACTTCTAAAGCATTTATTAATCTTAGTTCATGTTGATTTCAACATTTACTAGTGCTTTATTAAATTCAAAAGTTGTATTTGTTAATATTATTTAATGGATCTGAGCTAACATGAGCTAGCAATGAACAGCTGTATTTTTATTAACTAATGTTAACAAAGATTAATAAATGCAGTAACACATGTCTTGCTTAGTGTTAACTAATGCTAATAAATGGGACCTTGTTGTAAAGTGTTACCAAGATCTTTTGTAACATTATTAATGTCTTTAATGTCATTTTTGGTCAATTTAATGCATCCGTGCTGAATAAAAGTATTAATTTCTAGAAAAAAAAAAAAAAAAAATCTGAATGACCCCAAACTTATAGTGGTGTATATGTACCAATACATAGTGATAAACAGCAGTATTTTTATGTGGACATTTTTTGAGCAGTGACTCAAACAAATAGTTGAATCACAGTTAAATGAATCAACTTTTTGAAATGTTCACTTTTTAATTAGCTTTTGAACTTTGCTATTAAAATATCTCTGTGAGTACGCTCTCTTACTTGCAAGACTTGAAACAAGAAGGAATAGTGCATTCCTTCACTGAAATGTATTTTGTGTACAATGTATTTTGCCGTCATAATCATCCTCTGAACATTCAGTATATCATCCTGTTGTGATGTTAAGCAGAATCACATGTTGTCACCCTGTCCTCATCCCATTGTGTCTATTTCAGGTGGAGTTCCTTTCATAGAGCAGCACAGTGGAGGTTCTTCTACTCTTCCTGGTTCAGACAGTGCAGCGTCCTCCATCTCCAGCCCCACCACTGACAGTGGCTTAGACACCGGCTCTAAAACCACATCAAAGGAAGATCTCACAGACCTGGAGCAGAGCAGCTCAACGGCCACCACTCCCATGACACCCTCCGCAGAGCCAGGCAGACTGGAATCACAGGTATCCCTCAGACCGTCAATAAACTATCCAAGTGCATGTGTTCAGAGCTTGATGGTATGGTGTACTGTGTCATCAGTCTGAGGGCAGGGAAGTGGAGCGTGCTCAGTCGGCCTCAGTCGAGTCCATTCCTGAAGTCCTGGAAGACCGAGACTTGTTGGCTGACCAGTCAGATTCGGCATCGGTTCACGACATGGACTACGTGAACCCGAGAGGTGTGCGCTTTACACAGTCCACCCAGAAAGAGGGTAAGAGGAATAGTGTATCCAGAATTTACATCAAAGGCCTGACGTTAAAAGGACTTCACACCAATTGGTACCACTGTGTTTCTCCAGGTGCTGCTTTAATCCCGTACGGTCTCCCGTGCCTGAGAGAGCTCTTCCGGTTCCTCATCTCTCTCACCAACCCACATGACCGCCATAACTCCGATGTGATGATGCACATGGGCCTCCAGCTGTTGAACGTGGCCCTAGAAGCCGCACACATCGCCCCCTACCAGTCGTTGCTCTGTCTTGTCAAAGATGAGCTCTGTAGGCACCTCATACAGGTGAAATTTGTTCTTCTCTAATCTAACTTGTGCATTTCTCTGATGTTTTCAGCTGTAGTAAATATTCTCTGTGTGTCTCTTTGTAGTTGTTGAGCGTGGACCGAATGAATCTGTATGCCACCTCCATACGCGTGTGCTTTCTTCTCTTTGAAAGCATGCGAGAGCATTTGAAGTTTCAGCTTGAGGTACGTGACTGAATGATGATCTTCCTGTGGTGAGATATGTCATCTTAGATGCAGGAAGTCACTCTTTGTATGTCTCCACAGATGTACCTGAAGAAGCTAATGGACATCATTACCTCAGAGAACCCTAAAATGCCCTATGAGATGAAGGAGATGGCCCTCGAGGCCATCGTGCAGCTCTGGAGAATCCCCAGCTTTGTCACAGAGCTCTACATAAATTACGACTGTGACTTCTACTGCTCCAACCTGTTTGAGGACCTCACCAAACTGCTCTCTAAGGTGAGCGACTCCAACTCAGGGACTAGTGAGAAAGAAATAGATCTGAAGTTTGAAAATAGTCCTTGGATACAATTTGGTGCCTCTAGTTATGTAAAGTTTAATTGCATTACCTTTTGATAAATATGTTGTGAGCTACACAGAAAAAAATCAATCACAGAATCACATATTGTTCACATAATGACAATGGAATGGCCTGAAAATGTATCAGTTGTGTAAAATACACTTGGTTCAACTTTGTATCAGTGTTATTTTAATAACATTAAGACTACTATTATAATAAATAAAAAAAATAATTTTAATTAATAGTTATTTTATTTATAGTAACTAAAACCATAAACCATTGTATTATGATTCTGTGCTTCTGGTTCATAACAATTACAACATTTAAACCGTTAAACTGCCATAGGCTGATGATTGCATTGCCAATTTTAATTTTTCAAAGAAACCTTTTTACAAGCACATTGCTACAAGGATTAGGCCACCTCAAATAGAAATTCCTGAACGTTTCTTACATTATTATGAAGTTGATTAATAGTGTTTTTGTACTCCAGAATGCCTTTCCAGTGTCTGGGCAGCTCTACACAACCCATCTCCTGTCACTCGAAGCCCTACTGACAGTGATTGACAGCACAGAGGCTCATTGTCAGGCCAAAGTGCTCAACAGCGCTGCACAACGGGACCAGTCAGAATCAACGACAGTAGAAGGAGACAGTTCGGTCAATACAATCACCGATTCATCAACAGGTGGGCAGAATCAAGAATCCAAGAGAGATAGACTAACAGAAGCAATGTAACAAATGTTAAAAGTGCTTTTTTGTTTCTCATAATGGCAAACTCTTCTACCTTTGTTCACTGCATACAGAGGCTGGCAAATCTGCACCCAGTTCTAATGGGCAGAATGCTGTAGTGTCAGACACAAGGACTGCCTGTCCTCCCACCAGTGGTCATCTGATGGCAGAGAAGATGAGATTAGGTAGACAGGACCAGGAGGAGACAGACACGGGTACATTACTGATGTTTTGCCTGTGAAATGCAACAAACAACTAAGACAAAATACTCACTGATTTGCAATAAACATTCAGGGATTTTAAGTACTCAAATGCTGCTTTGTCTTAATCCTGCAGAGAAGAAGAGCTTGAAGAAGCCTCATCGTTTCACCAGCTGTCTTCCAGACTCTCAGGAACTTTTAGAGATCAAGAACAAGAAGAAGGTGAGAGCTGTTCATGTGCAGTTATTTGCTTTGTGAATTTTAAAACCTTCAAATTTGTACTAAAATTACATGTGTTTTCGTCATACTTCAAAGCTTCTGATCACGGGTACAGAGCAGTTCAATCAGAAGCCCAAGAAAGGCATTCAGATCCTGCAGGAGAAAGGCCTGCTCAGCAGCCCCATGGACAATAATGAAGTGGCCCAGTGGCTGAGAGAAAACCCCCGCCTGGACAAGAAGATGATCGGAGAGTTTATCAGCGACCGCAGGAACACTGACTTACTCGACAGTTTTGTCAAGTAAACCTCCTCTTTATAACATGTTTTTGGTATGAGGGTTAGGCTAGCTGCATATTGCCAACTCAAAAGCATCAGTCGGAGATGTAGTTTGTTAAATCTTATGAAAATAGTGAAGAAATGTTAAGGTCATATTTCACGCCTGAAGAAAAAAGAAATTATGTTCCGTTTAAAAGCAATGAAACCCATTTTAGGATTACTTTAAGAAAAATGGTCTCACTTTATTTTAAGGTCCAATTCTTTCTACTAACAAGCCATTAACTACGACTTTTGCTTCAAAAAAACTCCTAATTTGCTGCTTATTAATAGTTAGTAAGGTAGTTGTTAAGTTTAGGTATTGGGTAGGATTAGGGATGTAGAATATGGTCATGCAGAATGTGTGCTTTATAAGTACTAATAAACAGCCAATCTGTTAATAATAGGCATGCTAATAAGCATCTAGTTAATAGTGAGAATTGGTCCCTAAACTAAAGTGTTAACAGAAAAATGAATTTCTTATTATAATGTGGAATAAAATGTGGAAAATGTACAGTATTAAAAATCAAATGAGAATAACCACTGAATCCCCCTCATATGGGATTTATTTAAAGGCATAGTTCACCAAAAATCTCATATTTTAAAAAAAAAAAAAAACCTTCACCCTCATGTCGTTCCAAAGACTTTTTCATCTTCACAAATGAAGGTATTTGTAATGAAACCTGAGAAACTTCTGTCTCTCCACTGAAAGTCCATGCAACCAAACCTTCAAGCTTTAAAAGGTTGATAAAGATATTTTAAAAGTTATCCATATGAGTCCAGCGGTTTAATCTAGGCCTTCTGAAGAAATAGTTTTATGTGATGTACAGATTTAATTTAGGCTTTTTGGTAACATAAGTGTATATATGTATGTGTATATATAAATATGTTATAAAAACATTTTCATGGTCTAAAAAAAATAATAAATAGTTATTACAGGCTTAAAGCGAGCTGGTAGGACCATTAAATCAAGTAGTTGAGATGGTTGTGGTGTTAACGTATGTTAACTTGTTTTTCCAACTTCTTGTCTGAGTCTTATACCTGAAAATTGGATGTGATGTTATTCTCGCTCATGATTACTATCAGGCTCAAAGTAACTGTCAGTATGGAGCTTGAGATAATTATAGCTTAAAGTTATTTTAAGGCCATCTCTATCTCTTCCTCAGCACGTTCACCTTCCAGGGCCTGCGCATAGACGAAGCGCTCCGCTTGTATCTGGAGGCATTCCGTCTTCCTGGCGAAGCGCCTGTCATTCATCGGCTCTTGGAAACCTTCACTGACAACTGGCAAGTAAGTCAGCTGCCACACACACACATACACAAGCACGAACTGGCAAGGACTGACATGAATATATATACACTTGAGCGGGAACACACACATATACTCTTTAAATAGGTTGTAGGTTCGCTGCAGTCACAGACACAAGCATTCTTACAGTTCTTCCATTACCACACTCCAAGGCAATCCTGGCCACCAACTGGCCCCATCATCAGGTAATTAGGGACAGCAGAACAGCAGTTCGCTCGGGATCAAGGACGGGGTCATTAGTCACACAGGTAATCAGGGAAGAGGAAAATGTTGCACTGGGAAGTGAGAGACATCCATCTGGCCTGCAGAAAGCAGCTCAAGCGATCCGAGGACATTTCGAACACGCTCACTTACTGCATATTAAAGGCAGCTCTCTGTGTGTGACCTGGAAAGTATTCGTAGAAATTTCTTTTCTTAGGCGCCATTCTCAATCACTACGTGATTATGCCACGTAGACATAGGGGGTTGTGCCCTCCCCGAAGCAGCGACGTATCGAAACTGGAATGGATTCAGTGTCTGACATTTGCACTAGTAGGAGATCCCGGAGGAATTACTGTACCCTTTTATGTTTTTCTAGTGGCGAATGATCTTCAAAACGTTCCTGTAAAGATGAGCATACATATTAGGTGATTTGATGATGCTATTCTTGCGCGCGCAGTCAATTGTATGGCCTTGTTCTTTTGTGTGCAGAAAGTGAACAGTAATCCCTTCCAGTCAAACGATGCTGGCTTCGCCCTGGCTTATGCAGTCATCATGCTAAACACCGATCAGCACAACCATAACGTTCGAAAGCAGAACATCCCCATGACGTTGGAGGTGAGCCACACATGTTCCTGTTAACCACAAGGACATCCAAAAGTCATTCACATGTTTAGGGCCACACATGCAATCCCTTTCTGAGAGATCAGTTTCAGCTCTATGACTTAACAGTTTAAGATAAGTGTATTATGTGTTATGTAAGTATGTTATGAAACCATCTGTCTAGATTTGCCACACACGCAGATTACTGTTATGTAGCCATGTCTCACTTTTACGTGCTTCAAACAACTGGCCTCGTTTTAGTGGAGCTTTAAGCTCAGCCACAGCAGTCACACATTTACAAATATATGATTAATGCCTTCACCTGCATCATCTGAAGAAAGATTTTCAATTTTTGCTTTTTGTTGTTGTTGTATATCATGCTTAACCATGTTTATCTATCATGCTTCACCGAAACTAAAGTTCTATAATTCTCTATTGTATTACAATAAGAAACTACTGGTGAATCTCATGGGACCCAATACAAAAAAGCAAGTTTTACACCAAAAGCAAAAAAAAGTGATCAGTGAGTTTATATTGAAAAATGTTTTGTCGTTAAGATTTTTTTTTTTTTTTGCATTGTGACATTATGATAGTTAAGCAAAAGTCATTAATGTAATACAAAAAATTCCTGTTGTCATTACCATAATTTTAAAAAAATAAATAAATATAAGAAGTAAATTAATTAATTAAAAAAAAAAATATATGCACTACTTTTTAAATGTTTGGGGATCAGAAATGACAGTCCAGAACTGTGAAAAGAAGAATTACAAAAGATTTCTATTTCAAATAATAAATGATTTCTGAAGTAAACAGTGTCACACGACACTGAAGACTGGAGTAATGATGCGGAAAAATAAATTACATTTTAAAATAAATTAAAATAGAAAACGTGTTTTAAATTGTAGGGTACATGTACCTATTAAGCTCACCAAAATCTACATTGAGACATTTTTAGTGCACAAGATATTGGTTTCAGTACAAAAAGTTATGTTAAAATAAAATATTAATCTCTCACACAAAAATGTTTAATTTTTATTTTAAATAACAAAAGCATTTCAAGTAAGATGTACATCATCAAATGCAAAAAGTCTGGCTGTGCTTAATGGGTACATTTTTGTACCCTTTAAGCACACCCCTGTTCCCATTAAGCTCACATAATGTTTTATTAAAAATTCTTGTTTATTTTAAACAACCTTTTTAAAGAATAACTGAAAAAAAATTTTTTTTTTTTTTTTTTTTTTTGAAGATACAAAGTCAATCACAAAAAAACAGAGCACTAAAATCAAGCAACAAGGCATTCAATTTGATCAGTTATATATGAAGTGTCATTTAAGCACACTGCAACATCAAGACTAGTCTACGTTCAGCTAAGTAACATATTCAAAAATCAAATAAAACAAACCAATAAAACATTTCATTCATGGGGATGAACACAGAAACTAGCCTCATTATGAAGCACTCTTATTAAATGGATGTCAACTTATCTATAGTCTCTTAAGGCTGGTATACACTACACGATTTTTGCCCCGATTTTCCACCGATTGACAGTCTGGAGAAGTTGATGCTAGTTGGCAAAGGTCGGAGCCAGTCTGCAGATTTGAGCTGACAGAATCCATAAAAAAATCGATTAACTTAACTTAAAGTGACAACCATCAGTTTATATGTAAAGTCTGTTTATGAAGTATTTACATAGACGTTCAATGTGGAAGAGCTTAAAGAGAGCACACTGAGCTTAATTGGAGCAGCAACAATTTTTAATAAACTTCATGTAATATTTATTAAAATGTCAAGATTTTGCAAAATAAATTATCTGTCATGTATTGTTCATACATATTTCAATATGAACAACTATCATTAACAATATCTATGAAATTATACTTTTTCTTATTGATGTCACACTGAAGCGGTGTGATTTTCATAGTAGAGCACCCTTTAAGCTCACCTTACAATAATATGAAATCTTTAAAAATTACAGCACTGTAAAACGACAGAACAGCAATAAACTGGCAGTTTATAATATTATAGATGTAAAAGTACAAGCCAGTAATGCCTGTGAAGTAATATATTAGCGTAGCACACAATCTTATCCAGCTAGTCAGCTAACTGTGTTCTTTAGCATCTGCACTGTGTTGCTAAAACTATCTTTTGGATCTAATGTAATTTTTTCCCACATCCAAGTTCCAGGTTTATAATATGCAAAAGTCTAAACATTAATCTCTTAATTTTACAGTAAGTAGTGATACTTACCTGAAATAAAGGCTTAAACATCTAAAAAAAAAAAACACACATTTAAGGGGCTCCTCTTTTGGTGAAAGTTTTTAGACAGCTTTCAAAATGGCCACCAGACAGTGTGAACACATGGAGACTCATATCTCAGTGTGCAATGATCTGATTGACTTGAAATTATAGGAGGTATGTGGTAACAAACATAACAATTGGTTAAGACACAAAGTAGGATAATAAATTATTTTTTCTTTTTATAATCTGAGCTCAAAAATGGCAGTGTGCTTAATGGGTACGTGAGCTTCATAGGTATGTTTACCTTAATATTACAGTTTTTACTGTATTTTAAAACAAATAACATTTGTGAGCATAAGAGACTTTCAAAACGCAATTAATACTTTTAAAAACATGAAAGAAATCTTACCGACCCCAAACCTTTGAACAGTGTGTATGTATACGTTTGTGTGTACATATATGTATTGTATTTATTGTTTAGGAATGATATTACAGTACTATAATTAGGCATAGAAAATATTAAGTAATGAGTATAGAATTACTGTATTACAGTAATGATAATAATGGAAAATGCGAAAAGAATGGATGGAAATATGCTTGATTTTCGCCTTCATGGGTCTAAAAATAGGCTTAAAACACAGGTAAAATAAAAAGAAAAAATAAATTTAATTAATAATAAATACTTTTTTGCCTTTTTTTTGTTTGTTTGTTTGTTTTGGTGTGAAATGTGACCTGGACATGTTTTCATGAGATTCACGCTTAGATACGTGGCTGCGGCTGGTGGCCCACGGACACCTTGAGTTTTCCATGCATTAGCACCAGATCCATTTAAACAGATGATCACACAGATCTTCCTGCTAAAAGCACTGGTGATGTAAAGGAATACAGGGAGCAGTGGGAATGGTAATCAGCAGGTATTCAGCCTGAGCACAGAGGGGATAAGCGCCGGCGAAGTGAAAGGCGAGCAGCAGGAGACGAGGCGGGACTGGGCTTTTGGCAGACGGCGCGTCCAGCTGTCTTGTCTCCGTGTCAGCTAGCGTGTGTGCGTCTGCTCCGGCTCTCCAGCCATGGAAAATGCAGTCCTGGAAAGACCCTCTGTTTACTCCTCTGTTTATTTCTCCTTCTGTTCATCCCTCTCTCCTGTGGGAGCTCAGGTTTCCCTTGCTTTACCTGCCATTAAGAAAGTATGCAGTAAAACAGTGGCCTAACGCCATCACTCAGCAGCGGACGTCTGTGTGTTTATTTGAGCTGAGGTTGGCCTTAGACCAGCCTGCTTAACACTAACACCTATTAAGTGACACCAGCAGTAATAAACCGAGACCAATTATTGGATTTGAAAGGTGATAGTTGGAAGATGTCGCTGTAATTGGATGAAATGAAGGCATTTTAATCAGTTTCCTCCTCCTGTTTGTTGTTTTGTTTTATTTTTCTAGCAATTCAAGAAGAATCTCAAAGGTGTGAATGGAGGAAATGACTTTGATCAAGACATGCTGGAAGACATCTACAATGCCATCAAGTTAGTTATTGCTTTAGTGCTCATATAGTTTTCATTATCTCTTACTTATTGAACACTTGTAATATGATTTTATAAAATATAACTGGTAATTTGCCATACAATAAATGTTTTTGTGAACTTCAGGCTAATAAAACCACATTCAGAATGTTAGGGCTCAACAACACGGATGACCCACTGACTGTTGATAATGTACAAATGGCTCACAAAATTAATATTAGATTTTCTTTGTATTGAATTTTGTTGCAAATTCTGATATAAATTTGGCACTAAAGTACAGTAATCTGTCTGGCTGACACACAGTATGTTAATTTGTAGAGATTTGTGAGACTGTCTTGGACAGATCATATTTTATGCCATTGTTTGGCAGCAAAAGTTTATGAGCTAATACTAATTACAAGTGAATGATAAAAAAAAAAATATTTGCTTCTACATACAGGTGCATCTCAATAAATTAGAATGTTGTGGAAAAGTTCATTTATTTCAGTAATTCAACTCAAATTGTGAAACTCGTGTATTAAATAAATTCACTGCACACAGACTGAAGTAGTTTAAGTCTTTGGTTCTTTTAATTGTGATGATTTTGGCTCACATTTAACAAAAACCCACCAATTCACATTTCAACAAATTAGAATACTTCATAAGACCAATAAAAAAACATTTTTAGTGAATTGTTGGCCTACTGGAAAGAATGTTCATTTACTGTATATGTACTCAATACTTGGTAGGGGCTCCTTTTGCTTTAATTACTGCCTCAATTCGGCGTGGCATGGAGGTGATCAGTTTGTGGCACTGCTGAGGTGGTATGGAAGCCCAGGTTTCTTTGACAGTGGCCTTCAGCTCATCTGCATTTTTTGGTCTCTTGTTTCTCATTTTCCTCTTGACAATATCCCATAGATTCTCTATGGGGTTCAGGTCTGGTGAGTTTGCTGGTCAGTCAAGCACACCAACACCATGGTCATTTAACCAACTTTTGGTGCTTTTGGCAGTGTGGGCAGGTGCCAAATCCTGCTGGAAAATGAAATCAGCATCTTTAAAAAGCTGGTCAGCAGAAGGAAGCATGAAGTGCTCCAAAATTTCTTGGTAAACGGGTGCAGTGACTTTGGTTTTCAAAAAACAAAATGGACCAACACCAGCAGATGACATTGCACCCCAAATCATCACAGACTGCTGGACTTCAAGCAACTTGGGCTATGAGCTTCTCCACCCTTCGTCCAGACTCTAGGACCTTGGTTTCCAAATGAAATACAAAACTTGCTCTCATCTGAAAAGAGGACTTTGGACCACTGGGCAACAGTCCAGTTCTTCTTCTCCTTAGCTCAGGTAAGATGCCTCTGATGTTGTCTGTGGTTCAGGAGTGGCTTAACAAGAGGAATACGACAACTGTAGCCAAATTCCTTGACACGTCTGTGTGTGGTGGCTCTTGATGCCTTGACCCCAGCCTCAGTCCATTCCTTGTGAAGTTCACCCAAATTCTTGAATCGATTTTGCTTGACAATCCTCATAAGGCTGCGGTTCTGTCGGTTGGTTGTGCATCTTTTTCTTCCACACTTTTTCCTTCCACTCAACTTTCTGTTAACATGCTTGGATACAGCACTCTGTGAACAGCCAGCTTCTTTGGCAATGAATGTTTGTGGCTTACCCTCCTTGTGAAGGGTGTCAATGATTGTCTTCTGGACAAATGTCAGATCAGCAGTCTTCCCCATGATTGTGTAGCCTAGTGAACCAAACTGAGAGACCATTTTGAAGGCTCAGGAAACCTTTGCAGGTGTTTTGAGTTGATTAGCTGATTGGCATGTCACCATATTCTAATTCGTTGAGATAGTGAATTGGTGGGTTTTTGTTAAATGTGAGCCAAAATCATCACAATTAAAAGAACCAAAGACTTAAACTACTTCAGTCTGTGTGCATTGAATTTATTTAATACAAGAGTTTCACAATTTGAGTTGAATTACTGAAATAAATGAACTTTTCCACGACATTCTAATTTATTGAGATGCATCTGTACCTTTAGAGTGTATTACACTACCTTTCAAAAGTTTGGTGTAATACAATAATAAAAAAAATACAATAAAACTGTAATTCTGTGAAATATTACCACTTAAAATGATATATACACATCATATAAATCAATATATTTTAAAGGTAATTTATTCTTGTGATGCAAAGCTGAATTTTCAGTATCATTACTCCATTCTTCAGTGTCACATACTCCTTCGGTAATCATTCTAATATAAGAAAAATACTTGTGAGATCAGCAACAGTGTAACTTTGTAACAGTGTAAAAATCTTTACTTTAATTTTTGATCAATTTTATGCATCCTAATATAAATACAAGTACAAATCTGAACAGCTGAAAAAGTCCTTCTTGTTGAGCTCTTATGTTTATTATTTCTGTTATAAACCTCATGTCTCTGGTCTTTAAGTGTATGGATATACTGATGAATACAATGGCTCAGATGGGATAAGCCGAAATAAACGTATGTGGTCCTGCAGGAACGAGGAGATTGTGATGCCTGACGAGCAGACAGGGCTGGTGAAGGAGAACTATGTGTGGAGTGTTCTGCTGCACAGAGGAGCCTCGTCTGAAGGGTTATTCCTGCATGTGCCTGAAAGCAGTTACGACCGCGACCTCTTCACCATGACCTGGGGACCCATCATTGCCGCCCTCTCCTACGTTTTTGACAAGAGCCTAGATGACACGATCATTCAGAAAGCCATCGCTGGGTTCAGGTAAGACCTGCAGATTGGTAGACTGGTTTTGCACAGAGCGTTTAAATCAAAACAAAACTGTTTTTAATGATTGCCAGAGTTTTGTTTCTACAAAGATTTTGATGAAGATGCCACACTGGTTTTTCTTTCTTTCAGGAAATGTGCCATGATCTCTGCACATTATGGCTTCAGTGATGTCTTTGATAACTTAATCATTTCACTCTGCAAGTTTACTACTCTGAGCTCTGAGGTAAGACCTAAAGCATCCTGATCAGATGCATTCAGTCTCCTGCAGCAGCTTTAAGTCATGAGTGAACAGATCTGATTGGGATTTGTGTGCCTTTAGTCTGTAGAGAACCTGCCCACTGTGTTTGGCAGTAACAGGAAGGCTCAAGTTGCTGCCAAGACCGTGTTCAGCCTGGCCCATCGTCATGGTGACATTTTACGAGAGGGATGGAAGAACATCATGGACTCCATGCTGCAGCTTTTTAGGGCTGAGCTCTTACCCAAGTCCATGGTTGAGGTGAGATGGGAGTGCCAACATATCACTTTAAATCCCCTAACAAACACTTGCATGCTTTGGAGAAAGTAGTTCTATTTAAATCAGGCAATAGTGCCACCTACTGTCACATTTGAGAAAATATGTCATTCTTGTTGAAAGGTTGAGGACTTTGTAGACCCTAATGAGAAGATTTCCTTACAACGTGAAGAGACACCATCAAACAGGTATATTGAAGATAATCTTTGAACTTCAGCTTTTATATATATATAAATATATATATATATATATATATATATATATATATATATATATATATATATATATATATATATATATATATATATATATATATACATACACACACATGCTTCCAGGTTCTTTAGATAAGCTGCTTTTAGTGAACGGCATTAAAAGCACTATGGCTCTAAAGATATGTTATTCTCATGTTACATTATATAATGCATTATTTTAGTTATTACACAGGTTTTACATAGTTAATACACAGTTATTACATTGTTAATACACAGTTGTTACATTTATTAAACCTGTGAATTCTTGTGCAGTAATATATGCACTTTTTAACTTATTTTGACAGACATGTTGAAAACATTCTCATTTGTTTTGTGTAATGTGGCATTTTTTTAATTGCTCATATGGACATTTAGCTACACAAGTAATACATTTGATTCTACAAGGTATTCAAACATTGAAAATAAATGTAAAAATGCATATTATCAGTATTGCTCGGTTTATTAGTATTTCTTCACTAAACCATAATGAACCATGTTGCTGCAGAGATTGGGTATGCTATGTAGTCGCTGAACGTGTTTCACTTTAGATTTGTTAGTGTTTACACTTTAAAAGTGAAAAAAGCCATTTTGATGTTTGTGTGATGCCCTAATAGATTCATTCAAGTCTTAAAAGAACAATAATGTTGATCGTGATCCGTAAAATATCATAATTTGTGTCAAATTGTAATCCACCCGATCAGGAAATCTAAATCTTGCTGGAAATCTAAAAAAATCTAAAAAAACCCAAATCTTGACCAGTCTTTTGTAAATGTGTGTTTAAACCACACAGTCATTTGTCATTTTCAGCTCAATTTGATTTTGAATCTAAATCTAAAACAGGTCTTTTTTGAGGTGCCTGAAGGTCCTGGACGAATTAGTTAAGCTCATCTATTCTTTTCTACTGCTGTACTTCTGTCAGGGGTGAGTCGGCTGTATTGAGTTTTGTGAGCTGGTTAACATTGAGTGAACAGTCTGGGCTCAGAGGCCCCTCCACTGAGAACCAGGAGGCCAAACAAGCTGCCCTGCTCTGCATAAAGGTACAGAACATACATTCACTTACAAAAGGCATTGCGGTATAAAGTCGGTCTGAATCATTACTCCATCTGAAAAATATGCTGGCTTACGTGAATAAAAGAATTTTCTCACATATCTTCTTTATTCACGTCAGCACTGTGACCCAGAAAAGCTGATTACCGAAAGCAAGTTTCTGCAATTGGAGTCTTTACAGGAACTCATGAAGGTGAGGTCCACTTAGAAAGGCTGGGTGTATACAAGAACAAAACCATTTTCTTTCTTTAGTGTATTACTTACAGTATTACTTGTTCGTTATGTAATTTTTAATGTTTCCAGGCTCTCATCTCGGTGACCCCTGATGAGGAAACATACGATGAAGAAGATGCTGCTTTTTGTCTGGAGATGCTGCTACGTATTATTCTTGAAAACAGGTACTGCACTCATTAACATGTTGCATTACGTCATTGAGAATTACTAGTCGATGGAGTCAGACGAAGATACGGCAGCTTGTAGATTTTAATGGAGAGATTACTGTGTGTTTGCAGGGACAGAGTATCATGTGTTTGGCAAACGGTACGGGATCATCTGTACCAGTTATGCGTCCATGCCAGTGAGAGCTGCTTCCTGGTGGAGAGAGCAGTGGTGGGATTGCTCAGACTCGCTATACGCTTATTGCGCAGAGAGGACATAGGCTCACAGGTACACACACTCGACACATGCAGTACAAACTCTAACGTGGGAAGTGGGCAGCTAAGCGGTTTCTTCCCTCTCTCTGCACAGGTTCTCCTCTCTCTTCGCTTGCTGTTGATGATGAAGCCTCACGTCCTGTCCAGAGTCTGTCGAGAGGTGGCCTATGGCTTGCATGAGCTGCTTAAAACCAATGCTGCCAACATCCACTGCACTGATGACTGGTACACGCTCTTTTCACTTTTGGAGTGCATTGGGGCTGGGGTCAAACCGCCGGCTGCCCTGCAGGTCGCCAGCACCAACCCAGACAATGACACAGGTGATTCGGTTATTGCTAACCATTTTATCTGTTAATGCACCTCAAGACACAGTCGAGTGTGGCCTAAAGTCCTTTTCCAGATGGGCTTATCTTGTGTAATCCTTTTGTTCCAGGTGCTCAGTCAGATAGCGAACTGAGTTCATATCATCAGAGTGAAGTTAGTCTTGACCGGGGATATACGTCTGACTCAGAGGTTTACACCGAGCACGGCAAATCCAGAATACCTCGTTCAGCTACCGATGTGGATGTGGGCTGGCTAGTGGTAAGTGTTCACATAAAACCCCAGACAGGAAGTCTGTTAGAGACAGATCCACCCTCACCGTCATCATTATTATGCATGTTGACTTGGACAGACATATAACTTCATTCTGTTTTGGGCAGGTGGGTAAAGATGATCTGGATGGATCTAAGGCAGCAGTGACTCCAGGTTCAAAGCCCCTGACCTATCCTCTCATTAACCAGTACAGTTTAACTCTTGGGCAGGACATGGGTCTGCATGACACCAAATCCCTCATCAAGTGTGTGGATTCGCTTTCATTCATCATACGCGATGCCGCCCATGTCACTCCAGAAAACTTTGAAATTTGTGTTAAAGCCATACGAGTGTTCGTGGAGGCTAGCCTTAATGGAGGTACGTATCTCTTATACAACAAAGTACCAGAGTCAGGAATTAACTGGGGCTTTTGGTAAAAACGCCACTGAAATGAATAAGTTCCTTAAAATTCAAGATACAAGATCAAAAAATCCCCGTGTTCATGCTTGTTAAATTTCTAACACACAATATATTTAAGCAATATCACATAAGCAAGAGTGCTGTTTTTCACAAATATCAGCACAATTGCTGTTCTGTTTTTTTAAACAAATTGATTGAGTGAATGATTCAATGACACATTAATAAAAACAGTCGCTTGCTTAATTTCTGAATGAATCAGCCTTTTGCCACTTAATGGTGGTTTTAGCTTCATATAATATATATATATATAAAAATGTCTCATAGAATTATTAATGCAATTTTAATTTTAAAAATTTGCCACCTCTGCAGTGCAACGATGGCTTTTGTTGATACTGATTTTATTTGATTGGTAACAGCCCTATAGTGTATTTTTGTAATTGAAGTTATTGACAAATATATTTAATACAGTTAGAAATCAAATGCCCTTATGAAGATAAAAATGCCCCCTACTTATGCATGCGATCTCAAATGGCTATTTCTTGTATACTTTCATTTCTGAATATGGTGTGCGATCTTTGACACTGAAACCTGCCCATCTTGTCTGAAACAAAGGAATTATCTAATGAATATGAATTTTCATCTTTACATAACCACATGACACAGCCATAGCTCCAGTTTACATGCTGCCACATTAACAAAATACTCATTGTTGCCATAGTACAAATTACATTTCAAACACTGAAATTTTCATTCCAAACAAACCTATTGGAGGACATTTTATTGAAACTTCATCTAGAAAGTTTGACTCCTTGGGGGATTAGAGTGTCTGCCTCACTTCCGTGGCTTTGTAATTGGATGTGTCAGTGCCTGTAAGCTCTTTAGTGCTGTATCTTGAGCTGTGCTCCACCGGTGAGTCATTTAACTTGGGGGCAATTCAACTGTCTTGTGTGCCCTCTCCATTTATCCTTCACTCTGTCTCTCAGTTCTTCTATCCGGGGTGGTCGGCGATCTACAGTAGGCTTAGTCAAGACTCATTCAGCACTTTGTAGCTCTGCTCTGCCAATCGGCATGGCCTTTTCATGAGCTGGAGGCCTCTGTTTACATGGGAAGATACGTGCTGTCATCAGGGGCTTACATGCTCACTTTGAGGGCGGCAGATCAAAGTTTTGAGTTTTGAACGTCTAATAGACGCAGCACTGTGATAATTATATGGTAGATATCTGCTCTGTTCTTTCACTGGAAACAGAACAATATTTTCGATTGCAATCCCAAAATTGACCAAGATTTGTCAAGAGACAGGTTCTTCTAACCAGCAAATGAAAGGGTGTGAAGATGGGCAGTCACATGGAGAAAAGGTCGCAAAAAAAAAAAATCACCACTTGTTATTCATTCTCATCAACCGGTGCAGGCTTTTACCGTGCTTGACAGTTGTGAGAATGGGATGGCGTGCTCTTGAAAGCTTAATTTGATTTCCCTTGTTAGTCACTCTGTTGATTGTTTCCACGCCCTCCTCAGGGTACCGCACCCACGAGAAGAAAAAGAGCCACAAATATGACTCCAAATCCAGCCGGCTCCGAAAGAAGCCACGCGAGAAGGAAGGCACATCGCGGAGAACCAAAGCGTCCAGTCAGCGGCCCGCCCGTTCCCATAGCGACGATGAGGAAGATGAGGGCGTGCCGGCCAGTTACCACACGGTGTCTTTTCAGGTTAGTCTGGACGTAAGTACAACAGCCCTTTCCCTAATTCCTAAATCTGTCCATCGTCATGTTTGCCGATCTGCTCGGTGGAGGAGAGCCATGTGATCATTTCACATTTGAAACTCTAGACTATAGTAGAAAAATAAATGTTCATGCTGTGCTTTTGATGTTCGTTTCATTTTAGAACTTTTAAAATATTACTTGTCAGTACTAATACCAGTACAATTTCACATTTCTTAAACAAGTTTTGATACCACAGTAAAAACTAAAATGCTGTCGAGCAGAGCTTTAAAAAGTTAAATGTGAATTATTAAATAACAAAATGAATTAACAAAATTAATAGTTAATTAACAATTAAAACAATAGTCCACATATTTCACAATTAAGTACACATTGATTTAAAGTAAGCAGTAATATGGTAAAAAAAAAACGAGTAAATGTTTCGCTCTCTAACAGCAGCATGAAGTATTCAAGTAAAAATTTAGAAGCTGACAAAAAAATCTCAAAAGATATCTGATGTTTAATAAATCTAATTAAGTATTGACTGCATTGTTATTAGATATTAATACAAATTTGTCTTAATCTTACTGAGAAGCTGCTATTGCATTGTAATTAAGATTATCTGTACTTTTTTCCCCCTTTAAGGCTAACTTTGTATTCATTTTTTATCTTGAAATGTTTTCATTTAATTATTTTTATATGAACAATTGTAGTATTACTGAATTTAATTTATTATACATATTGCCATATTTTGCTTAAAGAAAATCAAGCTTGTTTTTGTGACTATTTTTATTCATGACTACTTTTCACACCTTCTAATTCGTAGTTTCTTACTTACAAAATCTCATTTTTATTACAGTAATGCAGAAAAAAAATGTGTATTATTTAAATATGTAAAGTATATTTGGAAAATCCAATTATCATAGTAGTATGTTGCACTGCTGTTAAAAAATAATCATCTCTGCCCAAGATGATTTTTATTGCTTTATCACAGTAATGACAGGTTTTTTTTTAAGTCATTAAATATTGATAGAAATATGCTCTTAATTGTAATTTAAAAAGGCATATTACAAAAATATTACTTATTCAAATATAGCCTTATGTCTTTCTTTTTTTTTCTGTTGAAATATGGCCTGACATGTCTTTGTGATGTTTGCCCGGGGAAGCATGCTTTCCTCATTCATAACCTGAATATTGCACATAAAAACAATATCATGATGTCTGAACATAGTAACAAATGTATAGCATGAATTTTTATTTTTTTTTTTTTTGGTCTTTTGTCATGTTCTTTCCACCTGTTTACCTGTCATGTCTCAGTAGTGGTTGTACAACAATCATTTCTTTTGTCCCTATTAATAAGATGAAAGGGAGTCTTTTAGAAAAGCAAATATTCATTTAATACACCAGATATGGCCCTGAGTGTTCAGCGATTATTAAAACAGCCTGTTTGCCCATATAGTTGTTAGACCTGATGCATACACTGCACACACGAGCAGCAGGCATCTACAGCTCGTGGGCCGAGGAACAGCGCCATCTAGAGGATTCTGGGAGAAAGATCGAGGCAGACTCTCAAACACTGTGGTCCAGCTGCTGGTGTCCTCTCCTTCAAGGTCAGAGACTAGCCAAAAAGCATATTAGCAAGCCTCAGTGTCAATTACAAACGCTTAGAATAGCAAAAAAGATTTTGTTGTAAAATAAGTGATAATTTAATTTGTTATATCTGATGTTATTCTGAATGCATTAAAGAGATAGTTCACCCACAAATGAAAATTGTCATACCCTTATGTCGTTCCAAACCCGTAAGACTTTAATTCATCTTAAAAACACAAAAGACGACATTTTTAATGAAATCCTAAATATTTGTCCCTCCATTGACAGTTACGTAACTGCCCCTTTGATGCTTCAAAAACATTAATAGAGATTGTTAAACTAACCTATTTGAATTGAAACTGAAGAGACCCAATCACTGTGCATTGATTAAAGTTTATATGTGAATAAAAGCCTAAATTAAGTCGACATGTAGCACCATTGTGCTTCGGGCGTCCCGTGTTTGAGTCCCGGCTCATGGACCTTTCCTGATCCTGTCTCCCCTCTCTCTCCCACTTCACTTCCTGTCTCACTACTGTCCTGTCAAATAAAGACAAAAATGCCAAAAATAATTTAAAAAAAAAAAAAGCTGAAATTGTCTGTTCATTATATAAAGTGATAGTGAAAATTTTGTCCGAGTCATATAGATTAGTTTTACGATCTCTTTATGAACTTTGTGAAGTGTCAAAGTGGTAGTTGTAGACTGTCAATGAAAGGACAGACCTCTTTCAGATTTCATTATAATTATCTTCATTTGTGTTCTGAAGATGAACGAAAGTCTTACAGGTAAGAAAGTAAATGATAGAATTTTCATTTTTGGGTGAACTATCCCTTTTAAGGAGGTGTATGTTCAGAGATGCTCTATAACTTGTGTGTTTTGGCCTTGTAGGTATGGCTTGGTTGTGCTGTGATGCACGGAGGCAAGTCCGCATGCAAGCTCTCACCTACCTACAAAGGGCACTTCTTGTACATGATCTACAAACTTTGGATGCAGTGGAGTGGGAGTCCTGCTTCAACAAGGTGAACTAGTTCTGTTTGGCTATCTGTATAGTATTAGTTTAACATGCATTTTCATTTTTACGAAACTATGTAATATGTAAAACTGAGAAATTATGGTGATTTCTGTCTTTTTTTAAGGTGCTGTTTCCTCTGCTGACAAAACTCCTAGACAACATCAGTCCAGCTGATGTGGGAGGCATGGAGGAGACCAGGATGAGGGCCTGCACACTGCTTTCTAAGGTCTGGCCTTGGACGACTTTGCTCATTAATCCTAATAACTTCAACCTTATTTAAAGAGTGATTGTAAGTGTCTTTGTCTCCTCAGGTGTTCCTGCAGCATCTCTCTCCTCTGCTCTCTCTTCCCACATTTGCCGCCCTCTGGCTCACCATTTTAGACTTCATGGACAAGTACATGCACGCCGGTTCCAGCGACCTTCTGGTAAGATGCTCTCAGATAGCAAGAGAATCACCTGTATTGACTTAAAGGAAATTATACACCCCAAAATGTTCTCATCATTTTACCTTCATGTCATCTCAAACCTGTATTATATTAACAGTGACTAAGATTTCAGTGTATTCCTCACACAAAGGTGTAGTATTGATTTGGAAAATAGTGCAGATTCTGCAGAGCTCACATGGATGCATTTTATGATACTTTGATACTTGTTTTCTTTTCTGAAGCTTGGCAGTAAACATCATCTATTAATGTGTAGAAAACAGCAGCTCAAAATGCTTTTTAGCATTTTCTTTTGTTTCATATAAGAAAGAAATACATTTGGAACTACATGGGGTTTCAAAAATGCCGCCAAAGTTTCTTTCACATCTTATTGCGCTTAAACTGTCAAAAACAAACAATATTTTGTCAACCACACTCAAGATTCACGCAAGCACAGTTGTGTCTTAAATGAACGTAAACAGTTGGGAGAAACTCAGATGCGTGGCAGTATATTGGATTTGTGCATTGGGTCTTAAAGTGACAGCAGCTGCTAATATGCATTAATATTAATCAAACAACAAAAGACATATAAAAAAACGACTGAAGAATTTTTTAAGCTTTAATAACAATCAATGTATATGAAAAATCATACAGTGAAGACCGATAAGATTGTGAAAAGTGTTCCTGTCTGAAATAAATTGTGATGTTATTTTGCTATCAATCAATCCAAAATATGATGTTCATAGATTTACAGCAAAAAAGTTATTAAATCCTGAGCGCTGATGAGTCTGTGTGTGTGACTTTGGTGCACAGCTGGAGGCCATCCCTGAGTCTCTGAAGAACATGCTGCTGGTGATGGACACAGCAGGGATCTTTCACAGTGCAGACTCCCGTACAGGCTACTCAGATTTGTGGGAAATCACCTGGGAGAGAATTGACTGTTTCCTGCCCCGTCTGAAGGAGGAGCTCTTCAAACAGGCTGTCATTCCAGGTACTGAGCACTCAAACACAATACTCACGTTTAACATTTCAGTTCAACCATGTACAACACAGGTTTGGATTTGGTTAGCTGAAATCCTCTGTTTTTTTTTTTTTGGTTTTTTTGAACAGAACCTGTGTGTAATGTTCCTGTGGAGCCTGTCCCACCACCTGCTGCCGTTACCCCAGCCTCTCACCCTGTGCCAGCCCCTTCATCAGTGCCAGCTGCCCCCGCAGAGCCAAACATCCCCAGCAGACCCGCGTCACCTCAGGATACGCCCACACCTAGTGCCAACGGTGATCGTAAGCATCATTTAGACACATTTAACATATTGAATAGGAGTGGGTGGTATAACGTTACTATGGGTATAGTTTTCACTAAAAGTTTACTTTACTTTTCACTAAAGCTACATTTATTTAATCAAAAATACAGTATAAACAGTAATATTATGAAATTGTTCATTTGAAATGTTTTCTATTTTAATATATTTTAAAATGTAATTTATTTCTGTGATGCAAAGCTGAATTTTCAGCATTATTACTCCAGTCTTTTTGATAAGTTTTTTTTGATAAATGATAGTTTTTTTTTTTTTTTTTTCATTTTATTTTCTTTTTTTGTAATATTATTAATGTCTTTACTGGCACATTTGATCAATTTAATGCATTCTTGCCAAATAAAATTTTTACTTTTCTTACTTATTCCAAACTTTTGAATGCACAAAATTCAACAAAATTCAGTTTGACATTGATAATAAGAAATGTTTCTTGAGCAGCAAATCAGCATATTAGAATAATTTCTAAAAGATCATGTGACTGAAGACTGAAGTAATGATGTTGAAAATTCAGCTTTTCATCACAGAAATACATTACATTTTACAATATATTCCAAAACAAAACAATATTATTACAAAACAATTTTACAATATTACTGTTTTTACTGTATTTTTTTTTTTTACTATATTTGAGCAAATATATGCAGCCTTGGTGAGCATAAGACTAAAAAAAAGTAATTATTTAAAATAATTGGCTGTTTTGTATGTGGAAACGGATACATTTATGACTCTTTAATGGATAGAAAATTCTAAAGAACAGCATTTATTTACAATAGTTTTTACTGTCACACCAATTCATAGTTTCTAGTTTCTATTGTATTTCAAAATATTTTTTTTTTTTTTCAATGAAAATTGTCAAATTTGTGAACGTTTCTGCTTTCTTTCCTCTGTGCAGGATCAGACAGATCATCTCCAGTTCCTTCCTCAACACCTCCGATGCCCACTCCAGCAAAGATGAGACCTCCTGAGTCCCCGCCGCCTCATCTGGGCCAGTCTCCGCTCATCCTGCAGCCCCTCGCCTCTCCGCTGCAAGTGGGCGTCCCGCCGATGTCCCTGCCAATCATTCTGAACCCAGCTCTCATAGAGGCTACCTCACCCGTGCCCCTGTTGCCTCGGCCCACCACCGATTGACCCGCCCCTCAAACATCAGCCCAAAGAGTGCCACCGCACCTGAAGGAGAAGCATCTGATTTGACTGTTCTCCTGCACGTGTGCAGTCGCTGTAGCCCACACTATTAAATTACGTAACAGCAGGATCTGGAACGAGCGCGTGAGAGGACGTTGACATGCATGGTTGCCTCTCCGCTTTTCAAACATCAAAGCATCAAAGGATTTGAATGTCCTTCAGTTAGAGATGTTACACAGATGATCGTATTTATTCAAAACAGGAAGGTGCCACCCTGGAGGACAGATCATTATTGATGGGACTGGATTTCGGTCGGTTAGGTTAACTGCACCTGTCAGAGCAGATTTTAATGTGTCAGTACTCAGTTGTTACTCAGGCAGTGATCACAGAGAACGGCTGATGGGTATTGGGTACCGCACACTGGGTCCAGCTAATGAAACCATAAAAAAACTACATTAGCGTTGAAGCTTTTATCACCGCTCCAGCTAAATAAAACTGTACAGTATGATGAAGAAAACATAATTTATTTTGACAATTCATATTGTTTCTTATTGTGGCTTTTACACTTTAATTATATAGTTTTGCCGTAAATTGCTCTAGAGAAAACAGTCAGAGATGTAGCCACATAATGTTTGTCATTCATGGTTCATTAGTGAAAAAATTAAAAGCATAGTTCACCCAAACATCAAAATTCTGTCATCATTTACTCACCCTCATGTCGTTTCAAATCTGTATGAATGTCTTTCTTCTGTGGACCTTCTGTAGAAATTTGGAAACCAAACAACATTGTCACCAATTGACTTTCTATTGTATGGACCAAAACATTTCTTTAAACACCTTTGATGTTCCACAGAAGAAGGAAAGTCTTTCAGGTTTGGAACAACATGAGGGTGAGTAAATGATGACCAAATGTTCGTTTTTGGGTAAACTGTCCCTTTAAGTCCAATTCTTTTGGTTAAAAACAATAAAATATGACTTGTTTTGATGACACCACGTAATTATCGTGCATCTCTACAACATTCCAGACACCTTGCTGATGTTTTCAACTAAACGAACCGGCTGAACTGTATGTCAGGATTTATTTTATTTTGATGAGTATTTTTATTCGTAAGTTGTCTTAAAGAGAGGTGGGTTTATGCTGTATCGCTGAAGCACTTCTGCTCTTTGTAGCTTTCCCTTTCAAGAATTTATCCTGTAAAATACATAATTTCTTCCAAATATATGTTACTTTCTATTAACTGTATCCCTTTATTGTGGTGATCTCGGCTCTGGAAGTTTACAGACCACTTTTAGTTTGGTATGAATTAATTAATGCTTCATGAGAAGTAGATCTCAGAAGAGAGCTATAAAATTCACTAATATAAAAGTATAATAGCTCTCAGACCTGCACCTCCTTCCATCAGCCAAGACCACCCACGAGCAGCTCAAGTGCGTTTAGCGATCAGCGTTTGACCTGAGACTTATGCTATGTTTGGATCAGTACCGAGACTGTAGGTTCGTCGAGGAATGATACTGTAATTTAATGTAGATTGTCACTGCAGTGACAGCAGATCAGTGATCACAAACCTAAGAGGTGGCTGTGGACAGATGGATGTTTTCTTTGTATGTGCACTTGTTGTACTGCATTCTTAGATACATCAGGAACTAATTCTGTAGTCAACAAGTAATTCAATGAAAATAATCTGTATATATATGAATAAAAGTTAATGTACTTTTTACAATGTAATAAATATATGGTAAAATATACTAATCCGGTGTCATTGTTTTTCTCTTACATGTCAATTGTTTTATTGCTTTATTTAATTAGAATAATTTAGGAGGCTAAGACCTAAAGAGGAGAATGAAGTTCAGCCAAAAATTTTAATTCTGCTATTCATTCACCCTCATGCCCTTCCAGACCTGAAGAAATGTTAAGAAATGTTTTTTTTTTTATTTTTTTTTTTAATATCCATACAGTGGAAATCAATGGTAACAAAAACAGTTTGGTTACCTGCAAAGTCAGGTCTGGAATGACATGAGGGTGAGTAAACGATGACAACTTCTGTTTTTGTGCAGATCTATCCCTTTAATCTACATTGGAGGTTGATTTATATGCTGAAAAGTTTTGAAAATTGAAAGGTATAACCCCCCCCCCCCCCCCCCTCCAAAAAAAATTAAATTCTGTCATCTTTTCCTCACCTTCTTGTCGTTCCAAACCTGTACGAGTGAGTTACTTCTGTGGAACACAGATAGTGTTTTTTTGTCCACACGCTGGAAGCGAAGGGAACCAAAACTGTTTGGTTGCCAACATTATTCAAGATATCTTTTATGTTCTGCAGAAGAAAGCCATAAAGGTTTGGAATGACACGAGGATGAGTAAATGAATTCATTTTTGGGTGAAGTTGTATGTGAATGGAAACTTGTATGGAAAAAGAGAGCTCAACCTGTGGTGTAAAACATTTTTTATTTCAAAGCAGAACAAGAAACACTTTTTTTTTTTTTGTGATAACCCAAAACGGTCAGAAACCACACATGATATCTAGCCAAAAACAACGGTCAAAAGTTCAACTTGGAACATGGAATGTAAAAACAAGGTCATTCTAAGGATAAAAATGGCAAACAATGAAGATTAAGTTGATCTAGTCTAAATGAATGTCTTTTCTTTAAAGGAGAACAGTGAAACATAAATGTGTACAGTACATCACTCACAAATATCCTTGTTTAAACACCTTCAAATAATCTGTTGTCAAAAACATATACCTACAACATCTTTCACCAAGCTGCACTACACTCCACTTAGTACGCTCCTACTAGCCTGGACGCACTCTCCGCTAAAGCTCACGTTCAACTCGTTTCACCTTCCCACAACGGCGAGGCCGACAAAACCAGTCAAAGCAAAGCTAAAACAGAGCTGCATCGAGGCGTTACACTTTCAAAAGAAATCAAACCCACGACTCAACATCACTTGGCGTCCATCTTTGCCATCTCCTGCAGGTATATCCCAATGCTCTCACTGTCAAACAGAACAAAGTAAATGTTCTTCAGAGAGGAGGTGGTTGCTGAGACAAAATGGCTCGAAATGGCCTTCAATATTAGCTGGGCGGCTGTCTGCTTTGGGAAACCATTTCTGGGGGAACAAAAATCAAAGAGGTGAGATGATTTCTGGTTTCTAGGAACTATTTCTCACCACATTTGCATCGAAACAGCCATGCAGTGTATGAACTTCAAATCTAGTTCACTATCCATGATTGTGATGCTCACCGTCCGGCAGGTAGCGAAGGGAAAGCCACCGACTTCAGCTTCTTCTCCTCGGCAGCAGACAGACAGTTCTTGACTGTTTTCTCGAGCTGATCTTCGCACTTCTCTGAACCCCACTGAGGAACGTGACAATGGATGATGAAACGTGCTGCCATCCCATTGGCTTGGCTCACAGCCACTGCGGAGCAGAGGGAATAAGAAACGCTCCGGTCACAACAGCAGTAACGCACAGAAACGCCTTACTTCAGTATCTTCCCGCTTTCTTGTTTTACTTTTAAAGCTTCCACACTTTTTGATCACAGAATCAAAGGACTGAGGGAAATGAGTCCTTGTTTTGGGCTGATTTTCCATGGTATGTCAGGTAACAATCTTTGTAGAACACTTCTTAGTGTACAAATGTCTCCAAGTTATAAAAATCTTCAATTACTACTGAAGATTTCGCTCATTTCCTTGACATTTCCAGGCACGTAAATGACCCTAAAAATCCCTGGTATCACTTCCATGACGGCTATACTTTTTTCTATATTAAAATATTTAACAAGGTCATTTTAACATTGCTAGAGCACACACACTAATTCAAGTCTGCTTGTGTCAA
Organism: Spinibarbus caldwelli; assembly: GCA_039654775.1. Classification (NCBI taxonomy): domain Eukaryota; kingdom Metazoa; phylum Chordata; class Actinopteri; order Cypriniformes; family Cyprinidae; genus Spinibarbus; species Spinibarbus caldwelli. The sequence continues at coordinate 24,325,069 of CM077242.1, forward strand.
GAAATGTGTGAGACTTCAACCTGATGCGACCTCCAAAGGACCTTGGCTTTTTCTCAGCTCCTTGACGGTCTCTAGGAAATCTTTTCCTCCTGCTTTCTCCAGAGCGTTACCTGTGTTACAGCACAGAAAATAAATTAGCTTTTGCCACATATTTCAATATACAGGTAAACTGACACTTGCTACACAAATCTAGCATTTTACCATCTAGCGAATGTAATTGACAATAATTTAATAGTAGCTGACAGCAGCGTAATGCACTGACCGATTCCCTCTTTCAGATCAATCTCTGCGTTTGTGGGATTGATGATTCCCTCCACTTTGATCGTGCCGATTTTGCTGATTTCACTCTCTGTAAGGGACAGCTGATAAAGAAACCACAGTTAACTCATTATTGCATTAAGTTTTAAATCACCACTGCTACCATAAAAATCAGCAGAAATATATATTCACAATACATGATTTTACTGCCGATATAAAATTAATCCAAACTGTAAATATTGTGATGATTTTGAGAGGTGACTTGCGTGGCAAATTTGAATTTTAGCTGATTCCATTTAGGGGTCGCCAAGGCTAATATCATTTACTTTGATAGCGCTGAGAATCCTGTCCCTCGTCTTAATTATTCTAGTCATTTAAAGATTCTGTGTAACTGTATTAATGTTTATTTTACATATTTTTTTAAATCAAATTCAAATAATTTTTCAAATCCATTTTCATACTTATTTTTAATAAATATTATGTAAAATAAACTAATTGTTGTAAAGTGGAGTACGTGGTATACTTATAAAATTTCAAAATGTGTAATTATAATTTCAATTTATTCTAATTAATTTTTTAATTATAATTTCTCAAGTTTTGTATACAGAAGCCGTAGATTTTTAAAATCAAATTCCAATTTTCATATTTATTTTTAATGCGTTTTAATCAATACTATGTAAAATAAGTATTATCATACATATCAGCTTTATTTGCCAACGACCACCCTGCTGTCTAAGATAATGGCATCGGCCATCAAAAAATTCATATCGACCACAAGTTCTGTTTCAGTAATTCTGTTCAGAATGTCAGTCGCAATGAATCAAAAACCTGATTCAACTATTCATTTGTTTAATCCAAGACTGTAAAAATTTAAAATATATGTAGGTAAATTACTAAATGTTCCTTGCATTCGAAGGTATATAAACTGTATAATGTGTTAAAATAAGTCGAAAAATAATGAATTCTTGGTAATGTGTGATAAGCACAGCTATTTCCACCTTTTGTCCAAGGAACAAGCTTTTCGCAGAGAGAATAGTAAATCCCTCTCCTGGTCCGTCTTCCACTGTTGTGTTGGCATCTGCCTCTTTGTCATTCTCTGTGCTTTTCTGCATGAAAGAAACATTTTTAGTATTCTCACAGACAAACATGGTACCAGAGCAACATATGTATTGCACTGCACGCACTTTGGGTTTGCGGCCTGGTTTTCCTTTGCTCTTTTTGCTGGGTTTCTTGATGGGTTTCCGGTTCACCCTCTTCTCTGGAACGGTCACCTGAGTCTCCACCTTCACCCTGCCTCCTCTCTTCTTGGAGAGCAGCTCAGGATGGATGCGAGGCAGAACGCCACCATTTGATATGGTCACCCCTCTGAGCAACTATTCAATAATATAGAAAAACTAACTCATTAATGGCGTTGCTACAAGGACTACAATTGTCAAAATGCAGATCCTAAAACATTTAGCAGAGCTACACTACCACTCAAAAAACTGGAATTATTCATATTTTTGAATGTTATGAAAAGAAGCCTCATGCATTTATTTGATCAAAAATACAGTAAAGCCTGTAATATTATGGGACTGTTAAACAACTGTTTTCAATTTGAATTCATTTTAAAATATATTTTTTTCTGTGATGCAGAGCTGAAATGTTCAGTCTTCAGTGTCACATTTATCATTGTTATCAATACTGAAAACAGTTTTCCTGCTTTGTATGGACTGCTTTATAAAAGTTTGGGGTAAGACAGATCACAGTTTCCACAAAAATTTTAAGCAGTAAAAATGTTAACATTAATAATAACAATAATAAATGTTTCGTGAGCAGCAAATCAGCATATTAGAATGATTACTGAAGGATCATGTGACACTGAAGACTGGAGTAATGATGCTTTGAATCACAGAAATAAATTACATTTTCAAATTATTAAAATAGAACAGTTTTAGCCAATAATATTTCACAATATTACTCTTTTTACTGTAATCAAATAAATGCAGCTTTGCTGAGCATAAGAGATCTTTCAAAAACATTTAAAAACCTTTATTATTCCAAACTTTTGACCAGTAGTGGATATAATAAGGTTGTGTAGCATAACTAGTATAAAAGCGGACTACTCAAGCAAAGGTGCCATGGTAGTCTACAGCAAAAAAACATGAACCTCAGTCTGTTTAACATGTAATTCATTACCTGGTTGAGTTCTTCATCATTGGCCACAGCCAGCTTGATGTGTCTTGGAGTGATTCTCCCCTTCTTGTTGTCTCTCGCTGCGTTTCCAGCCAACTCCAAGATCTCAGCTACGAGAAAACATCAGAGACTCTCAAAACAGTAACAGAATTAAAGGACTGCATAATGACAATAGATTTTTTGGAGAATCTGGATTCCCACCTGCTAAGTACTCAATGACAGCTGCCATGTAGACGGGGGCGCCCATGCCAATGCGATACTTATGGGTTCCTGTGCGCAAGTAACGCATCATCCTCCCGACAGGAAAAATGACTCCTGCCCGGGACGAACGAGACAGCTTGGTGATCTTTTTCTTTCCTCCTCTGGCTGACATCCTGCCTTTTCTGTGGAGAAAAATCAAATGTTTCTTCCATCGTCATCTTATGACAATCCTCGCAATCAAAACATCAGTCGTGTGACCCACCTCCTCTTGACTCACAGTGCCGCTGGATGGAGTACCTACAGACCAATCAAGACAAAATGATTCATTCATTAACATCTCTGAATGCACAGTCTCCATCCGCTTCAACAGATGATGACCACAGACGCATCTCTTATTCATGTTAATGACTCAATTAGCACAAGAAGGCATGTTAAAAAGTTACAGCTTTTGCCCACAATTTAAACTTTAAAGGGAGGGACTTTTAATTCACACACAAAAAGTTCAAGTTTGGTTAACTCAGATCAGCAAATCTGCATAACGAGATGAGGTATAACCAAAAAACTAAAATCTAAACGTCTTGGTTAAAATCAAAGAACACAAACTTCAAAGCTGCAGGTTTGCACTGTCTTGAGGGAAAGTGGAGATATTCACACATTTTCAAAATTGTATTATTTGTTGTATGATATATTAATACTAAATCCCGAGGGCGATATCCTGTTTGTTTCAATATCCAAAGAAAATCTGCATGTCTTAAATTGTAGCATGACTGTAAAATTAGTGCAGCGCTTAATAAAAACAATTGGGCTGCATCCGAAATCGCATACTTCCCTACTACATAGTAGGCAAAAACAGTATGAGACAAATGAAGTATGTCTAAATTCACAGTACTCATGAAAGAGTAGACAAAAATACCCGGATGACCTACTACTCTCAGCAAGATTGATGCTGGTAGGTCACGTGATACTGACAACATGGCGAATATAGTACTTCTGGACTACATTCATACTATACACATACTATTCAGAATTACATTCATGCAGAATGTACATTTTAGCGGTCGCAAAGTAATTACTTAGTAACGTTATGCGATTTCAGACGCAGCCTTGGTGCCATCTCGTGAATAAAAATTGGTATGAATGCTTAAATTTAAAGTATACTTTAGTTTTGAAACATTAAGGGTATGCCTGCAGCTTATCACATAGTATTTTAAAGAAGAGGCTGTGCTATGTATTATGCTGATAATGAAAACTATTGTGTGTCTTTCTATATTATGGACCCTTTTAACAAGACTGATGACGCATTTAACGGTCATCAGCATCGTAAATCCTCGAAAGTTTTTTGTATTTTTATTTATTTATTTATATACATTTATAACACTTTCACTATACTTTGTATTATATCATTTTTGCATCAAAAAAAAAAAAAAAAAAGTAATGCGAGGGTGTTTGTAAATTTAACATCGTTCTCTCATCTGACTGCTTTTATTAATCTCTCTCATGAAAGTCATGAAAACTCTATCATTGAGTTCTTCTCTTGCTATTTGAGCATAAATATATTTGCAAAAAATATATATTTGTGGTACTCTCCCTTTCACTTATTATTATTATTATTATTATTTTTTTTTACTCTCCCATTCACTGCTCTTGAAGTTAACAACGCTGCTGGGAAAAAGGGCCATTATTAATTATATTTATATATTAATTATCATTATATGGTAAGCATATATTTTTTTAATGGTTAAAAGCGCCCCAGTTAAAAGTTAAAAACTGCAACAAACAGGTAAGATACAGAGAGACTGACATAAACTGGAGAAAGATAGCCATATAAACTGTAACTTGGATTCCTGATTAATACGTTTTTATAAATTAATCCCGTTTCTTTGTTCGTCTCACTGTCCAATCAGTAGTTTATGTCATATTTATTTAGTAAATAGCCATGTAACGTTAATTAACAGGATAATGTACATCTTGGTGGTCGATAATAATAATAATAAAAAAGCTTAGATATTTATTTCATTTTATTTATTTTTCTGATGGATGAAATGTGACCGCGTCCAGGACACGTTCTTCACATATTTCATGAGATATAATCGTTTATAAGCACTGCATGCTATAAGGTATATATTTATGTTGCCCATTACACACAGTTTTATTTATTTGAATAAAAGAAGGCATGAAAACCACACTATTTCGCCGAACTCCACAAGCATGAGCCGAACGGCTGTGACGCGACCTCGCGCGGCCATCGCCAATTAAAGGCGCAGCGCTGCTTTTAAGATAAACAGCGGACGTTCATAAACACGGAGCGCGATTCCTCCCCGCTATAAAAAGTTTCGCCTCAAATATGTGACGAAAGACCCGCCTCCTGCCAGCAACAGCACGTTAACACCATTATATTCAGTCGGGATGCGGTACGTGATCGCAAGGCCATCGCCAAATCCGCGATTCAAAGCGTACGATCAAAGGCCTCGCCTTAACTTCACTGCTTTTCCATTAAACGCACGCAAAACACGGATATGTTTGTATTCCAAACACATTCGGTCGTGCACAAATTCATAATCTTGTTTTTAACCCCGCTCCTCCCACATCAACTCACCCCCATTTTGTTTTTACCCCGTTGCATTTACATACAGTAAAACATCGCAAGCGAGTGATGCGTTTCAACGCGACGCGACACAACTGGACCGTTGTTGTTCTAATCTACGCATCTGCAAGCGAGCCGCGTTCAGCTGCGTGTTTTATAACGCGGACGCTGTCGTTTCGTCGCGCGCGTCGCGTACAGTGTGTTCGCATGCATCGCTTATCAACTCAATATCTCGTGCCAATATTTACCTGTTTGTTCTCTACAAATGCGTCATGTACGAAATATATCTGTCCTCTGACAGGCGCAAATAAGGAGCAGTTCCTGGTCTTATTCCTATTCCCTGTCCTTGTGTGCTGAGCCTCTGCTGTTCCTTAAAAAAAAAAAAAAAAAAAAAAAAAATTACAGAGAGAGAGAGAGAGAGACCGCGAAAAACTACAGCAGCCAGTACCACCGTACTGTCGATGGAGGCAGGCTTTAGGCTACTGCTGCTTCTCATTTAAAAAGCATTGCATTCAAGATATGAAATGCATTAGAGCGCAGCCAATGCAATTCATGCTAAATGCACCAATAAGCGATAATGGGATATAGTATGCATTATCAATCTCATCCAAGAGGCGGTTATTGAAAGCAGCGTGCAAAAATAATTTGTCACAGACAGCTGCAGGTGACTGAGAGATTGATACTTACTGTAAAAACCTCTCTCTACGCGATGGCGTGTTGATCTTCATTCATTTTCACCTCTCCTGTTGCCTAATGAACTCAATCTGCTTTAAAAATTAACCGCGCGCGTTCCCTTGAGTGGTGCACTTAAAAATCAAACCTCTTCATTGTGAGTTAGGATTGCTATGTAGCTGCTTGGTTTTGTATAGAAATCTCTGGTTAATGCAGAATCTGATGTGCGCTGAAAGGCTGTTTCAATAGGATTTAGTGTCTGCACAATCTGTGCTAGACCAAACTGGTTCTGCAGAGGGCGGTCAGAGATCAGAATTCAGATGCGCTGTTGTGATGCTGTGCTCCGGTAGAGCGCGGTGTTGTATTATGTTGGGTTATGTTTCCCCAGAGCCCATCAGACAAGGTTGCTCTGGGACGAACCAGAATCAAATATTAATTTTTAATGCACATTTTAAGCATGCACATTGCATAAAATATGTTTTAAATAAATGTAAGTTACACATAGCAGGACTGCGAGAAACATCTTTAATCAGACATGTAATCAGGTTTCATGTTTTCATCCAAAATGTCGCTTACTGAAGGGGTTTTTAATATTCTACATCCCAAATATGATCATCCTTATGCGAGAAACCCCATGCTAAAGTTTAAAAGGCAGCTATATATATATATATATATTTAGAAGACCCAAATTATACTGTGAATAATATAATACATTCATTAGAGTTGTTATTAATTTTATTGCTCACTAAATTACTGTACTGGGTGTCAAGTTTTGATTATTCATCAGCTGGAAAACAATGTTCTGAAAGTTCTGATTCTATATTTTTTCCTCGGTGTCCTTATCATAATAGCTGTGGTGTGTACTTTATTAAAACTTCATTGTTATTATTAGCATTATTGTTACAGTTATTGTCCTTGGTGTGAGCAGGCCTTTACTGTACTAGATAGTTTTTTTCTTTTTCATCTTCTTTAGCTATATCCACAGAGACTCTTCTTACTCAATCCTTTCTTAAATGATTTTATGTCTAAAAATAAACAAATAAGAATTACTTTTGAAAGAAACCTAATTGCTTCTGAACAAACGCAATGAGTAATTTATGTAAGTGACAGTAAAAATAAATGAATCAATAATCTTTAAAAATTTTTTTTTTTTGAATATAATTAAAAATATAAAGGACGGCTGAGTTTGCGGTACCCATTGTGTGGCAGATTCCTTATGCTACCACAGAGAGACTTTGAAAATGATTTCCCCAGCCCTGCACACTCTTTTGGGGCAACTTTCAGGGATAAAGTGAACCTTGCCTTCAGAACGGGCCCAGGAGGATGCTGGGAAGAGCGACATGCGTGCTCTTAGTCAGCAGAGCCAGACTGAATTATCTAAACACCTGGTTCCAGCAATCTAAACAAAGAACTGGTGCTGACTGGACCTGGTCTACAGGGGCCCTCGGCTCCAGCATCTCTGTGATATCGAGCTCAAATAGAAGTATGACATCTGCTTACCAATTCAACTCAGTCTGTCTGGTGATGTTTAGAGAAATTACATCTTCTTTTAGTGAGTGAAACTAAATGAAATGTGCTGCATCAGCAAGCTGAAGAGAAAATCATTTTCCTTTATTTTGATAGTGCGAGCTGAATGTAAATACAGACAGTATGCTTATTTGTGGTGAAATCTGACTTCTCAAAATATACATCTTACAGAGTATAACATCGCATAAATTCCAACCTGTGTTACATGCAAAATGAAGCTGTTTTTTATGTTTTCCATCTGTGTTTTCTTATAGCCGTTTGGTGTCTTGACACTGAATTAATTTTCCCTACTTGCTTATTTTAGCACTCTTCCAAGTAATATGCCACTGATATATACTTTGTTATTCTCTATAGGAGCGTGAGCAAGTTATTTATTGTGGGAACCTGTCAATAGATATATCCTTATTGCACTGTCCATTATGCATTTATTCTTTAAGAATTATATAATAAATTAACATTTTAAAAACTTTTTTGTATAAGGGATGTTTATGATGACGTATAATTTTTGAAAGATTATGTGTTTGTGAGTGAGAAGAGATTGTGTGAGATTGTTTGAAGATTTGATGTTAGCTTGTTGTTTTGTTAAGCTGTTGAAGTTTTGCCTGGTCTTGTATCTTGTAAGCTTAGTTTTAAATTTACAGTATGGTGGTCTTGTACTCTTGATTTGGAGAAAATGACACATATAATTAGAGGACACAGATGTATTAAGAAAGATAGGACCCCCTTTATACAATTTGTTAACAGCTATTATTATGTAAATGTAACAAATTTTCTTATGTTAATTAATTAATTAAATTTTTTTTATCTCATTATTATTATAATTATAATTTTATTATATATGTTGGGGTTTCATTTTTATTTTATTATTATTATAATTTTAACTATTATATACAGTGGTGGCCAAAATGATTAGAACACTAGTATTTTCACCAACAAAAAATGGTTTTAAGTCAGTTATTTCTATCTTTTGCTGTAGTGTGTCAGTAGGAAATATCAGTTTACATTTCTAAACATTAATTTTGCCATTAACTGTAATAATCCAGTGAGATTTTTATTTGCACAAGGAGTCTGACAACAGCCAGTGCTCCTCGGAGATCAGATCTGATCATCATCCAGTCCATCTGGAATGACATGAAGAAACAGAACAAACTGAGACAGACTAAATCCAGAAGAACTGTGGCAACGTCTCCAAGATGCTTCAAGAGACCACCTGCAAAGCTACAGTACTGTTTTAGGCACTTGTGTAAAAATGCTGTAAAAAGAGGAAGCTGTCAAAAGGACAGTTAACTTCTATTAACTAAATTAAATCAACATTTTGTGTGAGCATCCTTTGCGTTTAAAGCAGCTTTTGCCTTCGGTGCACTTGCGCATAGTTTTTCAGGTAGCTTTGCAGGGTCACCTAATTAGGGATATTTCCCTCAGAAATTGCAGATGTTGATGCATGGTTACATGTTTGTTTTTGGTATTTTTATTATGTTATTTAACACTTTTGATATCAAGGCAAGAGCGCAAGTTATTTGTGAGGAGTCCTTAACAGGAACAAGCTGTCCTAGCAGTGGCATGATTAAAGAACCCATCAGAAAAAACCCCCATCATGCAGCTCCGGCACGGCTACCTTTGGCAGGTATTTTTAGGCCTCAGACAAGCAGGCGATGGTGCGTCTCCCTCTCCCAGACCAGAATCCACAAAAAGAGCCACCCTTGGGGATGCTGTGAATAGCCCACCTTCTGTTTAACCCATCCCTCTAAGGTCCAGTGTCATTGCAAAGGATCCTTAGAGAGTCCCAAGGTAGAAAGAGCTGTACAGAGAGAGAAAGATAGCGAGGGTAACAGAGGAAGAGTCTCAGATTACACTCAAAGGGGGCTGTTGTGTCAAAATAGGCCTTCAGAGTGGCGACAAACCATGGGCCACCGACCTTACCCCTTTGCCCAGCCGAACATTCCTGCCGGATATTTTTAGAGGTGGCATTTAAAGTTGGCAGAGTATCAACTTCCAGGCAATCTGCAGTATTTCCTGTTCCTGTAAAAGAGGGAGGTCTGGGACACAAATGCCCACCCAGACAGGGTCTGTCTAAAAATAGACATCCACGTTTTACTTCAATTTTATATTTTATTGATGGGTAAATTACAGTTTCGTTTATAAACCAGCACACATTGTGTTGTGCTGAAACAGAGCATTGTTGACATTGCTGTTCAATATGGAACGAGATGAATTGTGGTCCTGGTCCAACCTAAACTAGGGTGAAATACACACACTCATGTAGATCTGTGAAAAGGCTGGGCGGCTGCTTTGATCACTGTTTATGAGGAAAGCGCCAGAATGACCAACACGTCATGTGTCCAAATTTGCTAGTTAAGCCAAACATTCCTCATACTGGTTTAATTTGAAACAGGTTAGCCTATTTTAAAAGTTGAAATATCAGCTGATATTCAGCGAGCGCCATTTAGGCCATGAATCATTTGAGGGGAGATTTTATTTGTTGGTGAGGCAATATCTGTGACTTGATGTGTCACATCATCTCTGAACATTACATGTATGATCTTGTTGATGTTTATAAATGGGCATAGAATATTGAGATCTTGTGTTTCTCCCTGCCAATCAGTCGTGTAATTACTTTACAATAAGGCTTGGTTATAGCACAATATGCATTTTAAATGATTTTTAATGCATTTGACTATGTTTTTTAATTTCTTTTTATTTTTTTGGCCTATAGAGATCTCGGGAAAAGAAATGTTGCAAGCAGTATTCGAACATGGTCTTTCCATATGAGCACTACATTGCACAAATCACTAAGCCATGTCCCTGATATTCCACTTTTACTAAGTAAAAATTTAAATACATCTATGTGTCCTCTAATTATAAAATTTAACTGTTTTAAAATATTTTAACATTTATTTAAAATTTATTCCTTTGATACAAAGCTGAATTTTCAGGCTTTACTCATTACTCTTTTGTCACATGATCCTTAAGAAATTATTCTAATATGCTGATTTGCTGCTCAAGAAACATTTCTTATTATTTTAAGAAACATTTCTAATTCTTATCAGTGTTGAAAACAATTGTGCTGCTTAATATTTTTTTGTGGAAACCGTGATACATTTCTTATCAAGATTCTTTAATGAATAGAAAGGTCAAAAGAACAGCATTTATTTGAAATAGAAATCTTATGTCATAAACCGTCCCCAAACCTTTGAACAGTAGTGTACATCAGGATTCCATTTATTTCCCCTTGTAAAAAACTGGATTAGATCCACCTCCATCTCATATCTGAGAACAAGTTGTCACTTATCAAACGCTTAATGTTTGCTCTGCTTTAAATGATCAGCCTTGACTCTGGCCACAGGGATGCATAGATCACTGGAAGTGTGTGAAATGAACAAGACAGCTTCCCTGTTAACAAGGGCAGCAGCAGTGAAACCAGCCCTAGTGTCACAGATGCTTGAATAAGTGCCTGTTTTTTTTTTTTTTTTTTTTTTTTGGAGCTGGGATAGACAGGATGGTGATGACAGCGTGTTTCCTAAAGATAGTGTTTTCCGTGACATGGGCTAATTGGCGACGAAAGGCTGAACGTAACTGGCATTATCAGATCTGAGTTTATGATCCTCAGACAAAACTCAGAGTTTTATTGTCCTTTTCCATGATGTTATGAGTAAAATTCATGCATAAATTCTTTTATTGTTTCCAAAGCGTAAAATCTACATTCAAGATAGTATACTAATGTCTTTTCCATGACCTCACACTTATGAATATGGTTGAACAGTTTCACCTGTGAGTTAGTCAACATGTGATTAGGTTTGCCAACTGCACCAAAGAAAAATTAAAATTCTCATACCACATATGTATTTTGAAATTTCAGTAAACCACATTATAAACAAAAACTAATCGTAACACATTCACAGTATATGCCTTGTGAATTAAAACAGAATTAGGTGGTGAAATATATTTTATCTTACATAGCATTACACGCATTCCAATTTAGCATCTGTCTTGGAAAATTATAACAGGTCTAATAACAAATCCCTCCTTCATGTACAACTTACAGTATGTGCTGTTTAGTAACAGTAAATGTTTTTTACAACACGTTTTTTTGTTTTCACCATATTATACAGTTGACAACACTATTTGAAATATAACCATTTTACGTCTTTTGATGTTACAGCATATGTAATGAGAAAATATGTTTGTTTTTATTCATCAGGAACTGATTAGATTGTGAAAGTGAGTGTTACAGGCCAGAATGTCTGGCAAGGGGTCAAGGTTTGGTGGGTTAGCATGGTCCGTTAGTATGGACGCCCATTACCTCTTAAAGTCATAAATTTACCACGTAAGTCATAAAAGTTCAGTGACATTTACTGTTATTTGGTGAATTTTGTGGGCTAAATCCAGTAATTTCAATAGGAATCCATGCATTCTGGAATTTCTATATCTTGGAATAATGTTTTAACATCTCATAACAATGACAATATTCTCATAAAAATAAATGAAAAAAAATACCATGGAAGTCGATGGGGACCAGAAACTGAATATTCTTCAGAACATCTTCTTGAGGGTGAGTAAATGATGACAGTATACTACTACTTTAACATCTCATAGTACTCACTAATGAGAAACGTTCTTATAATAATGATTTAACATCTCATAATAAAGAGATACTAGCTATAAAAAAGTTCCCTTTAGAGAGAACTTGAATTGTGTCTTCTAGCGGTTGTTAGAGGACGCAGTGTCTCGAAGAATCATGACGTAACTTACCTAGTTCAACCAAAACAATACCCTACTTTTTTAATAGTATGGACAAAAAAAGTATTTTTTTCTGAATAACTTCTTTTGTGATTTACAGAAGAAAGAAAGTCGTACAGATTTGGAACGACATGAGGGTGAGTAAATGATGACAGAATTTACATTTTGGGAAGAACTATCCCTTTAATGTCTTAGTGGTTTGACACACAGAGGTGCAGACCGTTCTCCAACACTCACTCGATACCTGGAGGAGTGTGTCATGCAGCATATGTCAGACCTGGAGAAGAAGGCTTTGGATCTGGCCAGCGTCCTCCTAGCTTTGCATCCATCTGGAAAACGAGTCTGGCCCATAAATCAGGGGATCCAGCAAGATACGCTATCACGGGCTGGCAACAGGACCCGCAACATAAATGGAGGTCTATCATGAAAAAAGAGAAAAGTTACGACAGCAACATATAGAATTGCCCTCACAAATACAGATGTTTCTGGAAGCGCAGCAGCTCCTTTCCCAGCAACAGCGTTCACCATCTGCTGAATCGATCAGTTCACCTTTTCTGTGTACCCCTGCACACCAAGCGCTTACCCAAGATAAACACTGCTACGTTGTGTGAAATGAGAGAGAAGTCAAGTCAAGTAGAACATTAGAATCTGAGCACTGATGAGGAAGCACAGGTTTGATTGTGTGGAATGAGTCTACACTAAAGGTAAAGATTATTAATGTTTTTGAAATAAGTTCATAGGCTGCATTTTTTTAAGCAGAAATAGAGTAAAAACAGTAATATTGTGAAATATTATTGCAATTTAAAATAACTGTTTTCTATTTTAATATATTTTAAAATGTAATTTATTTCTGTGATGCAAAGCTGAATTTTCAGCATCATTACTCCAGTCTTCAGTGTCACATGATCCTTCAGAAATCATTCTAATATACTGATTTGCTGCTCAGTTTGCTGCTCAGTTATTATTAGTGTTGAAAACAGTTGTGCTTTTTATTATTTTTGTGGAAACTCCTTTAAAACAGAGATTCTCAGCCAATTCTCAAACATGTATTCAGGTCTATTCTGATAGTGTAGTGCAGAACAATGTTAAATGCAAATGCTAATTCAAGTAACCATATAATCGTGGAGATAAATATATATCAATTGTGGGAAGTGAGGAGAAAATCTTTCCCATATGTTTTGTTGTTGATGTCAACACTAGATGACAAATCACTCTAAGGTATTTTGATACAAATTTATCTGTCACTTGATAGAAGCCAAATTAAGCAGATGTAACGTGGGCAGGTTGTGCAACATGCCTTCATCCTATTCTTAGGCCTGTGTAGTTCATGCAAATATTAATGTGTTTTGATGTTTGATTATGTTTTTGTTTAGTTTTGGATGATAAACAGTTTTGGTACTGTTTTGAATCACCACTTGAGGTCTAGAGTAAATTTGGGCACTAAAGCAAACCAGCTGAGACTCGCTGCTGCAAAACTAACAGCCCTGAAAGGACTTTTATACTACACTGGTTGTATAAGATAATAAGACCATGGTATTTTGATATACATCATGAAATATATTGCAATATTTTTATTTCATAATATTTACATGGTACTTCAAAGAATGCCATAGTATTACTGTAGTACATATCCACTTTTTTGTCATCATAGCTTGTGTCCATTCTTTGTAATCTGCAGTTATTTTTATTTTAATACAGTATGCAAAAAGGTAGTGAAAGTCTTGTACACTAACTGTTTCTTGACAACTCTGAAACGTCCTGTTTAGGCCCCTTGTTTATTGGCTTGTCACTTTGAAGGACAGTTACCGCAACAACATCACATAACAGTATTCAATTTCAAAGACATGGCGGCATGCAGGCTGCTCGTGTGTGCATCCCTTTGAAGCCCATGACTAGTATCGGATACAAACAATACTAGATAAATATAGAGAAAGTACCATTAGGTATTACGTGGAAAAGTAGAGTGGAACCCCTGCACCTTTCACATATAAAACCCTAAAACACACCACCAGAGATGAGACTCATGCTAGGTTAAAAAATCTGTAATTTAATTATAATTGTATATATATATATATATATATATATATATATATATATGAAGAGTTCATTTGCAAAAACAGATAAATCCATTTTTAACAATTTTCAAAAATCATGTTTTTTCACTGTGAATTCGAGTTAATCTCAATCAAACTGCAGTTGGGTTATTTTGATTAGGTTAAAAAATAACTAAAAAACACAGCTAACTAACACAATAAAACACAATAAAGCATGATAACATAATAAAAAAAAAACATGATTTTTGAAAATGTTAAAAACAGATTTATCTGTTTTTGCAAATAAACTCTTCATATATATATATATATATATATATATATATATATACATATATATATATGTTGAGGTGACAGAGGTGTGGGGCAGAATAAATTAATGCTTTTATTTAGCAAGGATGCATTAATTAGATAAAAAGTGACAAAAAGACATTATAATGTTACAAAAGATTTCTATTTTGAATAAATGCTGTTCTTTTTAACATTAACATTTACTTTTATTCATTTGGCAGACGCTTTAATCCAAAGCGATTTACAGCTGAGGAAAACAACAAGCAATTCATCATAAGATGGCAATAAACAAATAAGAGCATAGAAAAAAGTGAAAGATTTTTTTTCTTTTATTTTAGGTGGATGAGGAGGCTGTTAGATGCTCATGGATTTTTAACTTGTTATCCTGAAAATCCTGAAAAAATGTCATGGTATTTACAAAATAAGTTCCCCTTTCAGTCGGTCACTCCGAGTCACGTCGGATGACCGACGAAATTGGGATCTCGCCAGAGAGACCAATCCACTTCGAGTGTAACTAAACGAGCCAATGGACATTGGCATGCGATTATTGCATCCAGCTGCCGCTGATCACAGCGTGAGCATAAGAGGCAGCTGATGCACCGCATCAATTATCCTTTCGCTTCGGAGCCGAGCGGTAGTGGTTAAAGCTACTGCTCTCCCTTCCAAGAGAGTGTTCTGCGAGCGAGTGCGGGCGTTACGGCGCGGCAGCGGTGGTCACGGTGTCCGGGAGAGAAAGATCGTCTTCCTGCTGACAGCCACACTAGGAGTGTGCGGTGGCCAGCTCCCCTGCGTGCTTCAGCACTAAAAGAGCATTTCTCTGAAAGAGCAATTTCTCTAAAAGAGCAACACGGGTGATCGCGTCTTTTTAAAGATGTCTTTTCACCCGTGCGTTTCTGGGTGTGGTCGTTTCCTGGCGCCTCAGGACGGTCACGATCGCTTCCTCACGTGTCTGGGCATTCAGCACGCTGAGGTGGCTTTCGTGGATGGTTCATGTTCTTCTTACGGGGACATGACCATCTCGGAGTGCGACTCTGCTATGTCAAACATGGCAGAGTCCCTCTGCCTGCCGTGATCCGGCGTGCACACTGGATCCGGTGGAGTTAGAGGTGATTTGAGGATTACGGTGAGGGCTTCCCCAAGTGGAGCTCCTCACCCCTCAAGCACTCCGCAGCCGGTGGAGCTGCCGAAGGAGCGCGCTGGCCACGCGTTTCCTTCGGTGCCCCCTCTGACGACCAGATGTCGATCACTGCATCGGAGGGCGGGCCCTCTCTCTCCGGGGATGATGACCCGGCTGCGTTGCCCCCTTCGGGTGTGGTAGCGTTGTCCGTGCCAGACCCAGAGATGACGGCTATGCTTTCCCGGGCCGCCGAGAATGTCGGGCTCGTGTGGAATCCTAAAAAGCCACCGTGTCCCGATCCTTCGAGGCTGGGCGAGTGGTTCCTCGGTGGGGGTGGCGCTGGTTCTCAGCGCCCCCCTCCGGTGCCATTCTTTCCGGAAGTGCATGAGGAGCTGACAAGATCGTGGAGGGCACCTTTCACTGCCCGAAACACATCTTGTAGTTCTTCCGCTCTCACCACCCTCGATGGTGGAGCCGCTTTGGGGTATGCGGGCATCCCCTCGGTGGAACGGTCTGTGGCCATGCAACTGTGTCCAACAGCCGCTTCCACCCTGCGGGGTGATCCGTGTCTCCCCTCACGGGCCTCTAAGTATTCGTCAGGTCTAACTGGCAGTGCTTATAGAGCCTGTGGGGAGGCGGCTTCCGCCCTCCACGCTATGGCGTTGCTGCAGGTCCACCAGGCCAAAGCACTGAAAGACCTGCACGAGGGTGGTCACGACCTGGCGGTTCTACATGAGCTGCGTGCTGCGACGGACCTCGCACTACGAGCGACGAAGGTGACCGCACAGTCTCTGGGTCGTGCGATGTCCAGGAGCGCCATCTCTGGCTGTGTCTCGCTGACATGAAGGAGCAGGAGAAGGTACAGTTCCTGAATGCTCCCGTGTCACAGACCGGCCCTTTCGGCGACGCTGTCGAGAGCTTTGCCCAGCAGTTCTCGGCAGCCCAGAAGCAGACTGAGGCAAACACATCATGCGCCGGAGGAAACCTGCTGCTTTCACTCCGGCTGCAGCCACTCAGCCTGCTCGTCGCCGTGGGCGCCCCCCTGCGGCCGCCCCCACTCCCGCGCAGCCGCAGCAGCCTTTCACCAGGCAGCGTCGTGGAGCCGGTCGCAGGCAGGACGCCCAGCCCGTCCAGGCCCCCGCCAAACCTGGCGGCAAGCGCAAGTGCAAGAGGCCCTGGGACGGTCGACCCAGAGATGGAGGAGACTGCTCATCGGGAGATGGTGACTGCACCACTCCCTCCCCCGGAGGAGGGCCGGGTGGAGTATCTTTTGTTCATTTTGTTCCGCCGCTGGCCCAGCAGCCAGCGGTACCCAAAACATCAGTAAAGAGCGGTCTCCTCAATCTCCGGGTCTCAAGAGGAGGAGAGTGGTGATCCGTGCATCACAGGATCGCTTCCCTCCTCCTCTCTCGCCAGCAGGCAGCGGGTGGTTGCCCAAGAGCACCCCTCCTGCCCATTCGTGGAACCAGGTAAGGGCAGTAGCACTCCAGTCCCCGCTTCAAGTCGTCAAACGCAGGGCTGTCACAAGCCTCAAGCCGGGTTCCTGTGTCTCCTCCCACGCGAGGAGAAATCAGGTGAGTGCTACACTACACACCCAGACCCCGCCCCCTGCCGTCACAGGCCAGGCCGTCACAGGCCCTGGGGCCGGTCCCTGTGTTCCACCTTGCTGCCCCACCGCGGGCATGTCGGTGGGCCCGTTGGCCCCGCTGGTGCGGTCTCTCAGAGCCTGGTTAGCGCTCCCCAGCCCGTCCCGGTGGCTCCTGCGGACCATCAGACTCGGCTATGCGATTCAGTTCGCCCGGCGTCCCCCCAAGTTCAGGGGCATCCGGTTCACTTCAGTCAAAGCCGTCGATGCCCCTGTCTTGCTCGCGGAGATTGCAGTCCTACTGGCGAAGGATGCAATAGAGCCGGTCCCTCCAGCCGATATGAGGTCGGGGTTTTACAGCCCTTACTTCATTGTGCCCAAGAAAAGCGGTGGGTTACGACCGATCTTGGATCTGCGAGTTTTGAACCGTGCACTTCACAAGATGCCGTTCAAGATGTTGACGCAGAAACGCATTTTGGATGCGTCCGTCCCCTAGATTGGTTTGCAGCAATCGACCTGAAGGACGCGTACTTTCATGTTTCGATTCTCCCGCGACACAGGCCATTCCTGCTATTCGCGTTCGACGGTCGGGCATATCAGTACAAGGTCCTGCCCTTCGGGCTGTCCCTTTTCGCCTCGTGTCTTCACCAAAGTCGCAGAGGCGGCCCCTTGTTCCCCTGAGAGAACGGGGTGTGCGCATTCTCAACTACCTCTACGACTGGCTCATACTTGCACAGTCTCGAGAGCTGTTGTGCGCACACAGGGACCTGGTGCTCAGGCACCTCAGCCAGTTGGGCCTTCGGGTCAATTGGGAAAAGAGCAAACTCGTGCCAACGCAGAGGATCTCTTTTCTCGGCATGGAGTTGGATTCGGTCAACCAGACAGCACGCCTCACCCAGGAACGTGCTCAGTCGGTGCTGAACTGCCTCAAGACTTTATCAGGCAGGACAGCGGTCCCACTGAAACTCTTTCAGAGGCTCCTGGGGCATATGGCTGCAGCTGCGGCCATAGTTCCGCTCGGTCTGCTCCATATGAGACCGCTTCAGCACTGGCTCCATGGCCGAATCCCGAGGTGGGCGTGGAAACGCGGTACTCACCGGGTTCAGATTACACCGGCCTGCCGCAAGACCTTCAGCCCGTGGTCAGATCCTTCGTTCCTTCGGGCAGGAGTGCCCCTGGAGCAGGTATCCAGGCATGCTGTGGTATTCACGGATGCCTCGGCCACCGGCTGGGGTGCCACGTACAACGGGCACGCAGTATCAGGGGTTTGGACGGGCCCCCTTCTGCGTTGGCATATCAATTGCCTCGAGTTGCTGGCAGTACGCCTTGCCCTGTGCCGCCTCAGAGGGCGCCTTCGGGGCAGGGACGTTCTGGTCCGTACGGACAACACTGCGACCGTTGCCTATATCAACCGGCAAGGCGGTTTGCGCTCCCGTCGCATGTCGCAACTCGCCCGCCACCTCCTCCTCTGGAGTCAGAAGCATCTGAGGTCCCTTCGTGCCATCCACATCCCAGGAGTGTTCAATCAGGTGGCCGACGAGCTGTCTCGAGCGGCACTTCCTGGGGAGTGGAGACTCCATCCCCAGGCGGTCCAGCTGATTTGGAGTCGGTTCGGAGTTGCTCAGGTAGACCTGTTTGCATCTCCAGAAACCACCCACTGCCAGTGGTTCTACTCCCTGTCCGAGGCAACGCTCGGCACGGATGCACTGGCACACAGCTGGCCCCAGGGCTTGCGCAAGTATGCGTTTCCCCCAGTGAGCCTGCTAGCACAGACATTGTGCAAGATCAGGGAGGACGAGGAGCAGGTCCTGTTAGTGGCTCCATATTGGCCCAACAGGACCTGGTTCCCGGGAACTCATGCTCCTCGCGACAGCCCCTCCCTGGCCGATTCCTCTGAGGAAGGATCTGCTTTCTCAGAGACGGGGCACCCTCTGGCACCCGCGTCCAGACTTGTGGAAACTTCATGTGTGGTCCCTGGACGGGACGCGGAGGTTCTAGGTGACCTGCCCCAGGAGGTAGCGCTCACTATCGCTTCAGCACGAGCACCGTCCACAAGACGGGCCTATGCGCTGAAGTGGAACCTGTTCGTCGAATGGTGTTCCTCTTACCAGGAGGACCCCCGGAGATGTTCGATCAGAGCCGTGCTTTCCTTTTTGCAACAAGGGTTGGAGCGTAGGCTGTCCCCCTCCACCCTTAAGGTATATGTTGCTGCTATTTCTGCCCACCACGACCCCATAGAGGGGAGGTCGGTGGGGAAGCACGATCTGGTCGTCAGGTTTCTTAGGGGGGCCAGGAGGTTAAATCCTCCGAGGCCTCCCTCCCTTCCCTCTTGGGATTTGGCTTTGGTGCTAAGAGCCCTACAAACTGCCCCCTTTGAGCCATTACAGTCAGTCGAGTTGAAGTTTCTTTCTATGAAAACCCTACTCCTGACTGCATTGGCCTCAATCAAGAGGGTGGGGGACCTGCAGGCATTTTCGGTCGACGAGTCGTGCCTTGAGTTTGGGCCGGCTGACTCCAGTGCAACACTGAGGCCCCGGCCCGGCTATGTGCCCAAGGTTCCTACCACGCCCTTCAGGGACCAGGTAGTGAGCCTGCAAGCGCTGCCCTTGGAGGAGGCAGACCCAGCCCTAGCTTTGCTCTGTCCTGTACGCGCACTGCGTCAGTACGTGGATAGAACTCAGAGCTTCAGGACCTCAGAACAGCTCTTTGTCTGTTTCGGAGGACAGCAGAAGGGGAAGGCTGTCTCCAAGCAGAGGATGGCCCACTGGATAGTGGATGCCATCACCTTGGCCTATGAAGCACAAGGTGTGCCCTGCCCGCTCAGGTTGCGTGCTCACTCCACTAGGGGTGTCGCATCGTCCTGGGCGCTGGCTCGTGGTGCCTCGCTAGCAGACATCTGTAGAGCTGCGGGTTGGGCGACTCCCAACACGTTCGCTAGGTTTTATAGCCTACGTGTCGAACCGGTTTCCTCCTGTGTTCTCACCTCAAACGGGTAGTGGCACTGAGAGGGCCGGCTCAGAGTCGGCTTGCGGCGTCCTTACGCCTAAATTCTCCAGAGAGTTCCTTAACCAGGCAAACCCTGTTGAGTCCTCCAGCACTCCGGCGTCCGGACACGGCGGAGCGTCCGGCGCCAGGCCTTCAGCCAATGAATTCTTGAAATCTGGTGCGAGGCTAGTGCCCATATGAGAGACCCTGTCGGGATCCCATATGTGTATTCCACGGTATTCTTATTGGAGCCGTGTTTCCCCTGGCGGACCACGTTCTGCCATCTCTAAAGATGCAGCCTGAGCCATCTCAGAGACTTCCATGTGCAAAAGGGCCCTCTGGGTTACTTCACATGTTTGAATGTCACTTAAACCCCCTTTGGGAGGAGGTGACTCCGCAGTGTGCCTCTTCCAAGTGGAAGGGCACGCTTCCCAGTGTTATCCTAGTCCTACTGTTTGGGTTGCTCAAGGAACACCAGTAGTTGACCTCCTCTGTGTAGAGCCCGGTCCTATCGTCTGCCTTATAGGAAGGGTCAGGAGCCCTACACAGGGCACTGGAAGGGGCAGCTCCTGTGGCGCTTTGGTAGGGATCCCAATTTCGTCGGTCATCCGACGTGACTCGGAGTGACCGACTGAAAGGGGAACGTCTCGGTTACGTATGTAACCCTCGTTCCCTGAAGGAGGGAACGGAGACGTCACGTCCCGTCGCCACAGTCGCTGTACCACCGCTGAGCTGCCGGGTCGCCGGCTCGGCTCCTCAGCGAAAACATAATTGATGCGGTGCATCAGCTGCCTCTTATGCTCACGCTGTGATCAGCGGCAGCTGGATGCAATAATCGCATGCCAATGTCCATTGGCTCGTTTAGTTACACTCGAAGTGGATTGGTCTCTCTGGCGAGATCCCAATTTCGTCGGTCATCCGACGTGACGTCTCCGTTCCCTCCTTCAGGGAACGAGGGTTACATACGTAACCGAGACGTTTTTTTTCTATTGGATATATTGTAAAATATAAATAAATAAAATGTCAGGGCTTTTTTTTTTCCAGAAAATATTTTATTCAGCAAGGATTAAATTGTTAAAAAAAATGACAGTAAAGACTCTCACATTGCTGTTCATTTGAACTTTCTGTTCGTCAAAGAATAATAAAAAACAGGGTTTGCACAAAAATATCAAGCAGTACAACTGTTTTCATTAATAATAATGAGAAATGTTTCTTGAGCAGCAAATCAGTATATTAGAATGATTTCTGAAGGATCATGTGACACTGAATACAGGAGTAATGATGCTGAAAATTCAGCTTTGCATCACAGGAATAAATTACATTTTAAAATATATTTAAATAGAAAACAGTTGTAATAATATTACACAATATGTTTGTTTTTACAGTTTTTTTTTTTAATCAAGTAAATACAACCTTACTAAGCATAAGAGACTATTTTCAAAACATTGAAAAATCTTACCAACCCCTGCAAAACAGTGTATGTTTTATTATAAAAATGCGTTGTTTTAGCTATTTTTTTTTTATCATAGTTATTATATTAGTATTTTGACACTCATATCATTGTGGAGTTTGTGGATTAATATCACTATAAGTGCCCCTGACAGTCATTGTTGGTGACCCACCAGGGGGCATCTCACATCTGAGCAAAACGACTGAGGTCTGAATACGGAAACAAAGGCTGTGACATGAGCTCCATTCATCGCGTCTCCACTTTATTTTAGACGTCACTGAGGACAGTGTTTATAGAGCAGGTTCAGTGACCTCTGGAGCCGCGCTCATAATGGGGTGCTGACCTGTTGGCAGCGCAACCCGAGAGAAGTCCTTGACCCCGGGGAGGAAGAGTTTATGTAAGCCCCAGGGCAAGGCCTGTTTGGGCTCCGCTGTGGCTTTCAGGTATGTATCGCCCCATTGCCTTTAATGGCTCTGGAAACTTTCAAATAAGCCTACTGTGTGTTTAATTCATCCAGAGGATGAAAATATGGATCAATAAATATGGGAAAGGACACACCTGTTGCTTAGTTGTACTAAGAATGGAGAATGACAGAAAAGAGGTTGTACAGCTCCCAAATTAAACCATTGATCAATCCATCAAATCAAACCTAATTCCTGCAAATAAAGGCAAAAGAAGTGAAGCTGGTAGCTACTGTGAAGTCCTGCCTGTTATGATTTATGAATACAGCTGTAGAAGAGAGACACCTGTCCACTCCTCCATCAGCAGACCTTCCTACAATCTGACACAACATGCTAACCTGAGCGAGAATGTCACCCGGTGCACCCCTGAGGTCAATGACAGACCTCTTCAACACGGCCTTGTTCCTCCGGCCCTGTGACATCCACTCACCTACTGACCTCTGACCGTCCCTAAAATATACAGTGATGTCCAAAAACAAAAAAAGAAAGGTTTTGAAAAAATGAAAACAAAGACACACGAGTTTGTAAAAAAAAAAAAAAATCAGATTCTGCACTATTTCTAAGTCTGTATCTAATAAGTAAATTTCTGACTTTGATCATGTGACTCTTTGTACAGACGGTAGGATGTTCTTAAAGGTGATGTTGTTACAGTGTAAATACATACTCAGTAATATTAATTAACTACATGTACTGTTAAGGTTAGGGTTAGTTGCTTGTAATTATGCTTACGTTACTGTTATTATAAAATATATATTAAGTCCATGTAACATGTAACTACACCTTCAAATACATTTATGCATTTAGCAGATGTTTTTGTTACACTTTATTTTAAAGTGTCCTTGTTACAGTGTAATTATACATTTAAGTACAGAGTAATATTAATTAACTACATGTACTTAATATATAGTTAGGGTTAGAATTAGGGTTTGGGTTAAGGTTACTTGCATGTAATTATGCATAATTTATTGTTATAATAATAGTAAGTACATGTAACATGTAACAAGGACACCTTATAATAATGTGTTACCGAAGCTTTTATCCAAAGCTACTTACAAAAGAGGAACAAAACAATTCAGCAAAAGAGCCAACATTATACAATGTCATGTTTATTTGACAACTAAACTATATAGTGTTACCGAATGCGAAACAGAGGCATTTTCACCAGTGGTCTCAGACTTTTGGACCCCACTGTTTTATGAAATTATACATTGCTGTAATATAATGTTCTTTCAAATGCAGACAATAGAGCATGTTATGGATATCCACAGTATACAGTATATGACCGACAAAGCTGCCAAAGGAAACAAACGCAGTCTCACGACTAACTGGTCTTGGACTATCTCAGCGCTGTACGGATGACAGGTCCTTGAGAAAGAGGGTGATTTGTGGATGTTAAGGGAAGGGTTGTGCTACAGCGACCCTGTAGGAGGCCCAAAGTAGCTCTGCAGCCTTCACATGCCTAAAGATGTAGAGGATGAGATCCACGGCCCAGGACATGTGACACCTCCAGGTGATCACTGCTTTCTCTGACCTGAACTCAAGGACTTCTCTCTGTGTGCTCAAAATGCTATAGCAAAACCAAAACCAGTCTTTTATTTGATCTCCAGCCAATCTGTGTCTTGTTTTCAGTGCAATTCTCAGTCTTTTATTTTTTGAATGCACTATTGTTGTAATTAAGTATAAAACAAACTGAAACTGATATTTTATTGTAATGTGTTGCTGTGGCATTTTATATTTAAAAATATATTTTATACAACATTTTGCCTTTTTTGTTATATTTATACATGCAGCTTTTATGATCTTATATTTATTTAAGATACTAAACATATTGCAATGTACATCCAAGATTAATAGATTATCAAAAAAGAATACTGTAATGGATTATGGAAAAAAAAGGGTTATTGATTGGATGTTGAGATGTGGGCGATGCAAAAATGAACTCTTAAAGTCAACCATGGATGTTTAAGCAGACTAAATGAACCAGGGAGAAGATTGTGGTTTTCACCAGAAGACCAAGGAGTTATAACATTTTGACTAAACATTATGAGGTTGAAAAAATAGAAACATACTGTACATGGTGAATCATTCACAATAAGATCTATAACATGCGTTTACAATATAGATGATTTTCATGATGGTTAAAAACAACAGGACCTGAGAAATGCACTTTCCATGATCCATATATGAATTTTAACCTAAAATATTAATGTTATTAATATTTTAATAGCAATTCTTCAATTTGCATATTATGGCTAACCTAAGGAGACTCTCGGATGTCTTTTTTTTTATATATAAATATTTTGGCTAATTTGATAATGCTTTCAAATAACCAAATATGCTAAACTTCATTTAACAAATTTGAAAATTTTTGAAAAGATTTTTTTACAATGCACTTATTGTTAACAAAAACTAAAACTGAACTATTAAACTTTGTTGTCATTTATTTAAATAAGGCTAAAATAAAATAAAATAAAAATATTAGATAAAAAAAATGAAATTAGAAGTGTAGCCTTGGCAACTAACTGAAATAAAAGTACTATAATTACTAAAACTAAAACTGAAATTAAAATAATTTAAAGATAAATAGAAATTTGGAAAAGAGCACACAACACATTAGTTACTAAAAATAATATACATTAAAAATAAAATAAAATAAAATACTTATTTAATAAAGGCCAATTTTAAATAACAATAAATACTTTAATAGTATATAAACAGTACTAAAATAACACTTTTTTTTTTCTTCAAAATCAGAGCAGAAAATGTGAAGAAAAGAATAAGTCTGCAGATTGTGTGTGCATCAGCAGCAGGCATCTGAGTGAGTCAGTCCATGTTTATTTATGGTCCACTGTCAAGCTGCTGTTTTACCATCATATTTTTAAAGGATTGCTTTAATTAAAGCAAATTGATGCTCATTTTAATTGGCCGTGATGTGTTTTGAATGGGGAAAAGAGTGAGTGAGTGAGTGTATGAAGATGTGTGCAGGCCTTTCCTCTTTCCACATTGAAGCGTTTTCCTGACATTTACAAAGAAGAGGAAATGTACAGAGAGTGCAAAATACTGGATTAATAGTTTTGGGATTACGTTCTGACCTGATCACCTAACCCAAACATCTGGTTTGCATCAGGTTTATTTGATTCGTTTTGTGTGTTCCTCCTCTGAAATGCTGAAGGCAGATATACAGATTCTGGAAATGGTGTTCCCACTAAAAACAGTATGCTGGTGGGACAGATGTTAAAACGGTTTTAGAAGGCCCTGTGTATGACTAAGTTAGCCCAAAGCAACAAAAGGGAAGATCTTTAAACAGCATTTGAGGCTATAGCTTCAATCCACCACAGCAATGGTAAAAAGCAACTATAGTGCAACCAAGCAAGAACATCTGACCTTTTGTATAAAGAAGTCACATGTTCAGCATCACAAATTTGATCAGGTTTAAAAAAAAGAAAAAAAAGAAGAAAAATATCAGATTTTTATTATGGCGTTAGAGACCTTCTCAGAGACTTTCTATCAAGTCTTCACTTCTTCTGCTGGTCTCTGTGGTGGTTTACTATGAGGTACTATGTGGTTTAAGCTCAAAAGCCATTATGTCCTCAGTAGATTTTGCTCATGTTCCCTGTGAGTTTTCAACTCAGGAGATGCAGAGTCCGAGTCACCACAGCTCAAAGCTCAAATCCTCACCACACTATAATTACAGTCTGGCTAGCGTTTCAAGGGACGTGCTCACTTGAAAGCTTTTCTGTTCTTTTTGAAATGATATACCGCCTGTCCTGCGACCCTCAGAAGTAAGAGGGAGATGAAAGGTCCCGGTCAAGAATGGGACTCTGTCAGAGAGGAGCTCTGACCACAGAAGACCAGTGATATCACCCTGATCCTGACCAATGCCTGCAGGAGAACTGAGTTATAGTTAGACTAACTTGGGTTACACGCAATGTGTTTTAGATGGTTTAGTTTTGCTTTTTGGATGTTTTCTTAAATGACATAACTATTTTGTGCTTGTAGTACAATTAACAATGTAGTTACATTTTATTTCGTTACCTTTTTCTGTAAGAGTAACATTGTGCTGTTTTTAATTGGTCACTGTTTGTTGTTTATACAACGATGTCTGAGACAATAGTGAAAATTATTCTATTTTGTATTATTTTCTAAATTTATTACAGATTTCCTTTACATTATAAGCATGAGAAGTAAAAACATTTACATGAATGTTACAAACTTGCTAGAATGCTAGAACTAAAACTATTAAAAAGCAGTTTGTTAGTTGCAATAAAACTGAAAAAAAAAAAAAGGAAAAAGTGACCCTGGACCACAAAACCAGACATAAGGGTAATTTTTAAAAAAAAATTACATCAATAAATAGGCTTTGTTAGGATAGGACAATATTTGGCTGAGATACAACTATCTAAAAATCTGGAATCTGAGGGTGCAAAAAAAAAAAAAAAAAAAAAAAAAAAAAAAATTCAAAATCAAAATACTGAGAAAATCGCCTTTAAAGTTATCCAAATTAAGTCCTTAGCAATGCATATTACTAATCAAAAATTAAGTTTTGATATATTTACAGTAGGAAATTTACAAAATGTCTTCATGGAACATGATCTTTCCTTAATATCCTAATGATTTTTGAAAAATCAATCATTTTGACCCATACAATGTATTGTTGGCTATTGCTACAAAAATACTCATACTACTTATGACTGGTTTTGTGGTCCAGGGTCACATATATGTATTATATGAAAAACTTAAACTAAACAAAAATTAGGAATGTTGTCTTTTGCAAATGAAATAAGCATAATTTGAAACACCAAATTACTAACTGAAATAAAACTGAAATTTGAAAAAATTGAAACTATTTAGGTTTAAACAAAGAATAAAATTGATAAAAAATAATAAAAAAGTATCTAACAAAATTACTAAAAATGAAACTAAAATTAAAAAGAAAACTGGAAATATAAAAATAATAATTATAAATATAAAGAAATATAAAATATAAAAGCATTAAAATAAAGCTAATTCAAAATATCAATAAAATTATAATAGTATATAAATAGTACTAAAAGGACACCTTTTGGTACTTAAATCCTAAATATTTAATTATTAAATATTAATTACAAATACTAAATTTCTTAATATTTAATTATAGAACATAGTAAATATAAATATAAATATAATTATTATTAAATAATTATAAATCATTTTGGGGGAGGGACCATAACAGGCCATAATTCATTAATGTGCCTTGCATAAACCACAAGTTTAAAATGTGTTGCAGAAAGTTATGCAAAATATGTAAGCAATAAAAAAAGAAGCAGAGTTTTGCAAGTATTTAATGGGCTGGCAGCGTCTTAATGCACTGTGTAAGACTATATCCGAGTGAATCAGCCAATGAGACGCTGAGCTTGCATGGCTGAAAAGTGTCCGTTTGGAAATGAGTAGAACATTTAGCTCCGTCCCTGCGCTTTGAAGCGTCTCATGTCTCTCATGCCACACATTGAAGACAAGTCCTTGAGGAAGGTGTGAATAACTGTCGTGATGAAGAGATGGGAAACGGATGTTCAGACCTGCAGGATCATCTCAATATGACATGAACCCTCACCAAAAGACATGCACTAAACTGATGAAAACAGCTTGTTACTTTTCTCTTGAACTCATGAAGATTTTACAACCTGTGTGTTGCTTTGCTTGCTGCATATTTGAAATGGATCTTCTGGGTTTGAGTGACAACTTAGTGTGATCTATTAAGCAGAGTTAGTCAAATGCACCTATACAAGACACAAAGCAGCCATGTAAAACGCCAAAGCTAGAACTTATTTTAACCAGTTGCTGTTCACTCACTTACTCACTCATAACAAGTCATAATTACCGGCACTTTTCCTATAATCTGAATATAATTAAATCTGTTCCTAATTAAATCATGATTTTGCTTGCAAGATGATTTTACAGCCCCTAGAAAGCCCATTATGCTTCATTTCCACAAAACTGCATGATGATGAGTGCTTCGAAAGGAACAGTCCAAATGCAGACATGCAGCAAAGATAGAGATCTCAGCTCCTGAAATCAAATCCACATCCTGGATCTAAAAATATTGAAGAATTTATAGCACCTGCTGTATGCTCTGTTAGATGCTATATATGTCACATTAATCCAGCTCAGAATTAGTTTTCAGTGTTTTGAAGAGAGAGATTTATTTAGTTCTTTGTGTTTGTCATTCTGCAAGCAATGAAAGTTCATTAGGTGAATTTGGCTGACTCATTTGAAGCTGAGAAATAGCAGAGCAGCACAGGAAAATGTGTATCATAAGTAATGTGGCAGATGTGCAGGAGTTATTTGTAGGTATAGGCCAAACAGACAAAGTTAGCGTGTTTATCACTGAAGGAAAGGTAAATACAACAGTATATCTTGCTTTATTCTATCTTCTACTCTATCATCTTGAAATTCGCCAAGGTTTCTTTCTTCTTTTCATATGCATGACTTGTAAAACCATGCATTTCTGTAGGCCTGGGTTTAGCTGGTCCAGTTAGCTGCTGCTGGAAGATATTAACTATACCATCTGGACCCCCTGAAAATTTTTTCTTCATTGACATTATTTGATTGATTGAGCTCTGAATTTGCTGCTTATTAGGTAAGGTAGTTGGTAAGTTTAGGCATGGGGTGGGGTTCATGGATCTAAATATGGTCATGCAGAATAAGGCATTAATATGTGCTTTATAACCCAAACAGCGAGAAAAAAAAAAAAAAAAAATTAAAATATACAAAAAATTGCCAAAAACCATATTTGTTTCAAAATATATTTACGTAATTATATTTTCTACAAATATATTTATATTTTTGGCAATTTTTGTGTGTATTTTTAAAAATATATTTTAGATTTATAAATATATTTTTAAAAGCATTTAAAAATATATTTTGACCTCTATATAATTCAGTTCAAGAAAATGCATTCACATGTCACATTTGAAGAAAAAACTGATTTGTTGTCTATAATACGTGTGAAAATATAACACATTTGAATAAACTTCAGCAAGAATCATAATTTAAAATTATGTTCCAAAAGCTGCAATATTGCAATATATAAAAAATATTAAACATTTGTAAATCATTATAAATATAATATTCCACATTTGTATTTCGCCTAAATGTAGGCTACTGAAATGTATTTTCTTGCCCCTGAAATACATTTAGAAATATATTTTGGTATATGACAGTTAAAACTAAATGTTTTTTATTTCATTTATTTATTTATTTTTTATTTC
The DNA here is from genome assembly GCA_039654775.1 of Spinibarbus caldwelli. NCBI lineage: Eukaryota > Metazoa > Chordata > Actinopteri > Cypriniformes > Cyprinidae > Spinibarbus > Spinibarbus caldwelli. The sequence continues at coordinate 24,354,410 of CM077242.1, forward strand.
ATTGAGCTTCACTGTTTGCAACATGTATTTAGCATATATTTCAAAAACTATTTTGGCCACCAAAAAAATCTTTTTTTTTTTTTTTGCCATATGTTGCATATTGCTAGCATATTGGCTGTTTATTAATACTTGCCATACTATTATGGCAAGTATTAATAAACAGCCAATATGCTAGCAATATGCAACATGTTTTTCCTAGTTGCTCTAGTGATTGGCTCACAAACATTTTCACTTTCCATTAATTAAAGTTGCAGATGGTTTTCTCAGAGTATCATAGACGTACCTACCCAGAACTGTCTTTAAATGAGATCATAGACATTTGTCTGAATGATTTTGAACTTTTTAAGACTTGTTTTGAGATGTGGAGATACCATTTAGATGAGGTATATAAAAGTTGTTTGAGTAGAGATAAAACTGCATTAGTACTAAGGCTGCATGATTAATTAAAATAAAATCAAAATCGTGATATGGCTTAGTGCAAATGTCAAATCGCAAAGTCTGCAGATTAAATAAGTATATGTAAATCATTCAGAGTGTTTCAGAGTGAAGCGTGGCACTTTGTTCATATACACATGAGCCGCTCATGTTTTCAGTGGTTTGCAGTAAATGTTGCTCCACACTAATTTTAACTAGTGGGACCTTGTTGTAAAGTGTTACCTATTATTATTTTTTTATTATTATACTCATTTTGATATATAATCACAAACAAGCAATACAAAAACTGAGCTTTTTTTTTTTTTTTTTTTTTTTTAAATTGCATGTAAAATCATAATCACATTTTTAAAAATAAAATAATAACTCTATTTTACCCCAAATCATGTAGCCCTGATTGACATTAACATAAAGATTTTTTATTCTCATTTTTTTGTTCTGTTAACATTTTTTTCAATGATTTTTTTGTATAAATGTCAGATTTTAAACAAAGCATAAGACTGCATACAGTAGCATAAATGTTCTGTAGCATAGCAAAAACAGCCTCAAAGAGGCAAGTAAATCAAGCATAGACAAAGAAAAAGAGAGTAAAAGAGAGGCTAATAAATGAGCATGAGAAGTGTAGTCTGGTAATGAGCTGGACACAGTGACGCGCTCTTTCACTGCTCTGTGGATGCGTGTAAACATGAATGGCATAAAAGTGGGCCCGCGTCTATCTTTAGGGCCTGTTCAGCTGCAGGCATAATACTCCCACATGCCTGGGAACTATCAATTACACAGCTCCAGCACTCCAAAGGGCTGCTCCTGTCCCCCTCGGAAAGGGATGTTTGTGTTGTCTGTCCACCTTCTGGACAAGTGTTTCCCGCTGAACCTCTGTGAATTTAATGGAAAGCAAAATGAGTCATTCCCTATAGATGCTGGGATCTATATATGGACCACAAGCGCATTTAGAAAGCCTTTCACATTTACCTTTTGTGTGATGTCATGCTATGGCTTCAGTATATTGAGTTTGTTAAGAATATAAAGTCAAATCCATTTGCTGAAATAGAAAACTTTTGTAACATTATATCTTTACTGCCACTTTTGATAAATTTAATGCATCTTTGCTGAATAAAAGTAGGGTACATTTTTTTGAATTTAATTATTTTAGGGTTTATTATCTTTTTCTTGCTAATAGATGGCACCAAATCTCATTTTAACACATTTAACAAATGGATAGATCTTCAAAATGTTGTGATTTTATCGGAATATTAACATTTGTAAGATTTAGTCTGTAAAACTGTTTTGATATGATAATTTTGTGTCTGTTTTGGAAAATAGTGATTTGTGACATTCATATTATGTTGTAAAATCAAAGTTTCATTGTATATCTGTATACATTTTTTCAAATATTTGTTTTATTTGTAATTAAGACATATTCAATAAAAATTGGGTAATTAAATATGAATATATTCATACACCTGTATATGAATCATTAAAAAATAAATTTTAGATGAATCTATTTTACTGGGATTTGCATTGGATATTGAATTATTCTCATATTACTAAATTGAACACATTTTTTTAAAACATAAGCTGATTTAATTACAGTATTTTAAGTTAATGACGTGCAATATATATATATATATATATATATATATATATATATATATATATATAAACACATACGCAATTAGTTAAATAACTTGTAATTTTAATGTATTCTAATGTTTTATTTTAAGTTGTGATAATTAATTGCAGCACTTATTTTATTGCTTCATTTATACATTGAAATAATTTGTACATTTACAACAATCAAACTCACGCTAATGGTTGAACCATTGTTGCTGTGTCAGTCTGACCAGGATGTTCACACACTTTTTAGGGAACTCAACTGTTTTCTTTACACTTTATACTACGTAGAAGAAAGTACTTTAACAGAAAAAATTACACCCTTCACCTTTTATGCAATAAAAGAAGATATAACGACAGTACTAAGCACTGAGAGGCACCATCATTCAGATTACTGTCATCCAGCAGTCTGCTGAGGGTAATAATACGTACATTTACAGTGCACACTACTTATTTCTGTCCCACCCTATCACCAGCACTGGACCCTTTCTCTGGACGCCTCCTTCCTCCCATCCCTGCTCTCCTTCCTCCTCTCTCAGCTCCTCCTCAGATCAGACCGCTGCAGCAGCGAGGCTGCTAAAATCATCAGGCCGGTTTGTTGGAGGGAGAATGAATCACATTGTAATAACAGACGTCAGCAGGTTTGAGGAGGAGGTCTGAGTTACCCGCTATAAATCACCTGCCCACTGGCCGCCCAAGTGTCCAGTCTGGTGTGGACAATAATGTGTAATCTGCACTTCTTAAGTGCTGTATTGAGTGCCGTGTGATTTAGTGCGAGAAATTCAGAGAGTCATCCTGTTTGTCCTTTGTTTCAGATCAAACTTGTTCAGTTTGTTGTTCAGCAGGAGAACTGTAGCGACTGATAGCAGAAACTCACAGTCAGTTCAAGAGGTTATTGTACTTGTGAGATCAAAACCGCAAACTGGCAGAAAGGATTTTCAAAATTAAAATTGATTCTGCTAACCATCTTTATTAATGAAAGTACACTCTGGAAACAAGATGATTGAAATAGCTGGTTGATTCTGTTGTTTAATGGCCAGTGTGATCATTATGAAGTCTCTCGTGAAATGTTTGATCAGTGAGATTTATGAAAATAATACACTACAGTTGAAAAGTTTTGGGGCCAGTAAGATTTTTAATGAAGTCTCTCATGCTCACTAATGCTTTAATATCTATTAGAATATATTTTAAAATGTCATTTCTTCCTATTACTTCAGTCTTCAGTGTAACATGATCCTTCAGAAATTAATCTAATACGCTGATTTGCTGCTCAAGAAACATTTCTTATTATTATCATCAATATTGAAAACAGTTGTGCTTCTTAATATTTTTGTGGAAAATAATACATTTCATGTATTCTGTGATGAAAGAAATGGGAAAATAACAGCATTTATTTGAAATAGAAATCTTTTCCAACATTATTAATGTCATTAGTGTCACTTTTGATCAATTTAATGTGTCCTTGCTGTACAAAAGTATTAAGTTCTTTAAAAAAGTAAACTTTTAAATGGCAGTGTTTTCATATATGTAACTTTAAAGAATCAGAAAATGTGTATTGACATTACATTATATACAATGAAAATGTAAAAAATTGATAATGTGTGATTATCAATCGGCATACATGAATTTGTAGTGATGTGAGAGAGAATTTTAGTGAGTAATAATTTAAATTACAGTCCTCACACAAATCTATGGCTTCAGATTTTTAATATATGTGACCCTGGACAACAAAACCAGTCATAAGGATCTTTTTTTTTTTTAAATTGAGATTTATACATCAGATGAAAGCTGAATAAATAAGCTTTCCATTGATATATGGTTTGTTAGGACACTATTTGGTTGAGAAACAACTATTTGAAACTATTTGAAAATCTGGAATCTGAAGGTGCGAAAAAATCTAAATATTGAGAAAATCACCTTTAAAGTGAAGTTTTTAGCCATGCATATTACTAATCAAAAATTAAGTTTTGATATATTTACGGTAGGAAATTTACAAAATATCTTCATGTAACATCATGATCTTTACTTAATATCCTAACGATTTTTGGCATATGTTACCCTGGACCACAAAGCCAGTCATAAGTCACACGGGTATATTTGTAGCAATAGCCAAAAATACATTGTATGGGTTAAAATGATTGATTTTTCTTTTATGCCAAAAATCATTAGGACATTAAGTAAAGATCATGTTCCATGAAGATATTTTGTAAATTTCCTACTGTAAATATATCAAAACTTAATTTTTGATTAGTAATACACATTGCTAAGAACTTCATTTGGACAAATTTAAAGGCGATTTTCTCAGTATTTTGATTTTTTTTTTTTTTGCACCCTCAAATTCCAGATTTTCAAATAGTTGTATCTCGACCAAATACTATCCAATTCTAACAAACCATATATCAATGAAAAGCTTATTTATTCAGTTTTCAGATGATTTATAAATCTCAATTTCGAAAAATTGACCCTTATGACTGGTTTTGTGGTCCAGGGTCACATATAAGAAAAATCAATAATTTTGACCCATACAATGTATTGGCTATTGCTACAAATATACCCGTGCGACTTATGACTGGTTTTGTGGTCCAGGGTCACATATTGTGAGTCATATATTCTACTCTTATGGTTCTTATTGTCCTTTTTTGGAGAATGACAGCCCATTTAGAGCAGCATTAACATTTTTCAAAATATCTCCTTTTGTGTTCAATAAAAGATAGAAAGACATGCAAGCACATCTTTATTTTTGGTTGAACTATGATTTAAGCCGTTTTGAAAGAAAAGCAAAATAGTAATATATGCGCATTTTTTTTTTTTTTTTTTTACATATTCATGAGTGGACAGTAACTGCAGTAAGTGAAGTCTCAAAACCGCAGGTTCTTTTGAAGTCTGACCTGCTTCCACTAGCCACAGGTGCCTGTGTGAGCCAAGGACAGGTTTACAGTGAAAAGGGCTAGAGACTGACCACACTTCTTCATAAAACGCTTGAATCTTTTTCTCTTATAAACACAGTTCACATCTGCACTGCATTTGAAAGGCTGAGTTCTTTGAGAAGCAGATGTGTTCGTACATAAACACTGAAACATTAGAGCTGGTCTAGGGTGGGCCTGGCACGGGGATCAGGCTAGCCATGTCTGCTTCTTCTGAACACTTATTTACTTTTCATACATCTAAATCTGCACAGAAGTGTAGGCATAATTAATTTAGCCACAAAACCGGAGAAGCCAAAACAGATTAAAAGCCAGTCTGGAACAATGTATATGAATGGAACAGAGTGATTCCTCCTCTTTCCCACTCCGCTCCCGATCCACTCCAGGTTTTTATTTCTGAAATCACAGTAGCTACTATTTCAGGGCCATTGGTCACGTCACACATGGAGACTTCACATTTGGAGACGCAAATTACTAACACACTTCGGAGTGTTCACATAACGGTTTCTTTTGACTTTCCATGATACCTGTTGAAAGCATGCCACTGAGGACCAGCGAGTTGCTTTGTATAGTCTAGAGAAGAACCTTAAGATGAAACCTGTCATCAACAAGTTCGTCACACTGAAAAGGAATTTGCGAATACATCACGTCTTCAGAGAAGAAAAAAAAAAAGTGTTCCCATGCGTATAAATTGACGTTGTTATGATAGTCCATTTTGGAGATGGGTGTTTTTGCGTGGAGCTTGACTGTTGAAGTATCAAAACACATCCACATTGTTTTCCAAACACTCTGGCACAGGCATTTAAAGAAGGCTGTACTATTATTAACAGTCAGAGCACGATCCTGGACCAGGATGCCTTGGCCCCTGTCAAACCCTGTCAAAACATTGCTCCTTTCTGCGTCGGTGTGACTGGCATATTTTGAGAAACAAAGCAACAACACAGACCACACATGTGGCCCCTGCTTTCACTAGACTGAAAGTAACTGCTTGAAAGAGACAAAAGTGATTAAAGCTAAAGATCAAACACCTACTTGAAAGGGGTGGTGTTGCATTTAGGGGCTTAGTGTTTAAAACGAATTGGAAAAAAATGAAAAACATCTCCATTCAAAACACAAAAAAAGATAGTGTTGCTACCTAGTGAAAAATAAATATACTAAAATGTATTTGAACTAAGTATGCTACATATACTACAAATACATTCACATATTATGTGCTTAATAAAAATACCCTGCAATTGTACTTTTAGTGTACTAAACTGGTATACTTTAAATGTTTAAATATCTTGCATTTAAAGACCGATATTATTAAAACATCATACAATCCTCATCAATACTGACATTAAAACACATTTTAGGCTTAATATTAAGAAATGTGCATTGTGTCTGTGCCGATAGCCTATTGGGCAAGTGCGCCAACATATAGTGCTGTTGCACTATGGGTGTCCCGAGTTCGAATCCTGTCTCTAGGATCTTTCCCAATCCCGCTTCACTTCCTGTCTGCTGTCCACTATCGTGTCATAATAAAAATCAAAAACACCCAAAAAGAAATGTGCATTGTCCACAAGAAGTACTCCAAATAAAATGTTATTATTTTATAAATCTTTTTTTATTACTTATAATTTTTATATCAGTAAGTCTTGAGCAATATGTCAGTAAATATGTTAATGGATTTAAACTATATAGGATTAAATAAATGTATTTTTTTTTTAATATCTTACCTTTTTACTAAGGTAGTTTTTAATGCATTTATTATAATTTAATAATATTTGACATATTTAATTCTATTCTAAAACTCAAATGTGCAACATGACAGTGATACATTTTTGAAAATGTATAGTTTTAATTTCCAAGTTCTTAGAAATATAATCTTTATATCCATGCTTATTTGATATATTTTTGAAAATTGATTATAACATTTTCATAAAAAAAAAAAAAATCTAAAATACCATATTTCATTATCCTTGAATACATTTTAATTAATTCAAGAATCATTTAAAACAACTTGGTAAAATGTCTTTTCAGAATTTTGGAATCATAAATGTTAAGTAAACTTTTTAAGCATATCAAACTTAACATGAATCCAAAGCACTGTTATGAATTGGATTTTTAGTGAAGTTACTGAATAACAGTAAATCTGGGAGGAAAATATCACATCATTGATCTAAATATAAGAAGTGAAAACACCAACAGAGCAAACAGAATGGATATGAAATGAAAATGCTCTTAGGTAATAGCAGTTCCTGTGCACATTATTATGGCAATAATTTTCTCATTAAACTGTCATTTTAAAATACTAATGAAATAACAAATGTTCTTGGTAAAAACATCCGCCCACTGGGCAAACAGTGCAGCGTGTCTGCTTCTGAGAGTGAATGTATTCTCTATTCACTAAAGCTTGGACTTATCTGTCATCCATATTACTTGTGCTGACATCCAGAGCCTGCCAGCTGTTTTCACTTTTCCTCAAAAGTAGACTATTTAATGCTTAAGCATACTGCTCTCTCCTGTGATCTCCTAAATAACCGATGGACAGCATCCAAGTCATCCTGTAGGCCTTTTGAGCTGTTAGAAACAGGGCAGCGTACGTCCCACAGCTGAGGACAATCACAGCAACACACTCTCAGCAATCAGTATTTATGGTAGATAAAGGTGGCATGGAGCCTACATTCTTCAAACAAAAGCCACCTCATGATGTTAAGCTTTGGGCAACAAACGACACAATTATCCCAACATACTGGCAATGCTCGTTAACTGTGTTTTCAAAAAACATTTAATGGTTTGACCCTGAAGGAAAAATACTATCTGTTAGCAATCCAATTTACTCAATGGCAGTTGCTCGATTGGTCCCTGAAGTATGCGATTTATAATCTGCCATCTTTGCTCATAGTCACAGAACATTTTAAGCCAATCACATGAGCTATAAATGCCTCATGAAGAATCATATAACTCAATAATAAGGAAAACCTGCTTGCCTGGGGCGAGTCTGAGAGAGTTTTGGGTCAGTTGATGAAACTCTTGTCCTTTCAGGCCAGTTCTGCACTGCACTAAACAACGGACATTTATTGGTCTTGTATGCCTTGCATACATAAATGTTTGTTATTCTCCAATGTATTCAACTTTGATGCAAATTCTGCCAATTTGCATTGCAGAAACGAGTTGCAGAACGGCAGAAACATCAATAAGAATGTGTGGAAATGTCTTACCAACCCCAAACATTTTATAAATGTACATTGCTAAAAATTTAAATTGATCATTCTGTCAAAGTGGGGCCAGTAAAAATGTTATACTGGACTCTGCTGACAGCACTTGACCTTCTCAGTGTTTGACACTGATCACTGAAGCAGCATGATTGATCTGTCTTCCTGAGGAGCAGCGGAAGAAAAAAACAGCCTTAGAACTGGACGTCTGTTCTTCTCTGCAACAACGGATGGAATCAATATTTGAGCATAATCACACAGGACATTTATCACTATCATATGAAACCACCTGAACTTTGAAAAGCAGAACATCTGCCTCTAAATGTAGCTCACGACTGTAAGGACAGTGCTATAGCTTGTGCCCTAATGCATTCAGTCAACACACAAAATCACTTATAGCGGTTTCGGTCTCCAGACGCATGTGTCCTTTTACGTGGTTTCTGATTAGGCTCTAAATAAGGTTGTAATCATAAATTTGTCTTTGCAGATTCCAGCAGTGTTTCTGCATGACTTGAGTTGAGAGGACTGACAGAGAGTATGGATAGAGCAGAGCAGACGGGGCAGATAAAATACTCCGCTGCATCCTCTCATGTTGTTTCTCAAGTCCTCGTCTGAAAAAGGCATCAGCAGTCTCTGAGAGGACAATAACCCATTCAGGCCCAGAGGGACTTACGCAGGGTGCCTTTTCTCACATATCCCACTATGGGGCGGAGCAGCATTCTTGTGATGTTTTCAAAAACAAAGTAGAAAAGCAGATTGGCTAGGATTTGTGTGGAAAAGGAACTCTGGTCATCGACAGTGTCTGTTTATGATGGTTTACATCAGCGAGTAAGAGCTGAAGTTATAAGCAGATCCACACAGAAAGCTCTGCTGAATTTGAAAGCCTGTCATCGTACACACCCGTTGACCTTTACTTATTAAATACTACTTGATAAATACAACTCTTTTATGATGAGCATGTTTGTAATATTATATTAATATGTATAATAATCTTTAAGAAATTACTGCTTACTGAACTCATTGAACATTTGATCAGTGTTGAAAAAAGTTCAAGAACTTATGTTCATCTCTTAAAAGGCTGCATTTACTTAATCAGAAATGTCATTTAATGGGCCAGCTGCATAAAACCTGCTAAGCTACCTGAAAAAACTATGTGGACCTAGGGCAAAAGCTGCTTTAAATGCAAAGGATGGTCACACCAAATGTTGATTTAATTTAGTAAATAGAAATTAATTGATAAATAAAATCTATTTATGACATTACTTTTGACAGCATACTCATTTTACAGCATTTTTTAAGTGCCCAAACTTTTAACAGTACTGTAGCTTTGCATCTTGGAGACGATTCCTCAGTTCTTCTGGATTTAGTCTGTCTCAGTTTGTTCTGTTTCTTCATGTCATTCCAGACAGACTGGAAGATGATCAGATCAGATCTCTGTGTGGAGCACTGGCGGTTGTCAGACTCCTTGTGCAAACAAAAATCTCACTGGATTATTACAATTAATGGCAAAATGAATGTTTGGAAATGTTCAAAGTGTAAAATGTTTTTGATGTTGATGACTTGATGTTACATTCAAATTAAGATCAATTTAAGATTAATTTCTTGAAAATGGTACAAAAGTTTAAAACCATATAATACCAACTCGGCACGTGTTTTTTTATCCTCATTTTAAAATGATTTTTCCATTTCTTTAACCTAGACCATCTTATATGTCATTGATCCACGTGCTTTATGATATGGGCTCCAAAACGTCTATGGCTTGGCTTTCTTGTGAAATTCTTGATATGGTCCACAAAACCAGGGTAAGGTATATGCCCTTCTATAATTAACTGTCAGGTTGAAGTTTTGTTCAAAAAAGGAACTAATTTACAAACCAACAGGGGACGATATGCTGCTGGGCTTTATGAAGAGACATTCTCATTACCGTCAAATCTTTATAGCGAGACAGATCAATCTAAAGAGCGGCTCTTTCTCCCAAAAACCAGCTGTCTGTCTTTTGTTGAGTTTCAGCCTTTTTTCCGCTGCAGGGAGTTGGGGAGAGAAACACGGGATGCTCACTCCCCTCTTGCCCTGATGGGCTTTGCAGGTTTGGGAATAAGATTTGGGAGAGAGAGAGAGAGAGCGAGGTGTTTGTTGTGTTAGTGAGACTGGGCTTTGGGACTGGGGAAGTGATCAGGACACATGATAGGGGATGTAATGAAAGCGTCTTCCTCTTGCAATGCATCGTTCTCACTCTCTCTTCCGATCTCTTTCTCTGGTCTCTTGCACGTCACACCTGCTGTGCGTCTCATGTCTCCATCTCTCTCTCATCCCGATTTTCACTTCCTTTGTCTCCTTCCTCCAACACAACTCCCTCCACCAGTGCAACACTTCAAGGTCCAGCGAAATTTTAGCTTAATTTACAGCATTTGTGGTATAATTAACTACAAAATATATATTTAGACTCATCACTCAGTTTTCTAAATCATGGTTACTTAATGACATGTTTCTAGCCACCACTGTAGGCATGGAACATTTACATGACATTACATTTACATTTAACAATTCTAGTTTGATTCCTCTGAATGATTGTGGTTCCTTAAGAGTTCTTATGCTTTTAGTACTTTTAAGGAAAAAATATTTGAAAAAAAGAAAGAAAAGAAATGCAATTCTGTTGCTAAGGATGAGAAAACTTCAACAAAAAATTAAATCAGTTTCTGTAGAAGTTGTGTCTTTTTAAATTTTTTTTATAGGCAACACAAATGCAGCTCAGTAATTGACCTTAAATAAATAATAACCCTCTGGGGTCTGAGTGGGTTTTAGGGCCAACATATTATTAGATAAAGTCTGATTAGACTGTATTCAGCTCAAACTGTACAACAGTAATATGCAAGTGGAATGTATGCACAACAATAGACCAACTAAATAAAAAATGTTTTCTTATTTCACTTTATTTCTAAAATACTATTGACAAATAATGGGTCTCATTGTGTAAGTACACAAAGATGTGTGTTAGAAATCTGTGTATGAACATATTCAAGAATGAATCTTGATTCACCAATAACTTTTTACCGCCTACTCAGGGTAGGTTAAGATCTAATCACATTCATCTTGTGTTAAGATGAAATTTTATACATACCATAAGATATCGCTTGAGTGAGGTTTGTAAAAAGAGTTGCAAAAGGCTGTAAAGAAATGGCAGCTGCTCATTTCAAGTACTTCAACTCATTAAAACTAGAACAAGGTTAAGACTAAATTCTTGTGTCGTAAAAAACATCCGTAAGAAGCTCTCCCGTGTGTGCAAATGCAGAATAATTTATTATTGAATGAGACCTAATGTGTATCTTTTACAAAACACTGTATTATAATCAATTGGTTATTAACTAAACTCATTAGTTATTTTTGTGTGTTTGATATACTAAAAAGAACTGGTTCATAAGTGCCATTTGTTTGGGAAATTAGACTACACAGGTTGTTTATTTTGTATTTATTATATTTTTTTCATTCACTGAAGACAACCAATTAATTATAGTATCAGACTACACTGCTTGCGCTGTCTATTGCACAATGTAGATTAACAGACTTTTGTGGCACCCAAATACTGTTAATGCACATTTACAATTGCTTTGCAAAATTTTGTGGGCAAAATCCAGTAATTTACTTAGAAATCCATGCAATCAGAAGTTCTGTGTAGAAAAGGTCAGAAAAGTTGCTCGTAGATTTTGCTCACGTTTAAGTTGGTCAAGCAAATCCAACAGCAAGCTGCTTGGTTTAAAAGTGACTTCGGTGTAGGCTGTGATTTATACTTACTCTACTGACAATAGCAATTTGACTTTTTGTCTGTGAAATTGCTCCTAAATTTGTATGATAATCATCATTATATCACAAATGCTGTGGAATCGATAGAGCTTAATGTGAACCCATAGGACTCCTATTATTCCCTTTAACTGTCAAACAAGGCCTTTCTCTTTCACCTCCTCTTTTTGTGTCACTTAAAAGAGCATGGGATCAGAGAGGATGTGGATGTTAGGTCAGCAGTGGGCGGGCGTATTTATAGCCTTCTCTGCTTACCGCAGGCAAGGCAATGGCACGGCTAATCCCACAGTACATAAAACTGTCACACACCAGCTGATGGTGATGAATAGCTGCCGCCGACGTGCAGATCACTGGACATTAAATAAATCCTTAAAATGAATATTATATAGATGGCCCGGGTGTAATATCCTACAAACCATAAAGGGAAGGTCAGAGCTCCTAAAAAAGGCTATTACTTAAAGCTGCAGTCCGTAAGTTTTGCCTCTTTGTCGCCATCTGTGTTTGAAAACCTGGAATTGTAGCTCTGTGCGGAATTATCTTCCGTGCGTGGGGTTGTGCATCGGTCCGGCTCCAGCGCGGATGAATCGAATGTTTTGAGGAGTACGTGTGTCAGTCTGTCAGTCACCGCACCGGTGTGGATACTGTACTTAGGAATCACAGATTCTAGCCTATGTCTTGGAATATATGACCCAAATAAGAATTTTCAGCGTATATTGCCATCTGAACAAGTAAGAAATCTGCCACGTTTGTTCTGACCAACTGAAGAAAAAAGCGTTACAATAAATCACGCTACCAATGGTAATTAAATCTAATGATCGGTTAGCTCATATCACATCTAACCGTGCAAATTATTATTATTGTTATACTTTATTCTCAAATTATTAATGTTAACAACATCAGCATTGCGTGACAATGAGTATAGTGTGTATTAGCGTGTAGATTTCAATTTCTGTACAGTCTAATCATACCATTCGAATTTCATATTAAGAAATTCTTTTAACCCAAAAAGCAAACTACAGTATGCTCACTTCGAACTGGTTTTCTTTAAATACAAATCTTGTGTAATCCCAGGCTATCTGTAATCAGAAGCACATTTAAAGCTGGAATATAATTAAATTTCATTCACATGTGTTTCATAAACACATAATCCTTTCTGGATTGCAATCCGCCATCAAAATGACATTTAATTATTCTAGCTGCTGTGAGAAAAGGCTATAAATGATCTGCACCTGCAGGATCGATCCTTAGTCACATGCTATAACCTAGTAGCCGGGACAACTTCTTTATGTTTACAGATGTGGCGTAATGACGCAGTGCCATGCTCGAATTTCCCGCAAAAACCTACCTGTACCACTCAAATTAGAAAACATTATTATAAGCTAACCTTGTGAATCGGGCTGAAGTAAGGCGATAGTTTTGAACACTGGCTGGTAATGTACTTGCTCAAATATTGATTTTGAATCATTTTTAACCCAAAAAAGTTACGGACTGCAGCTTTAAGATTTTTACGACCTGTCCAATAAAACCACTATGGCATTTTAATGTGGACTTAATCTAATGAGAATGTGACCCTGCATTCCCTGTGCTCAGGGGTTGTTTTATCCATCCAAGCCAAAACGAATTAGGAATCTTCAAAACACTCTTTATACTCATTGACCTGTAATAAAAAGGTTCATGTCTGTTGTAATAATGACTTGAATCAGTAAGCAAATTAGGGAACATTGTAAAACGTGCTTTTTAGTTAACGGCACACTTGAGAATAATTAGTCCTGGTGTTGATTCCAAAAACCCTTTGGCTCATGAAGTCTAACTGCCATTAAGAACATGTTTATCATGAGATTCCACCATGATCAAGGCCCAACTTGCTTATTTCACTTAGAGAGCCTTTCACCTCAATATGACTCGTTAGACCCATGTGTTTAATGAATATGGAGGATTTTCGAGGATTCCTGCTCACGTTGCACATTTAATTTTCGCCTGCTGGGTCAGTTTTGTTTTTCATGTGCTTTCCTGGGTCAAAGGGATCAAAGATGTGTGTGATGGAATGGCAGCTCTGAATGAAATCTCCATCTCCTGCCTTCACAAGCTCATTGTACCCTCGGGGGTAAAGAGGTCCTCCTGAGGGCCAGAGTCCTAGTGCCCCCATAAGTGCTTCTTAAGCTTCCTGCCATGGCCCAGCTTTGTTCTGCTGTTGTGAGAACAGGGGCTGCACACAGAGCGCAGTGCCTGCGAGCATATGTTCTTCTAATTTGCTTTGATAACTGCCAGATGATGAGGCTGGGGCCCCTCCGAGTCTGTGCCGCGAGGGCCAGGATGGGCTTCGTCTGGAAAGAGGGTCGGTGGGGAGCCTAGAGATCTGTTCCTGGAATGAGGTCCCACTTTCTCTTCCTGTGACACAGAGGCTGTTTCGGTCACTTGTCTGTTGGTGAACCTGCATCTGTTGAGGGAACAATTCAAGGAACAAGAACAAAATGCTGATACTGTAAAAGATCTGTAATGGATTGGGAAACCATAGTGGAATATAGAATTCTTACTATAGATATGCTATAGTTTAAAAGTTAGGTGTCAGGAAAGTTGGAGTCACTTTTTTTTTTTTAAATAAATAAATAAATACTTTTATTTTGCAAAGATGCATTCAATTGATCAAAAGTAACAACATTTATAATATTGCAAAAATATTTATATTTCAAAATAAATGCTGTTTGTTAAAATTTGTATTAATCAAAGAATCCTGAGAAAAAAAAAATTAATTACTGTTTTCACAAAAAATATTAAGCACAAAAACCTTTTTCAACAATAATGATGTTTCTGGAGCAGCAAATCTGCATATTAGAATGATTTCTGAAAGACTCCTGAAAATTCAGCTTTGCCATTACAGGAATAAAATACATTTAAAATATATTAAAATAGAAAAAAGTTTTAGAATAGAATTTTTTAAAAATTGTCGTATATAAATTCTAATAATATATCTGCATTTTTATCAAATAATTACAGCCTTGGTCAGCATAAAGAGACTTATTAAAAATAAAATCTTACAGACCCCAAACATTTTAACTGTAGTGTATTTATACATTAAGTGCCTCAAAACTCAGAATATCTTCCACATGTCACTTACCTGACAAACAAGTAAATACCATGCAAAGAGTATAACTTTGTTTAAAGACCATAAGTTATATTCTTACATAACAGTTAGATTGAAAATGGCTTTTACAAATTGCTTAAAGCCACCCAGTCAGATTGAACCTGGCTATTTTTATC
Organism: Spinibarbus caldwelli; assembly: GCA_039654775.1. Taxonomy (NCBI): domain Eukaryota; kingdom Metazoa; phylum Chordata; class Actinopteri; order Cypriniformes; family Cyprinidae; genus Spinibarbus; species Spinibarbus caldwelli. Next base: position 24,369,627 of record CM077242.1, read on the forward strand.
AGCTCTCACCATTTTTGTATGCAATATACATGAGACGGTCAGAGGACAGACAGTGGGTGGTCTGAAGAATGAGACTATGTGACTCCACTCATTATGGAGAGAAAGTATTAGTTCACAAATTATAAGAGAGATTATGAGTGAAAAACTACTCTATTAGAGCACGTTATGAGGGCAAAACTCAGCATTTTAAAATCATCTTTTGGTCACTTACTAATTTTACTTATATTATGATTTTGATATCTGTAAATATGACAAATTAAATAAATTTTTACAATATTTCTCTCATAGACATTAGCTCATTTATATAATTACTACTGAAAGACTGATCTAACGACAAATGCACCCAGGGTGATGAGAATCACTGAATCAGAAATGTTTAGGGTCTGGTTGAATTAAAACTGAATCATTTCAGTTTTATAATTTTTATTCCTTGCTGTGGACTGGGTTCAAATCAATTGCGTACAAAATGCATTTCTTATGTGTTATAGTTTTAGTTCCTTCACTAGTCATGAAACTATTACTCAGGTGTCTAATATATTCTGCTGATTTCAAGTCCGTCCGCTCTGCAGAGATGTTTATTTTATGTATGGTTCCTCTGTGCACTAATGGTATCATTTGTAAAGCGGGTTGCTGGAGCTGGTGATGTTCTTTTTTTGTGGAGAAACTGAGGTTCTTCTGAGTGTGTCCATAACTCACGGCAGGGCTCATGGATCTCTTCACTCTCGCAGCTGTCTGGGCAATTATGTCCTGCACACCCTCACAGCTAGACATACACAGAGCAGAGATGAGATGGCAAATTCTCAGCACACAGAGACTCATTCACCTACACTGTAAAAAAAAATTCACCCGTTTCAACTTAACAAGTTTTGTGGCTGCCTTAAAATTTTAAGTTAAATCAACTTAAAAGTACAAGTCATTTCAACTCACCATTTTAAATCTTGCCTATGCTGAATTGCTTTATTGAAGTTCATTTGACTTCACAATATTTGCTGTTTCAACTTATTTAACTAAGTTAAAAAAAGTTTTAACATTAATTTTCTAGTTATGATAATGTAAACTTTATTTTAGATACAGATAAAAAAAAATACACTACGTTTGTTTGAAACATTTAAATTTAATTTTTTTTCTTGCAGTGTTTATAAACAGGTTTTTAATATTAAGAACAGTACACAACCTGCCTGTGCATGCTAATGTGTGAATGTCAGTATATGTATACAAGGGCACAAAAGTAGCAAAAAACTGTTTAACAAAACTGTTTAGCAAAAAACTGTTTAACAAAAGAACTGTCATGCAAAGCTGAAAATATACTCATACCTCATGGGAAACAACCACTGTGACAAGCTTGAGAAAAAACAAAAAACAAAACAAAAAAAAACACAAATGTCCATAACAGTCCATTTTTTCTTGAACATTTAAAAGGAGAAATGTGTCCTGCAGTGCACGATCGTAGTCTTCATATTAGGAGGCCAGCTTGCATGCCCTTCTTGTATGAAGTGTCTCATCATGAGCCTTTAAAAATAACAGAAAATAACAGAGTAAAGATTACTAACAGTTGGTTATTCTATTTACACTACACACTGACAAACTTCAGTATATACACAAATACTTTAAGAAACACATTGAATATTTTGAATTAAAAAAAAAAAAAAAAAAAAAAAAAAAAAAGTGGTGGTTTAAAGCAGGGGTGTTGAATCCTGCTCTGAGGGTCACTGTCCTGCATTGTTTAGCTCCATCCTTAATTAAACACATCTAAATCAGTTAACTAAGGTCTTACTAGGCATACCAGAAACTTCCAGGCAGGTGAGTTGAGGCAAGCTGTAGCTAAATTCTGCAGGAGAGTGGCCATCCAAGACAGAGTTTAGACACCTCTGGTTTAAAGTTTCCCTATGCTGCTTTTGTGAGTAACAGGGAAGTAACAATGTACTCAAAGTCGGTTGAAAATCGATGTAAATATGTGATTCAAGTTGACTGAGATGTTAAACAAATCAAGATACACGTTTTAAACAACAAGGACTGCTGAAGCTGTATGACCACACTTTACAAGCGCTATGGCAGCAAACATTTCGCCAAGTTAATAAATAGTAGCAAACATGATGGCAGATTTTTGATGAAGTGTGAGAGGCTTGGCTTTCTGATTACTATAAATGAACGTGATGTGGCGGCAACAGACAAAACAAAAACTGTGTGTAAATACACATACAATAAACAAAGTTATAAAGGATTTGTTCAACCAAAAATGAAAATTCTGTCATCAATTACTCACCCTCATATAATTTCAAACCCATAAGACCTTCGTTCATCTTCAGAACACAAATGAGGATATTTTTGATGAAATCTGAGAGCTTTCTGACCCTCCATTGGCAGCAACACAACTGACCCATTCAAGGTCCAGAACGGTAGGAAAGACATTTAAGTAATCCACGTGACTCCTGTTTAACCTCAATCTTATGAATCAACACGAGTGCTTGCTTTGTGCAAAAAAAAAAAAAAAAAAAAATTACCACTTTATTTACAATAAAATATTATTCAAAGCTTGTTCATGCTACAATGTCAACTCTAGCGTGAACACAACACACATGCGTCATGATGCTCTTGCGAGCGTGCGCTGCAGATAAATATTTTTTAGAAAAAGTGGTAAAGTATGTTTTTTGCTCAAACAAAACACTTAAGTTGCCTCATAAAACTGAGGTTAATCCACTGGAGTCACATAGATTACTTTAATGATATCTCTACTACCATTCTGCACCTTGCGTTGTTGCCAACGGAGGAACAGAAAGCCCTCGGATTTCATCAAAAATATTTTTGTTTGTGTTCTGAAGATGAACTGAGGTCTTACAGGTGTGGAACGACATGAGAGTGAGTAATTAATGACAGAATTTTAATTTTTGGATGAACTATCCCTTTAATAGGCCAAACCACACTCTGCAGTGGATCTGCAGCTCCAATCGCAGCGATCTCGTTTCCTCGCTCCTACATCTTCCAGCCCATTACCCGGAAACCAATCAAACTCAACTGTCTAATGATAGAAATGTAGGAAAAAAACTCAAGTCATTCAAATGTTGGCTTATCTTTATAAAATATGGTTTATATTATTTACTTAGGACAGAAATGCAAAACTTACCCTTCATCAAGTCTCAGACTCACAGTCAAACATGTGCCTGTAAAAAACAGAAAAACACAAATGTATGGGGGGAAAAAAAAACCTTTAAAGTGGTACAAATATTGACTTATCTTATGATATAGTTTATACTCTTTATTTGGTACAGAAATGCAAAACTTACCCTTCATCCAGTCTCAGACTCAAAGACAATGCCTGTAAAATGAGAAAAAAAACACATATGTAAGGGGATTAAAAAATATATTTAAAGTGGTTCAAATGTTGACTTATCTGAAGATATAATTCATCCTCTTTATTTATTACGGAAATGCAAACTTACCTTTCATCCAGTCTCAGACTCACAGACAAACATGTGCCTGTAAAAAGAAGAAAAAAAAAACCCATTAACATTAAATTTGTAACTCAAATTTACTTGTAAACAACACACACACAAGCAACTAAATTTCCTACACAACAGCCTCATAACACATAAATAATCTGAGCTGCCTAGTTAAAAATAAATAAATAAAATAAAACATTAAAATAGATGGTGACCCTCACTGTAATGTGCTCGGTCATAGCCAACAAAGAGAGGTAAACATGAAATTGTTGGTTACCTGCTAATTACAGTTATGCCCAAAAATGTACACAACCCTTTTACAGACTTTTTGTTCATGATTAAAATATGACCGATTTATACAACATATATATATATATATACATTTTTTTTTTTTTGCATTCACTGTTACTTGTAATCTGTTACCAGTAAGCAATTTGCAATTGTAAAACAAACTTATATATAAAATATATGATGACCAATAAAATAACAAATGGCACTGAAAACGAGCTTGTGAGGAACAGATGTAAATTTACAGTGCGTTTAACTGATTGTCAAATTTAACAACATGCCAGTTGTTCGGCTGACAAAAACGTCTGTCTAAAAAGTAGTCATAAATGAACAAGGTTAACAACTGTTTGAATCGTGGTCTCTTAAATAATATTAAGAAGTTTCATATGTTCCTCTAGTTTGAACAGAACAAACTTTACTTACAAAACTGGTGATGATTAGTTCATGCTCGTAGAAAACAGCTTGGGGGTCGTCTACCTCTAGATCAGAGATTTTCAATCCTGTTCCTCGGGACCCACTGCTCTGCACATTTTGCATGTCTCCCTTATCTGACACACTCATTTGAGTTCAAGGAGCTCTTTCCTAATGAGCAGATGATCTGAATCAGGTGTGTAAATTAGGGAGACATGCAAAATGTGCAGAGCTGTGGGTCCCCAGGAACAAGTTTGAAAACCACTGCTCTTGATAATTCACTTATATTATCCTAACTTGTATGCACGGTTGATAAAATTATTAAAGTTAACGTTACGCTTAACTTTACTCAGTAACGAATACCTCACACGCACGAAGCCTGACTGACTGGGATAACGTTAAACTTCCAGTGGCGCCAAAACGCCGAGCCTGCTCAACAAAGCCAACCTGTACGCACTTTAACGGTAAAATACACCTATAATCGCTCAAATTTCCCATCTTAACTATGTTTAACAGGTGGAGAAACAGTTTTGTTTTAAATGGGACTTGTAACGTTACATTACAATCTGCAGTGCTAATGCAGCACAGCACACCGGTCACCATATCAAATGCAAAACTTGAGGTAAACACAGTAAGAAAAAACGATGACAGAACATAACTAATTATACTATATTCTGCTAAAATGAACAATAATCTCCCTAAAATTGTTACACAAGCATTCACTCACCTCATCCTCGACGCTGAATGCTTCTTCGAGCCAACCAACCGAACGACTGACAACTTCGTGAAGTTCATGAGTTGTTAGTCTGAAATTCCTCCGCGATTTAGTTAGTTCACTGTATAGTCTGCCCGTTGTTTCCTTGTTTTCATGTTGCACTGGATGTCTTTATCTATTAAACATGAGTCTAATGTCTAGATTTGCTGAATATATATATATATTTTTTTTTTCTTGGTGGAAAGGACTCTGATATTGAATTCGAATACAAATTTGACTCCCGCGCATTAATCCATGTTCAGAGATCTGGCCGGTTAGTGCCAGTAAATTAGAACTTAAAATGTTAAGTTCATTGAACTAAATCAGGCTCTTTGAATTTCAGTAACATTAAACCGACTTAAAAAATCAAGTTGAATCTAGTTTAACTTATAAAAAATAGTTGAGATTGCTTAAATTATTTTTATGAGTTAAAATGACTTAAAAACATAAGTTGTCATGACTTTTTCATTATATCATTTTTTACAGTGTAGATATCACACTATAGAGACTGTGTCTGTTCCCCGAACTAGAAAATACAGAAAACGTCCAAACCAAATTAAGAGTAACAATTTAATTGATGTTCAACAAATAAAAAATGTTTACAATACAGAGAAACAATTGATAAAACTTGGCTTACTGAATATCAGGTCCCTTTCTACAAAAGTACTTTTTGTAAACGATTTGATCAATGATCATAACCTAGATTTGCTCTGTTTGACAGAAACATGGCTAAAACCAGATGAATACATTACTTTAAATGAATCTACCTCCCAAGATTACTGCTATAAAAATGAGCCACGTCCAAAAGGTAAAGGGGGAGGTGTTGCTACAATTTATAGCAATATTCTCAGTATTTCTCAGAGGGCAGGCTTTAAGTATAACTCGTTTGAAGTTATGGTGCTGCGTATAACATTATCTAGAGAAACACGTGTTAGTGATAAATCCCCTGTGATGTTTGTATTGGCTACTGTGCACAGGCCACCAGGGCACCATACAGACTTTATTAAAGAATTTGCTGATTTTCTATCTGAGTTAGTACTGGCTGCAGATAAAGTCTTAATTGTTGGCGATTTTAATATCCATGTCGATAATGAAAAAGATGCATTAGGATCAGTATTCATAGACATTCTGAAATCTATTGGGGTTAGACAACACGTTTCAGGACCTACTCATTTTCGAAATCATACGCTAGATTTAATACTGTCACATGGAATTGATGTTAGTGGTGTTGAAATTCTGCAGCAAAGCGATGATATCTCAGATCATTATCTAGTCTTGTGTAAACTCCATATAGCTAAAACTGTAAATTCTACTTCTACCACAAAAGACTGCTTTGTAAGTAATCTTCCTGATTTATCTCAATTCCTCAGCATATCCAACAGCGCAGAAAAACTTGATGATATATCAGAAACTATGCACTCTCTCTTTTCTAGCACTTTAGATACAGTTGCTCCTTTACGCTTAAGGAAGATCACAGAAAACAGTCTGACTCCGTGGTATAATGAGCACACTAAAGAGAGCAGCCCGGAAAATGTAGCGCAGCTGGAGGAAAACAAAACTAGAGGTATTTCGTATAGCTTGGCGGGAAAGTACCCTATCCTACAGAAAAGCATTAAAAACTGCTAGATCTGATTACTTTTTGTCTCTTCTAGAAGAAAACAAACATAACCCCCGGTATTTATTCAATACAGTGGCTAAATTAACGAAAAATAAAGCATCAACAGGTGTTGGCATCTCCCAAGAGCTCAGCAGTAATGATTTTATGAACTACTTTACTTCCAAGATCGATACTATCAGAGATAAAATTGTAACCATGCAGCCATCAGCTACAGTATCGCGTCAGATAGTGCACTGTAGATTCCCTGAGGAACAATTTCACTCATTCTCTACTATAGGAGAGGAAGAATTGTATAAACTTGTTAAATCATCTAAACCAACAACATGTATGTTAGACCCTGTTCCATCTAAACTAATAAAAGAGCTGCTTCCAGAAGTCATAGATCCTCTTTTGGCTATTATTAATTCATCATTGTCATTAGGATATGTTCCCAAAACCTTCAAATTGGCTGTTATTAAGCCTCTCATTAAAAAAAAAACACTTGACCCCAAAGATCTAGTTAATTACAGACCGATCTCAAATCTCCCTTTTCTGTCAAAGATACTAGAAAAGGTAATATCCTCACAATTATATTCCTTCTTAGAGAAAAATGGTATCTGTCAGGAATTCCAGTCAGGATTTTAGACCGTATCACAGTACTGAGACTGCTCTCATTAGAGTTACAAATGACCTGCTTCTATCATCTGATCGTGGTTGTATCTCTTTATTAGTTCTACTAGATCTTAGCGCTGCGTTCGACACTATCGACCACAACATTCTTTTGAATAGACTAGAACACTTTGTTGGCATTAGTGGAAGTGCCTTAGCATGGTTCAAATCGTACTTATCTGACCGCCATCAGTTCGTAGCAGTGAATGAAGAGGTATCATATCGATCACAAGTGCAGTATGGAGTACCTCAAGGCTCAGTACTAGGGCCGTTACTTTTCACGCTTTACATGTTACCCTTGGGAGATATTGTCAGGAGACATGGTGTTAGCTTTCACTGTTATGCTGATGATACTCAGCTCTATATTTCTTCGCGGCCCGGTGAAACATACCAAATTGAGAAACTAACGGAATGCATAGTCGACATAAAAAACTGGATGACGAGTAATTTCTTACTGCTAAATTCTGAAAAAACAGAGGTGTTAATTATCGGACCTAAAAACCCCACATGTAATAACCTAGAACACTATCTAAGACTTGACAGCTGCTCTGTCAATTCTTCTTCATCAGTTAGGAATCTAGGTGTGCTGTTTGATAGCAATCTTTCATTTGAAAGCCATGTTTCTAGCATCTGTAAAACTGCGTTTTTCCATCTCAAAAACATCTAAATTGCGACCTATGCTCTCAATGTCAAATGCAGAAATGCTAATTCATGCGTTTATGACCTCAAGGTTAGACTATTGTAATGCTTTATTGGGTGGTTGTTCTGCACGCTTGATCAACAAACTACAGTTGGTCCAAAATGCAGCAGCTAGAGTCCTTACTAGAACCAGGAAGTATGACCATATTAGCCCGGTTCTGTTAACATTGCACTGGCTCCCTATCAAACATCGTATAGCTTTTAAAAATCTTGTTAATTACTTATAAAGCCCTGAATGGCTTAGCTCCTCAGTACTTGATCGAGCTCTTATCACATTATAGTCCTCCACGTCCGCTGCGTTCTCAAAACTCTGGTCGTTTGATAATACCTAGAATATCAAAATCGACTGCGGGTGGCAGATGCTTTTCCTATTTAGCACCCAAACTCTGGAACAATCTACCTAACACTGTTCGGGAGGCAGACACACTCTGTCAGTTTAAATCCAGATTAAAGACACATTTCTTTAACCTGGCTTACATATAACACACTAATACGCTTCTATTATTCAAATCCGTTAAAGGATTGTTAGGCTGCATTAATTAGATCATCCGGAACCGGGAACACTCCCCATAACACACAATGTACTCGTTACATCGTAAGAAGAATGGCATCTACGCTAATATTTGTCTGTTTCTTTCTTATTCTGTTTCTCAGTCCATGTCCGGATCAGATGGTGGATCGGCGCTGGGAGATGATGTCTGCGACCCTGAACGTCGGCGGAGGCTGGGACACCTGGATGAGCCCCGGGGACATATCCCCAGTGAAGACCTCGACTAAAAATACAATAAAACTAAAATAAAACAAAATAACTAAAAATATAATAAAATACCTAACTACATAATACTATTATTGTTAGAAATGACCACAATCTGACATGGCTGGGGTTGGAATTGAACTGCGGGTTTCATCTGGCCAGTGGAGAAATGGCCCCCAACTGAGCCTGGTTTCTCCCAAGGTTTTTTTCTCCATTCTGTCACAGAGGGAATTTTGGTTCCTTGCCGCTGTCGCCTCTGGCTTGCTCAGTTGGGGACACTTAATTTGGGGACACTTAATTTCTAGTGATTATCGTCAATTTGATTTTACAGATACTATTTAAACTAAACTGAGCTAAACAATGACATCTCTGAATTCAATAATGAAATGCCATTAACTGAAAATTGAGTGTTTAATCTTATCATTATACATTACTGACACTCTATCCTCCAATTTGATACTGTTAAGTGCTTTGACACAATCTGTAGGTGACTTGACTTGACTATAAGTATATTCATGTTATCTGTGCTTTGGTAGCTGTTTGTTCTTTGTTTAATATTTAATCTAAACTTTGTTTAGTTGTATTATGTAATGTTTATTTACCCTTATTTACTTTTTCGTGCAATAAATTATATTTATTTTTATTGCCTTTCTCCAAGACCAAAATATCTTCTTGCTAGGGGATCATAGTTAACAAGAATCTTGTTCTTAAAGGTGCTGTATGTAGGATCCAAAATATTGGAGAGGGTTTTTTTCACCGGGCCCCTCCTCCTCAGACTTGATGCACACCCAGGTTGCCAGATTAATGATACCAACAGGATCGAGTGCACATGACGATGAATGACATGAAATATGCTATGTTTTCTGCCAACTGGCAACCCGGGGTGCCGAAGTACAATTGGGTAAACTGGCAGTGGGTGGGTTTCACAAACCAAAACAGAGACCGACATTCCGGCCCAGAATGCACCTTTTCAAAGGAGAATAACTGACTGTAGCATTGTTTTTCAGATAAACAAGTATGTTAACTTAGCATGTTTCTTAAATTTCTGCAAACATATTATGGTATTTTTATGCTTTAGTAGAGTCAAAGACTTACATACAGCACCTTTAAGTTTATTTTATAATGAAATTCAGACTTTTATTCAGCAATATTTTTAAATAGATTTTTTAAATGAAACCAACACTTATTTAGCAAGGAAGAATTCAATTGGTCAAAAGAGACAGTAAATATAAGATGTCTGTTTTAATGCTATTCTTGTAAACTTTTATTCCTCAAACATTACAAGAATTTATCACCATTTCTACATACAATATTGAGCATTACAACTATATAATAACACATTAGAATGATTTCTAAAGGATCATGTGACACTGAAGACTGCTGAAAATTCAGCTTTTCATCACAGGAATAAATTACATTTTAAATATACTGTATATTCAAATAGAAAAGTTATTTTATATTGTCGTAATATTTCACAATATTGCTGTTTTTAGTGAATTTTTAAACAAATAAATGTAGCCTTGGTGAGCTTTAGAGACTTCTTCCAAAACTAAAACATCTTACCCACCACAAATTTTTGAACGGTAGTGTACATACTGTATATAAATGGCAAATTATATTAAATAATACTTGAAAGCAAAAAAAGTGGCATGTAATGATAGATAGCCATTAGATTTTCCACAGAAATGACCCTACAGATGAACCTCCTGTGCATGTGATCATTTGAAACCATGACCAGGAAGCAATTAGTTAGGGCTGAAAGTCTGGACTGCAGGTCACCCCGACAGATATTTCCACTTAAGCCCTGTCTCAGGAGTGAAGAGCTGTGGGTTTCGTGCAATGAGGTTTCCGTAGGGTGGAGAAAAACAAAAGATGCTATAAATATCCACTGAAACGGCCACACTACCATAGATAAGCAGTGAAGGAAATCACTTAAAGTGCGATGTGTCACTGCTACTATGTAATGTCACGTTCAGCTCTGCTTCTGCGGTCCTGAATGGGCCATGCATTTTTTACACCGTAGCCTATAAATCTGTTTTGCCTTGGTAGATTTAAGACACAGAAATCATTAAATATATTTCAGTAAGCAGAGGTCATAATGTTAAGGATGTAAACGTTAAGCTGAATCTTGGGGAAAAAAGTTTCCGTCCGTAATTAAAACGACAGAAGCAAAAACATAGTATTTTACAGGACTGAATATAGCTGTCAGCATGGTGATAAAATGTGAAACATTTCCCTTCTGTTCTTCTGTCCTCACAGGACTTCACTCAGCACTGATCCAGAGGTGGTCAGACAGTAGTGAACCAGGACATGGGAAACAACAACGGAGACAGCCAGATCCAGGCCATTAAATGCTCCATCAAATATGTTTTACTGATCCTTACTGAGTAAACACTGCATGGAAGGGCAGTAATAATGACACAGCTCTCTGCTGTGTTTTTAATTTCTTCCTAAAAATATTAACCAGTCCTCATAATGGTTCTCAGAATATGTAATGAAAGTCTAATGTGTTGAGAAAGTGCCAACTAAAATATTTAGGGGATACCAAACATACATGGTCACCACTAACTGACAGACACCACTGAGAGCTGGAGTGTCTAATCATGTGGTCACATATACCCTAAATCTGTGAAATTTAGGGAGCAAAATTTAGTTATTTTAGTGAGAATCAGCTTGATGAAACATTTTCAGCCCAGGCTGGAAAATACGTAACAGCCTTATATATTTATTTAAAACTGCAAAAATGTACTTACTGTAAAGTTGAAATGAACAGTAGTGGCAATAAATCACCAACAACCTTTGTCCCTTTTCATACAAATTTTGATTACAGGCGCATATTATCAATTTATAGACTTATTTTAGTGCACAATACTATGTTATGTCCTTTTATCGTAGTGCTTGATTTGAAAACTAATACATTTGGACTTTTATATATGACTTTTTATATGACTATATGACTTTTCTGAAATAGTAAACTTGCTCGATAGCTCACCTGGTACAGCATTGCACTTGCGATGTGAATTGCTTGGGTATGAGTTCTGTAAAACATGAGACACAACACTCTACAAAAGAGCTCAAAGCCTCATAGAAGGAAGCTTAAATGGCATAGTTGCTTCAGCAAATGCATTTTTATCTTATGTTTGCTTTTGCTTACACTGTCAGTTAGGTTTAGTGTGACATGACTGAGAATTAACCTTTTAGCGCCACTCGCCAGGCATTTTGTTTCTGAACTGCCATGAAATGTGCGTTCACCAACATAATAAAATGTTGCCACGTGTGCTGTGATGTACAGAATATTTTGGAAAATGTGATAATCAAGGTAATTCATGCATAAAGAACATTTTCATACTGCGCACAGTATACATACTGCAGTATTAATAGTATGCTAGTATTCTGTACTACAGTCAAATAACTGAAATTGCTTATACCTTTAAATTGTCTTAAAACCAGAGAGAAAAACCAAGCTCAGAGTAGAGAAACAGTTGTATAGTGTGTGTGTGTGTGTGTGTGTGTGTGTGTGTGTGAGTGTGTGTGTTGGATAATAAAAATGATGGGGGTTCATGGAGCTGATGTACTTATCTAAATGATCATATAATGTCTAGAACGGGTGATAAACGAGCCACCACCCTAACTTTATCTTCTCTACAATACCATCTTATCCTCTTTTATGTTCTTTATTAACCTTGAAAGACATCATGAGTGTCTTGATTGATTGGTGCTGTGTCAGAAGTTTGTGTTTTTTTGGCACTTTGTTATCGGTTCCCACTGGATACAGATAATTTCCACTTGAACCGTTTGAATGTAGTTCAGCTGTGCTGCTGTCTGTACAACATCCATCTAGTTAAGATAACACAAACATCCCTTTAGATATTAAGAGGATAGAAGAGTGTGTTTGGCCTTTTCAAGAGTGTGTTCATCAATCTGTTCACATCTAGCCTCCTCTTCACGGCTACTTGATGAAAATGATTCATATTAAGGGGAGAGCAGAGATAACCGTAATGCAGAATAAGTGTTGTAGTAATAGCTTAATGCATAATACATTGACCAGATCAGGTTTCCTATAGCCTCAAAAAAAAAGAAAAAAAAAAATTAAAATTAAATTAAATTATCTTAAATTATCTTATGTTTCTTGAGCAGCAAATCAGCATATTAGAATGAATTCTGAATGATCATGCAACCCTGAAGACTGGAGTAACGATGCTGTAATTTCACCTTTGCATCACAGCCAGGAATACATTACATTTTACAATATACATATTCAAATAGAAAACAGTCATTTAAAAATGCAATAATTTTTCCACAATATTACTGTTTTTACTGTATTTTTGATCAAATAAATGTAGCCTTTGTGAGCATAAGAGACTTTCAAAAACATTAAAACATCTTACCAAACCCAAAATGTAGTGAACACATGTACATATACTGTAAGCATAATTTTATTATCAATAATTTAATCATACAGTTTTAAAAAGCAATCTCTCCTTTCAAAATTTCATGTGTTTTGGACCTGATCTGATATCTACATTTTCAAAACCATCATTAATGCCTGTGCTTCATAATTTGAAGTGTGAATAATTGAGTTTAGCGTTTAAGGGTGTATTTTGTTTTGACAAAGCTTAGTATGTATATAAAAATAAATTCACATTATACTTTTTCATTTACTTTTAGAATCAGAAGAAGAATCAGAAAAAAGCTTTATTGCCAAGTATGTTTGCACATACAAGGAATTTGTTTTAGTGTCACAGCTTCCAGTACTCAGAAACAACAACAACAGTAACACCAACAACACAGATAATAAAAATAAAAATAAAAATAATAATACACACACACACACACACACATATATATATATATATATATTATAATAATAATAATAAATTATATGTACAGGTCTGCTATAGATATAGTAGAATGTAGGGTGATAAATAAATATGAGGTTATTGCACATATTTTTATTGCACAGTGGGAGAACATCTCAGGTTACATATGTTACCATGGTTCCCTGATAGGGAACGAGACACTGCATCCTCTAGGGGTCGCTTTGGGGAACGACGTCAGCGTGACCCGTGTCTGAAGCATACATACAAAAACTACAACATATTGGCCGGCGACAGCCTATGACGTCACTATGGCGACCACAGTATAAAGGGGCCCCGGGAGAATACGCCATTCACTTCTTCATCTGAAGCTTGCGTCCGAAGCGTGGCACAAAGCCTAGAGGTTCCCCTATCAGGGAACCATGGTTACATATGTAACCTGAGACGTTCCACAGCGTGAATTTCAGAAAGTGCACAGAGACTTAGCATGCGCACTTACCATAACATGGATTTTAGAAACACCGTTACTAAGGGGTCATAGAGGCTGAAACTCAACAAGCCTAGAGACCCTATGCGACTCAAGGAGCTGGGGAAATCAACTCCACCAGAGGGGAGGGAATTCGGATGCTCGGAAGGGAGCAGCATGCTCATAGAAGACCCCCTACAGTGAGGGGAGCGATGCCAACTCAATAAAGACAGCTCACCAGGAAGGCATGAGAAGGCCTAACCATCCGGCATGGCTGTAGACCAGAGCTCCGGAGAGCGGAGGCCCAACTCTCAAATTGGAGAGGGACTCGAACGCTCAGCTAGGCATGAAGTGCTCGTAGGTGACCCTCTGGTGAGGGGAGCACTACTAAGACTTAAACAGCGAAGAGCCATTCAACTGAGGCAAAAGAGGCCTAACAGGCTGAGGTTGGTTCTAAATAAAGCTCAAGGTGTGGATGACCCCATGGGGAAGACCCAGGCGCCTGGCTGAGGGCAACGCTCAAACCAACCCTCAGGGTGAGAGGAGTATTGCCAGGCTCAGCCCACTCAGGTGACTCATCAGGGGGACAGCAGCAACCAGCTGCCTGATGATTCTGTCACGGAGCTCAACACACTCAACAGAAATGAGTGGTCAATGGCCCAAGGGCAGGTTCCTAACTCTCGTTCCTTAGTGGAGAGGAGGAAGACCTGAACTGCTCAGGCGTGGCAAGCTCAAAACAGACCTTCCCGCAGAGAAGGGAGCACTGCCACCCCCTGAAAGGGGGCCTAGGAAATGGGATCCAGCTCAAAAGGGGGATCAGACATTCCAGTAGAGATGAGTCCAACAACTCAGTATGGCTGCATAACGAACAGCGGCGCCCCCAGCCCTCGGGCTGAGGTAGGTCACCGGGAGTGAAAAAGTCTCAGCCACCAGCTATAGCCAACCCAATCCAGCCCTTTGCTCTCTATCCTGATAGAGAGTATGAACCCCGTTAACCACACCTGCAGAGCCTTGAGAAACAACGGGGCCCAGATCACGCATGGAAAGCTGTTGCTCCTCAGAGCCAGATCTCAGAGAGGGTTCCCGCAGAAACACCTCTCACTCATGCCTCAGGGAAGACAGTGCACTCAAGCCCACTCCACAGAGGGGCGATACACTGGTTCACCATGAGGGCAGTGTGACACAATCTGTATGAACTGCAGAGTTCAGAGAGTAAAGCCGCTCAATGCCTCAGTGAGAGGAGCTTCACTAGAGAATGCGCTATGATAGAGTGGGTGGCCTACAGAAACACTTTTCACTCACCACAGGAGGCCCCTTGGGGCGGGACACGCTAGAATGCAGTGCTGACTCGGGGACCTGATGATCAAGGAGGCTTCCACAGAAACCTAACGACTTGGTCACATGATCCAGAAGGCATGCGGCAGGAACAGGGCCATCATACTAGCCTGGATCCAGTATCGAGGAGTGAGGTCATCACTGCACTGAGTCGATAGTAAGGGGGTGCTCGCCGAGGACCTACCCTAAACATAGGCTTAAAAACACAAAAGACAGGTCCCAGAAACACTGCAAGAGGGCTAGCAAAGAAACACATAAAATGGATCATACTCACCCACCATGATTCCTGCGCATGAGCTCAGTTTCTCCAGAGGCGAAATCCGAAGAGGCCTCAGGTCCGGACCATCAGTAAGGTGGTTTCTATGAAACATAGAACCTGACCAAAAACATTATAGGTCCAGCATGAGAGACTGCAATGTACGTTGCAGGAGGTTTTCACCTAACCTTGGTCAGGTGGAGTGATGGTGGTTGCAGGGGAATTAGAGAGGGGAAGATAAGGGCAGATGAAAAACCCCCCGAGGGAGGGGAGTAGATGTTCAAGTGTTACTCTGGTCCGGACGAGAGCATTGAGAACGCCTCGTCTGGATCACCTCCCTCAGGTCTTGCCTACCTCTCTTTGACCCGTGCCTCCCTCTAGCCCCACCCGCAGGCGGGGGAGGGGCACGAGTCGCGACACTAGCCTTCTGTGCCTGTCTCTGACCCTCAGACCAGGACGGGTAAGGACCCCTGCGTTGTTCGGGCTCAGACCTGGACCTTCTTGGAATGAAAGTTTTGAAGGCTGCTGAGTGCGCCTTCTCCTCCCACCGTCTCAACGGAGGTACCGAAAAGCTCGGAAGATGAGACTGGAGCATCGAGAAGAAAGCCCTTCTCTTTCTTCCCGATATCTGCCAGGTTCACCCACAGATGTCTCTCCATTACCACCATGGCCGCCATAGACCTGCCCATAGCAGTGGTGGCCCGCTTAGTGGCACGGAGAGCCAGAACCGTGGTGCGGCGCAGCTCAGCTACCTCATCAGGGGACAGGCCCTGACCCTTATCCAGGTCCTTCAGGAGATCAGCCTGGTATGCTTGAAGCACCGCCATAGTGTGCAATGAGCCGACAGCCTGACCTGTTGCTGCGTATGCCCTGCCATTTAAGCGAGATATATCCTGAAGGGGCTTAGATGGCAAGGAGGGAGCCTTGAGAGAGGATGTCTCGTCTACAGAGAGATAGCTAGCTAACGTCTCTTCTATAGGGAGCATCCTCTCATAGCCGCTCTCACGCATCCTCTCAATGTTAGCATAACTAGTATGCTGGAACCTATAGATGCGAGAGGAAAACGGCTTTTTCCATTCCTTCTCAATCTCCGTTCGGAGATCAGGAAGAAATGGAAGGCTCTCTTGAGCTGGGGGGTTATGGTCAGAGAGATAACGCTCATCGAGATGACCTCGCGGCGCCACCTTCTTGGCCCGCTTCCACGGCAAGTCAAGCCTCGCTGTGGCGTATTCCATAACCTCCAGTCTCAACTTCTTCACCCTCAGACATTTCCTGCTCTCTAACTCATCGGCCAGATCCGCCTGTGATCCCCACAAACTCATTCTCCTCCATGCCTCGGCAGCGGCGGGTCTTGAACCGCGGGAAGCAGACGGCTGTCCCTCTTTCCTTGAAAAGAGAGACTGACGAGAGCGGAGAACAGCGTTCTCCAAAGTGACCCCTAGAGGACGCAATTCGAAGTTCCCTTGAAAGGGAACATTTAACTGTACATGAGGTAGATTGCCTGGGGAAAGAAACTGTTCTTGTGCTTGACTGTCCTGGTATTCGGTGCTCTGAAGCGCCGACCAGATGGCAAAAGTTCAAAAAGGAGATGGCATGGATGTGAAGGATCCAGAGTGATTTTCTGAGCCCTTTTTCTCACTCTGGATGTATACAGTTCTTGGAGGGTGGGCAGGGGAGTACCAATAATCCTTTCAGCAGACCGAACTGTCCTCTGTAGTCTTTTGATTTCTGATTTTGTAGCTGAGCCAAACCAGACAGTTATTGAAGTACACAGGACAGACTCAATGACGGCAGAGTAGAACTGTGTGAGCAACTCCTGTGGCAGGTTGAATTTCCTCAGCTGACGAAGGAAGTACAACCTTTGTTGGGCCTTTTTAGCAATGGAGTCTATGTGAGTGTCCCACTTCAGGTCCTGAGAGATGATGGTGCACAGGAACCTGAATGTCTCCACTGCAGCCACAGAGCTGTTCATGATGGTGAGTGGGGGGAGTGCAGGGGGGTTTCTCCTGAAGTCCATGATCATCTCCACCGTTTTAAGCGTGTTAAGCTCCAGGTTGTTAAGACTGCACCAGATAGCCAGCTCTTTAACCTCCTGTCTATAAGCAGACCTGTCACCGTCCTGGATGAGACCGATGACTGTAGTGTCGTCCGCAAACTTCAGGAGCTTGACAGATGGGTCTTTAGAGGTGCAGTCGTTGGTGTACAGGGAGAAGAGCAGTGGAGAGAGAACACAGCCCTGAGGGGCACTAGTGCTGATGGTGCAAGAGTTAGATGTGAATTTACCAATTCTCACTAGCTGTTGCCTATCTGTCAGAAAGCTGGTGATCCATTGACAGATTGAGCTAGGAACAGAGAGCTGGGTTAGTTTGGTCTGGAGGAGTGTTGGGATGATGGTATTGAAAGCAGAGCTGAAGTTCACGAACAGGATCCTCACATAAGTCCCTTGTCTGTCCCGATGTTGAAGGATGAAGTACAGTCCCATGTTGACTGCATCATCCACAGACCTGTTTGCACGGTAAGCAAACTGCAGGGGGTCCAGTAAGGGTCCAGTGATGTCCTTCAGAAAAGCCAACACCAACCTCTCAAAAGACTTCATGACCACAGACGTTAAAGCAACAGGTCTGTAGTCATTAAGTCCTGTTATCTTGGGTTTCTTTGGGACGGGGATGATGGTGGAGCGTTTGAAGTAGGGACTGCGCACAGCTCCAGTGATTTGTTGAAGATCAGTGAGAAGATGGGGGCCAGCTGGTCAGCACAGGTTTTCAGACAGGCTGGTGTGACACCGTCTGGGCCTGGTGCCTTTCTTCTCTTGTTCTTTCTGAAGACCTGGCGCACATCATCTTCACTGATCTGCAGTGCAGGAGGGGGGGAGGAGAGGGGGGTTGCTGGAGGTGTTAATGGCTGTGTGGAGAGATGTTCGGAGCGGGTGTAGGGTGTTAGACTGGGAGTTTCAAATCTACAGTAAAACTCATTCAGGTCTTCAGCAAGTTGTTGATTGGCCTCAGTACTGGGTGATGGTGTCTTGTAGTTGATGATGGCTTTCAGACCTTTCCACACTGAAGCTGGGTCATTGGAAGTGAACTGATCTTCCAACTTTTTAGCGTAGCTCCTCTTTGTCACTCTAATCTCCTTATTCAGTGTGTTCCTGGCCTGATTGTACAAGACTCTGTCCCCCTTCCTGTAGGCGTCCTCTTTGGCCTGACGAAGATGTATGAGTTTTTCTGTGAACCATGGCTTGTCATTGTTGAATGTTAAGTGAGTACTGGTAGGGATGCATAAATCCTCACAGAAACTGATAAATGAAGTTACAGTCTCTGTGAGCTTGTCCAGATCGTTGGTGGCAGCTTCAAAAACACTCCAATCAGTGAGGTCGAAACAGGCTTGTAATGCCTGCTCTATTTCGTTAGTCCATCTCTTTACAGTCTTTACTGCAGGTTTAGCAGATTTAAGTTTTTGCCTGTAAGTTGGTATAAGATGAACCAGGCAGTGATCAGAGAGCCCCAAAGCTGCTCGTGGGACGGAGCGATATGCATCCTTTATTGCTGTGTAACAGTGATCCAATATATTACTGTCTCTGGTGGGACATGTAACATGCTGCCTGTATTTTGGCAGTTCATGGGAGAGATTTGCTTTATTAAAGTCCCTGAGAATGATAATAACAGAGTCTGGGTGTTGTTGTTCTGTCTCTGTGATTTGATCAGCGAGTTTCTGTAAAGCTGAGCTCACGTGTGCTTGCAGAGGAATGTAAACACTTACGAGAATGAACGACCAAAACTCGCGCGGCGAATAGAAAAGCTTACAGTTGATGACAAGCGCTTCTATATCTGGACAGCACATCTTCTTTAACACTGTAATGTCTGTACACCACCTTTTGTTGATATAGAAACATGTCCCGCCGCTGCGCGATTTCCCGGTTGATTCTGCGTCGCGATCCGCTCTAAACCGCTGAAAGCCCGACAGATGAAGTGCGCTGTCCAGAATGGCGTCATTCAGCCAGGTTTCCGTGAAACACAGAGCAGCCGAGAGTGAAAAATCCTTATTTGTCCTGGAGAGCAGAAGGAGTTCGTCCGTTTTGTTGGGTAGAGAGTGGAGATTCGCGAGATGGATAATAGGCAGCGCCGTTCTGAATCCGCGCTGTCTTTACATTTATCATCACATGCTAAGTGTTATGCATGTAACTTCATGTACTTCTGGTTTAACTGTATCATGCTTGATAAGTTTAAAAATTCTTGCAGATAATAAGTTGAAATATTCTTGCAAAGCCTTTTCTGTTTCCTGTGATCAGATCTGTTAGTCTGATGGCTGTGCATGGAAATTCTGCCATTTCTGAATTAATAAGATGTCATGCTCTAATGAAAAAGTTTGTATAAGAAATTAGTGCGGATCACAATTTCTTATACAAAGTAACTTAATAGATTGACACACCAAAATAAAAAGATCAAGTAGCGTAGGAGCGTGGTGCAAACGACGTTGTTGACCTAATGAAACAGTTTGCCATTTTATGTCTCTGTAATAGACCTGTATTAACGTAGATCACCCATCATTAATTTTTCACCTTTGCTTTGTTTCTGATGCTAACCATGCATGTGTGTTCAGCTGAATGCGATGCCCTGATTATAGACTGGTATCTGCTGCCTGAGGCTGAAGCCAGATGGTACAGTCTACATTGAAAATATGTCTGCGCTCTGGCTTTGATGTCTTACCCTACCAGCTCAACACACCAATGATTTCTCAGGAGGGCAGGAAAAGTTGGACTCTACAAATGAGAGAATCACTAAAGCAAGAACCCAGGCATGGGCAGTCATTAAAGACTACATAAGAGCTAATGTTTCCACCATATGCTTTGGATTGTAGCCCTTGGATAAATGGAAAATAATTAAAATTTCAATCT